>CM076570.1:865762674-866028504 GCA_034641835.2 Pinus albicaulis | reverse complement strand
TCCTTCCAAATGAGTGCACACGAGATAACATATAAAGGGATGTGTATCTCAGGGAAACAAGGGTTTCCTGAAATGAACTGGGAAAGTGCAGGAGGCACAGGGAATCAGACTTGGATAGGGAACCAACAGAGTATAATAATAATAATTCTCTCTCTCCCTTAGGCCATACATATGAGGTCTTTTTATAGTCCCTCCAAGTAGTTTCAGCAGTTGGAAACAGTTGGCCACGGGCTGGGGTGGTTGAACTACCTGAGTAACCATCAACCCAGCGCGAAATTAGGGATTTTTATATATTTTTTAATCATTAAAATGGCATACGCGGAAAAGTCTAGTTGTACTCGCGTATACACGCGGAAAAACACGGGCATAGTCGCGTATGAAGGATTTTCCACTGTTTTTAAGTGAATTTGTCCAAGTCTGTAGGAAGGGGTGCCCATAAAGCCATGTAGCAATCATGAATCATGTCAAGGTGAGAAATGATGCTATAACAGATGCCCCCTAATATATGAGGTCAGAAGGGGTACATGATGGCCGAAATGTATTATGCACATAGAAAGAACTTCGCAAGGACAAGAGAGGACTTCACCAGATTTCAGCTTGCCAAAAACCAATGAAAGAAACCAGAGAGTCAACACATGCTGAGGCGGGCATACCCATGCTCAGTCAAAAATACATCATATATATAGAAAGTACTGAATAGATCCAACATGTATACAAGTATAACTGAACTGAAATTACATAGTGAATCATCTGAGCAGGGCCCGGAAAGACAAATCTGTATCAATGTCCAAGTATCACATATAGAAAGCTGATCAAAGATAGTGCAACTGGATGTCCGATCAAGTAACTAAATCTCCAAGTACCGGATCATAAGAGGCGGATCAAACGGTACAATCACGCAACTCGAGGATCAACATATAAGATGCTGCTGTGCTGAACTGCAACATATAAGGGTGGACGGCAACACTGGCAGAAACTGAGAGAACTGTCAACAGTGAACCGAGAAATGCTGATGCAACCCAAGGTCTTCACCGATCACAACGGCACAATTCCACACACTGGGAATAAATGAGCTGAAGTCGACCATGTGAGAAATCGTTGGATTACCGGGCAATGATGTTTCCCGTTAACCAACGCGAGACGACCCACCGATAATGATAATGAGTGTCAAGGTGCCCCAGTACAATCTGACAAGTGCGAATGAATGAGTTGAAGTCGAACACTTGAAAGAATCTACCAATCAGGAGGCAATGATGAATCCCCACCGTCGATAGCGAAGAGTCTGCCACTGATGACTGCAAACCCTAAGGTACTGACAAAAAGACTCTAGATCTTGTTCCCAGAGCAATGAGTCGGAGTCGATGGGAAAAGATCTGCTGGAAGGAAGGCATTAAGGCATCCCACATCAGTCCAGCGCGAGTGTAACCCGCAAGCCAAGATTTGGAAGGAATCGGACGAAGGAGAGTGATGGAACCAAAACCGAAGTACGTTTCCGACGTGCACAAGATGAAGCTAGCGCACGGAAGAAACCCTCTGAACCAACCAATAATGAAAGCTGACACAGAGGCGAGAAATCCACCGATAGGGTCAAATGGAAATCCAGGTACTGCACGAATCCCAAGTGTGATAATGTGTGCCGACGTCGAACACAGGGGAAACCACTCAGTCAAAGACCCATGATGATGATCAAATGCTGAGCACGAGGTCACCTATCAATGATGGAAATAGGCCCAAGGTGCGGCTCTAGGCTTGCTCTCAGAGCAATGTGTCGTAGTCGATAAGAGACAAACCCGCCGGCAAGAAGTCAATGGAGACCTTCTCAAACCATCACGAGCAGAAGATCAAAACATCTGATGTGATAGAACATGATACTGACAAGACCGGGAAGGCCGACTGAATAATGAGTCAAGAGACACCGCAAAATGGCCGACTCAGGCTAGACTTCCCTTGAACAAAAGCACGACTCTGTGATGACCATGGCAGTAAAAAGTGACACTGTATAAGTCTGTCTTGCAGGAGGCAAAACAAACTCTCCATATGATTGGAAGAGATAACCAACCGGGGGAGAACTGACAAGTGAAACATGGTAAAGGCCGAACCTAGGTCAAACTAGAACCATCCCAAATGAAGGAAATATATATAAGTATATGTGCTTTGTTCAAGGGCGACAAAACTGACTCTGTACTGCCATCAAAATAACGAAGATACATCCCGTTCCCGCTCTTTTTGTTATATTTGATTTTTTTTTGTCTTTTTCATAATAAGCCTGAAAAAGAATAAAAGAATGCTATGATACAATGGACAGAACGAGTATCAAGAAAGCAGATGCACTAGTTCCTGGGATTGGAACAATCCTATGCTCAATACAAGGTGGCGAAAACTGGTCAGTGATACTCAGAGGAACGTTCCATCCATGGGTATAAAGGTGTCAAGTCGTGATAGCTAAGTGCATGCAATGGTTAACTTGTACAAAAAGTCAAGGTCAAAATTTGGCTTAAACATCGAGTCCAAATGAAGCCGGCTAAAGGCCAGGATAAACAAGTAGCCAATATGCAATGCAGTAATACAACTTAACGACACCAGGGAGCCTCTAAGGTATAAGCCAGAAAAATGATAAGTGATGAAGGAGAAGAATGAAGCTTCAACACAAAAGACATGGCGGGACTAAAGAGGACTCCCGAGCCTACATAAAAAGCAGCATGGGCAACGAGTGATAGCGAGGAACTAACTAGGAAGCCCATGTAAAGGAAGGCTCTACCATCAAGTCATGATTAAATAATCGGCGAGTGAAATGGGTGTAATACTCATGACTTGATGGGATCGACCCTAAGGCAAGTGATCAGTATGGAGGCTAGAATGCAAGATGCAACGGAAAGTGATTCCCTAACCTATATGCCAGTGAAGATCATATACCTGCCGTGAAGAGTCTGAACACATGGGCCAAAAACCAGAAAAAATCTTGAAATCGTCAAAATGTACCTGAAACATACCAAACTAGGCACTTCCAAGCAATCAAGTTATACAGCATAAGACAGATCGAAAAAATAAGCATAAGGAAATTTTTGCAAAAAATTTCAATTTTTTAGCCATAAATACACAAATTACCTCTCAATTGGTTCATTATTGCATAGCTGATTTGGAAAAAGAGCTCTGGAGCTAAAAACTTGTTTCGTCAAATCAGGAACAACCGACCGTCGGAATTCAGCGAAACTTCAGGTAGGCTCCTTATTCATCCTGTTGAATCATTTTGTCCGTTTAAAAATTAAAATTAAGTGAATTTTTGCCTAGAAACCCTTCTTAAAAAATGCGTATCTGCGCATACGCGGGTTCAATGAAGTGAAGCCGTGTATACACGCGACTGTGCACAGGAAAAGTCGCGTATGCGCAGGTCCATAACTCAAAAAGAAGTTTCTAATGCAAATTTTAATGAAATTTTTCAGGATGACTATCTCTTGGAGGGAACGTGAGCATAGTGCAATAGACCAAGAGGTCATGGAAGATCGCACAGCACAAAATGTCCTCCGAAACTGTGGATTATTCAAATTTTTCAAAATGCCCAATATGAAAAGTAATGTGAGATTGCTTGAAATGCTGGTAAATTATTGGGAACCGGATCAGGATTGTTTGATCATTGATCAAATGCCACTACGCATAGAAGTGGAAGATATATACTTCATCACTGGACTCTCCAGAAGGGGAGACCCAGTGGATCTGCACGGAAGGCCCCTGGGAGGGTTAACCGTGGAGGACTATGTCCAAATCTATTGCATAGAAAATTCCAAGAAAGTTGGCACACAGATTGCAATCAGAGATATCAGGGACTTGCACATAAAGATCCTCCTATTCACCATCGGTAGAGTGGCAGGATCTGCCTCACTGCATCAGGCGTCCAGGACGCACATGAGTATAGCTGTAGAGTGCTTAATTCATGTGTATGATTGGTGCACTGCCCTGCTACAGAACATGAAACAACAACTGACCTCCATTCGCCAAACAAAAACAAAACATTTTGGCTATGGAACCATTTTGACTACATTCTTCTTCGAGAGAGTTCCAGCTTTGAGGCCCAAAGTCATCTCAACTATCAGCAGCCCTCGGGAACCAAGAATCGCCCGTTGGGCAGACATGATGAAGAGACTGGGGGGCAGCGAGGTACCCCGAACCACCTGGGACGATGAGTTCTTCTTATGGTGGAGAGAACAAATCATCGCAGTGGATGACTATCCCTATGCCGGGATGGATTTTCGAGGAGATCCTGATCTAGTACTTCCACCCGGTACAGCATGGGGAGCAGTCGGTAAGTTTTTTCAAAAATTTTAACTTATATGATTTTTTTGGATTTTTCAAATATGTATGAAAATGAAAAACAAACATGTTTTTGGTTTGGATTCATAATAACTGACAAATGAAAAATGATCATGTTTCAGATGTTGGACCAGTGCGTCCTGAGGGCCTAGCACGTCACAAACGCCGCAGAGGTGAAGCAGAAACAACGGATTCTGACAGGACACTCCAGGCCGTGCAGAGAAACTTGGAGGGACTGACCCGCCAAATCCCTCTGGCTGCTGTGGAGGACTTGCCAGAAGCCGTCCAGAGACGGGTTGTAGGAGTACCCCGGGACTGGGTTAGACTGTTCCGCCGTGTGGCCACCGCAGTGATGTTCTATAGGAACGCTGGGCAGGGTCCTCAGGAGTAGATAGTTTTTACATATTAGATGACTGTATATTTTTTGAGACTGAACATGATGGGGCATAAGCCCAAGTTTTGTACGGCATTGATGGATCCAAAATTTTGTAAAGTTTTTTGACATACCGATGATATATATACAACGATGTTTGATGTGATGTGATAAATGTATCAAATGTATGATGTTCTTGATGATTTAGAAATTATTGTATTGAATGATTAATATGCCAATCTAAAGCTTGATTAGCTAATGAGTCAGCAAACCAATTGTCAGCTCGAGGAATATGAATGAATGTTAAAAATTGAAATGACCCTTGTAACAAACGTACCCTCAAGAACAATCGTAATAAAACTGGATCTCGTACCCGATAAGTGTTGTTCAACTGCGACACCACCAGCTGGGAGTCCAAGAAAACTACCAACGAATCAACACCCAAGGATATTGCCTCTGAGAGTAGATGAATGACTGCAGTGTATTCTGCTACGTTATTGGAAGCAGGACTAATGCAGACCCCTCTTGATACCAACAGCTGACCGGAAGGATAATGAAGCACCCAAGCCGCGGAAGCTAAGTTCCGGGTGTGTCTACTAGCACCATCGACGAAACCAAAATGACTCATGACATCAACACAACCTGCCAAAGCAGATCAAAAAACATCACCATCTCATCAAAAATCGAAAATCAAACAGATATGTACAAGACAAAAACTACTATATACAAAGCAAAATGCCAGGCCAAAGCCTAGGCATAGTACTTCTTCAAATAGAGCCCATTTCGGGGCTCCGGCAACTCGTTCCCTTCGAAGTCAACCAAGGTATACGCTCCTTTCTTAAGGACCTTTTTGACGATATAGGGGCCATACCACATCGACTTAAACTTTCCCGCCCCCAAGGCATCTTTTTCTTGGGCATAGACCAAAACAAGGTCACCTTCGGAAAAGACCCTAGGCTTAACCGCCTTATCGTACTGGACTTTGACTCGGTTTTTATGCGCTTCGTTCAACGTGGCGTCATCTCGACGCTGCTCATCAAGATGTTCCAGATGAAGAAGCCGCTCTGCCAGACTAGAAGTGTCAGGAAGAAGCTCAACAGCTAATTTAAGGGAAGGAATCTCGCATTCAATGGGAAATACGGATTCCACCCCGTGGACTAACTGAAACGGAGTAAAGCCAGCTGCAGTTTTAACTGACGTCCTGTATGCCCAGAGTGCAGGATATAGCATAATGTGCCAGTTGGATCTATGTTTATCAATTGTCCGTTGAAGAATTGTCTTCAAGGATTTGTTAACGGCTTCCACTTGCCCATTGGCCTGAGGATAATATGGAGATGAATGATCCTGCCGGAAACCCAATTTAAGAGCCAACTCAGCCATCATACTGTTCTGAAAGTGACTGCCATGGTCAGTGACAATCTCTCTAGGTATACCGAAACGAGAAATGACTTGGTTGAAGAAGAAAAGAGCTGCAGTCTCACCATCGTTCCCAAAAGTAGGCATAGCTTCGACCCACTTCGTAAAGTAGTCTACTGCTACGATAATGTACTTGTGACCTTTTACCGAAGGCGGGTTACAAGTAGTATAATCCATACCCCACTTTGTGAAGGGTCCGACAGTAACGACTGGAAAAAGCGGAGCTGGATGAGCGCGCATTTTTCGAGTATACACTTGACAAGGATGACACTTCTTGACCGATTCAATACAATCTTTGAAAATCGAAGGCCAGAAGTAGCCAGCACGCAAAATCTTTTGGGCTGTAGCAAGCCCTGATAAATGACCCCCACAAGCCCCACCGTGAGAATCATTGAGCACAACCTCAGCTTCTTCGAAAGTTAAGCAGCGTCTTAGGATTGAATCAACCCCTCGACGGTACAAAGCATCACCAATAATCAGATAACTTTTAGCTAAGTGACGCAGCTTACGACGCTCATCTTTCGAAAAAGAGGAGGGAAACTTCGCAGTCTGGAGATATACAATGATGTCCCCATACCAAGGATCTTGTGGAGAGATCAGAAACAAGTGTTCGTCCGAAAAGGACTCATCATAGATCATCGCCTCTCCACAAGGCAACTCGGAGATCAATTCCGCAAAAACTAATGACTTCTTGGATTTGGCAGACATGAACTCTAAATCAAATTCTTGTAAAATCACAATCCATCTATTATATTTGCCCCCAATCACTCGCCTGCTGAGGACAAACTGAAATGGATTGGCAGCTGCCAAGACATAAGTTTTGCGAAGAATAATATAATGCCTGAGTCGCTGCACAGCATGAACTGCTGCTAAGGCTAATTTTTCTATCGGGGTGTATCGCAGTTCAGGTCCTACCAGTCCTCGACTAAGGTAGTAAATAACATGCTCAGCCAGAGCATCATCCTCCTGAACCAGAACCATACCAATGGTAGATTTTGCTGTAGCCAGATACAAAAGAAAATCTCTGCTATAATCGGGTGGACTCAGTAAAGGAGCAGAGGTCAATGCCTTTTTCAAGGCATCTAATGAGCGTTGAGCATAGTCGTCCCAAAGAAAAGGGACTCCTTTCTTCAACAGTCTCATATATCCCTTTGTAATCTCAGCATAGTTAACGATAAACCTCCGAAGAAAGTTAGACTTCCCTTGGAGACTTTGAAGTTGACGGATTGAAGACGGGGGAGGCAACCGAAGTATTTCCTCAACCTTGAAGGGATCTACCCTTATCCCTTCACTAGACACGATAAATCCCAACAGCCGACCGGATGTTACCGCGAAAACGCACTTGTTCGGATTCAAACAAATTTTATAAAAACGACATCTCTCAAATATTTGCCGGAGGTGACCTGGATGATCCATCCTCTTTCGAGAATGAGCAGCTAGATCATCTAAGTATGCCTCAATAATTTTCTTGATGTCGTGGAAGGCGTAAGACATGGCCCGCTAAAAAGTAGCTCCAGCATTTTTCAGACCAAAAGGCATTTTCTTATATGCAAACGTACCCCAGGGACAAATAAATGCGGTCTTATGTTGATCTTCTCGACGGATAGTAATTTGATTGTAACCAGAAAAACCGTCCATGAAGGAAAAAATTTCGTTACCGGCACACTCATCAATAATCTGATCAATGAAGGGTGTGGGGTAATTATCTTTAGGACACGCCTTATTCAGGTCTCTGAAATCGATGCATACTCGAATTGTTCCTTGCTTTTTATCAACAGGAACGGGGTTTGAAACCCATTCAATCAGAGGAACTGGGAAAATGAATCCCGCCTTAAGCAGCTTTTCAACTTCAGCTTTGATAGCTGCTGCCTTCCTAGGATTAACCGGACGAAGTTTTTGCCTGACCGGCTTAGCGTTTTCATACGTCTTGATCTCATGCCGGACGATAGATGGGTCTATGCCAGGCATTTCCTCATAAGACCAAGCAAAAACATCCCTATACTCTTTGAAGAGCTCGGTATAGATTTGAACTTCTTCACGAGAACATTCAGCTCCAATGAAAACGTTCTCGATAATGTTGGGATTCCTGGAGATGTTCACCGGGATAGTCGGAGAGATCACAGCCATGTTCCCTTCAGCATAAACTTGTGCTGGTGCTAAGGGGCTCAAGACTCGGTGAACAGGTCCAGGAGACTGAGGACTTGGAAAACTAGCTTCGACTTCGCTCAAGTCAGGTAGGAAGTAAGACCGATGATGCAAGTCATCCCACGGTCTCTCTATACCTGTCATTGCTTCCAGGATGGCCTCTTCAGATGGAAGAGTTGTATCTAGACAATCCTGGGCAGAAGAAGAAGTAAGCGTCCAAGCCGGAGCCACATCACCATCCAACTCTTCCGCCGAAAGAGGAGCTGGATCAGACTCTACAGTGTCAACAACAGACTGATATGCAATCTCAGCTGCAGAAATCGGGAATGCCATTCCACCCACTTGCCCTTCCTCCAAAGTGGCAGTTGGGGAAGGTAAGGTCCAAGGGTCCGAAAAATAATGAGTTCGAAAGAACTCCTTTCGAAGGGGAGCCTTGGAGGATGAAATAGCATTAATAGACACCTTAGGAGGAGGAAGATCAAAAGAACCCATCAGGGAAGAATACATTCCCACTCCTAAATTCTCGATAGGCGCCTTGGTATTATCCAACTTAGGAATAGATGAGTCAGGAGGCGCATCCAGGTCTACAGGAGGACAGTCCAGTTGATCCACCGTAACTATCCTCCCTTCGTGGGGGAAACATACTATCCGAAATAGTGAAGATGCAATGGCATCCATATCATATATCCAGTTCCTCCCCAACAGAAGGTTGTAGTCCAAGGCCGCATCTACTACCTCAACCTCTATGTTAACGGTTTTGCCCCCAACACAGATGGGCAAAGCCGGGACAATACCATGGGGCCTATGAGAATGGCCATCGAATGCAGTAAGAATAGTGCTAGATGGAACAGCTTTGGGAGATCCTAGTGTCTTCCAACATGCGAGAGACATCACGCAAGTAGAAGCACCCTCATCAACGACCGTACGAAAGATATTAGTCTTCCGGTACGATGATTTAATATGGAAGGCCATATGATGAGGAAGTCTCTTCTTAAAATTCTTCATATCAAAGGTAATCAGAAGAGAATTGTTCGGATCAATAGCCCCAATAGCAGTGAGCAAAGCACTGCGCTGAGCCGGACAAGACTGGAGTACCTCTAAAGCTGACATAGCACAAGGACTCTGCGCCAGATCTTCTACAATCGAGTAGTTCTGGGCAGCCCTCATGTTCGGATTAATCGCTGACCGCTTAGAGGATGCCTTCGGTATCCGAGGCATAGACTCGACAGTTGGCTTCGTGATATGAAGCGGCTCAGTAGCATCAGGAACTTCCTTAGCTTTCGAAGATTCCTCTCCGCCATAATCACGGGATCTCGTAGCGACATCCACGTGAGCACTCATCATAAAGATATTCGATGGAATTTCCCCTTCCCGGGGACCTCCAGAGGAAGCCCCAGGATTCTGATTCGCGCCAGCAATTAATTGCTGCCCTTGGGGAAAAGGGTTTGTTAGCACAGCCTGGGAAATAGAAGAACCCTGCTGAGATAACAGGTGCTGAGCATCCTGAATTTTCGGGCAAAGGTGCGTGAGATGATCTCCAGCACAAAGCTTGCACGGAAATTTAACCTTCTTTTTCTCCTTTTGCCCTTCACCAACACGCTCGTTGGTCTTATTTGCATTGCCCTTCCCGTTCTTGCCCTTCTTCTTGTTATTACGTCCCTTCTTCTTCCCATCGGACTGTTGATTTCCTTTGGGTTCAGAAGATTGGACAACATTAATGGACAAAGACTGGGAAGGTGAAGAATCAGCAGGCACAGCCTGACCAGAAGAAGCAGATTGTAAAGACAACTGCTGCAATTGAGAAAGCAGGCTGGCTGCACTACTACTGACCGATCCGACAAGTCCGTCACCATGCGGACCAGGTTTGGGTTTCGATAGATCCAATTTGGAGCGAGGAGCATTGGGCAAATACTTGTAAAGCATGCCAGACTGAGAATAGATCAACTCTAACTACTGGGCCCTAAAAATGGCCTGCTCCTCGGAATATACCCCTGACATGGATACATCCTTTGAAATATCTGACTGAAGCGATTTCAAAAACCACTCGAGAAGGAACTCACCTGGAATATGGGCTTTGATAAGCCTCTTCCTTCTCCTCCATTCCTGAATATGATCAGAAATGTGAGTTGCCTCATCCTGCTTAAAATTAGCCAGGAGTTCGGTCCCAGCCTCATATCTGACGGGCAACTGAAAATGGTTAAGAAAAGTGACAGCCAGTTCTCCAAATGTGGCGAAACTGCCTCCAGTGAGCTCTATATACCACTTCGCGGCATTTCCAGTTAAGGTGCGCTGAAATAATCTCAATCTAATCGAATCGTCGATCAGAGAGTTGGATGAACACCATAAGTGGAATGTGGTGACGTGGTCTGCCGGATCTTCACCATTCTTACCTTCAAACTTAGGAATGTCTGAAGGAAGTTTGGGTGGAACCGGAGGCCAACCCGGACTATATCGAATCGGGTCATTAGTTAACTTTGCCAAGTCTGGCAAGTTTAACGTTGCCAGAAATGGTAATCGCGGCGGAGCCTGAGAATTCCATCCTTGATGGGATGGATTTCCCACATTCTGAAAAGAATAGCCCGGATTTGATGAGGCACCAGGCTGCCAGAAAGGACCCGTAGAAAACGGAGAAGAACCTCCTCCCCACGCCGAGTTACCAAGACCCAGACTAGTTCCCCCCGCTGAAGTATTGACTGAAGATGTAAGCCCCTGGTAGGGGTTCCATGCATTAGATAGAGGAGAAAAAGACTGATAAGCACTCGATGCAAGGAAAGAAGCATTCCATGGATGACTCGCGATGAACTGATTCCCTGCCCCCGACGTTACAAACATAGGATTCCACCCCATAAAAGCGGTCGAACTTGGTCCCTGAGCCCAAGGGTTAAAACTCTGGGTTTGGGACGTGAAAGGAAACGACCCTAAAGAAGGATTGGGACTAGGAATATGCCTATTCCCAAAGGGGAAACCCTGAAAAGAAGCTGATCCACTAGCCATGTTGGACATGGGCGTAGATCCAGCTGCACCGGCGGTAAAGGAAAAAGAGGGATTTCCAGCAATGGACATCCCTGAAACGAAGGGACCAGATTGAGAAGCATATGCTTGGGTGAACCTAGAGCCAAACATAGCAGTGCTAGAAGCACTCGAAGATAGAGCAAGAGTGCCCCCTGCCTCGACAGAAGCAGGGGTCTGAATGCCCGCAGCACTCACGGTAGAAGCCGCGTTCCCAGTCGTGGCCATCGAAAGATAAGAAAGATATGAAAGATCCGGCGGTCTCTCAGACTCCGGTCCGACGTACTGAATAACAAACGGATGATCAAGAGGAAGAGGAGATGCACCTGTAGCTGCAGGCTCAGGTATATCTTCTATCTGAAAATCTTCCTCCTGAGGAAACAATACCCTCGAGGTGAGCGGAACGCTCCTCTCGGAACCGACACCGGAATCAGCAACGAAACCTTCAGACCTAAGTGGAGGATCTCTCTCCACAGCGTCAGACTCTACAGGGTGAAAACCACCAGCTAGATCGCTCCTACGCCTTCTTGAAGAAGGCTCTGCACTCTCGGGAGATAACCCCCGGACTCTCCTCGAACGTCGAGGCGCTTGATCAGCCACTTTTACAGATTTATTATATTAGACTCAAGAAAAGTGAAAAGATAGGCAAGCTAGGAGCAAAGAGCACACACTAAAATCAAAAACCCTGAGAAACAGCAAGCAAACAGCCTCCAAGTATTTCCGCTCCGGGTGATGAGGACCGGACACCAAAATACAGGAAAGCGAAGTATAGGGCCTTCCGAAAGCAGCCTGGGATGATTAGGGCCCAGAACAACTAGCGAAGGTATCAGAAACAGTTACGCCGACCTCCTAACAACAGCCTTTGCCGGCTCAAGCACCCAAGCTTCGCAAGGGCACCCCCCAGAAGTACTGCTGGAAGTGATGCGACGTCTGCCTCAGGTACCACGGGTATTCCCCCCCGCAGTCACCCGTGTGGAACCTAGGAACAGCAACTATGGACACCAATCCGTATCAGAAGCTGGGCGGAACGGTCTTGAGGTTAGATTCAGCTAATCGGAGGGGGGGTATCCTTCTTCTTAACCTTCACTTCCCCTCGCGCTTGACTCTCGGATGAGAGCTTTCCCAGTCCACCTCACGGAGTTGGATTTCGCTCAATTAATAAACTTCTATGTTTGTTTGAGCGGACTTGGAGAGTTAACTCTCCTCTCTCCTATTCCAAGGCCCTACAACCTAGCTAGTTGGTGATTGACACTTAATAAAACTTGCTAGTTGATTTTAGATTAAATCGCTTATTTTAAGGGCTGTTGTATTAAGTCATAAGGATATGGAGTTGAAACCAATGATGTCCTGACGCAAAAGAAATTAATAAAAACCTGACTACATGCACATGCAGTTCTTTGTCTTTCGATGAAGAGAAATTTCTATGTAAGTTCTACGAGGCTAAAAAATATATTTTTCTTTTCGAATTACAAACTCACACGCACAAAAATTAAGAAGTTAACTAAATGATTCAATGCACCTAATGCAAATGACCACTAGCATGTAAATTCTAAGATGCAAAAAAGTCCCTTGAAACAAGGTGAAATTTCCCAAAAGGGCTCCTTCAGTTTTAACTCATCTTTTGATATCCAGAAAGCCAATTCTTGCAAACAAGAACTCTCAATATAAGACACCAAAATACTCAACAAGAAGAAGAAGAAATCAAAAGACACCCTCTCCTCAAAATCAAGCTAAAAACTAGAAGCAAGAAACTTCACTAAAGTCCCAAAAGATGAAGCCAAACGAAAATGAAAAAGGCAACAACAAAAACAAAACAAGAAACAATGTTTTTTGAGTTTTTGATATGCAAAAACAAAAAGCAAAACAAATGTTTTTGGGCTTTTTAGTTTTATAAAACAAGAGCTTCAAGAAAACCAAGAACAACTATCCCAATCTAAGCCAAAACGAGACCGAATTTCAAGCATAAACTTCAACTATGCCCCCAAACCTTATAAAGCTAATGATAGCAAGATCAATAAGAGCAATGGAAGACTAAAACTCAATCAAACAGCCAAGAGAAATAGTGCAAATTCGTTGCAACACAAAACTCCAAAGAAACAAGAAAAGATCTTCGAAAAATGCAACAAAACCCTAGCTTATGAAACTCAAGAAAACCAATCGAAAACAAAGCAAAGAACGTAATGCAAAGCACAACACAAAGACAGGAGCGAGTTAATGAGCAAAAGCTCTCTGTTCTGGTAAAGCAGAACAGCCAAGAACGCTCAGAAAGCGATCTTGGAACTCAATCCAGGAGTGCTAGCACCAACAAGAACACTTCGCCAAAAAGATCAGTTTTCGGACAAACGAAAGAGAACCAAGACTTAAAACCACTTCTGTCACACTCCAGTAAGTACAGAGACTCTGCAGGCACAGGCCTCCACAGCTAGAAAAGACCAAAAATACCAGAATCTTGAAATTTCAAATTCAGCCTAGGTATACGCGACCTTGCAGTTATGCAACAGGCGTGTATACGCGTCTGTGCTGAGGGAAACCCGCGTATACGCGGTTCCTTCTATACAAACTCGCGGGTATACGCGACTGTGTGCAAGAAAAACTGCGTATACAAAGAAAGATAATGAAAAATAAAAAGTACAAGCCTGGGAAAGGTATCAAAGCTTCAAACTGACTGCAAGAAAACAAACTGGACTGTAAAAGACAGAAAACACTGTTGGTAACCTACCAAACAGCTGAAACAACCCAACAGGAGAATCACAAAAATGTGGTCCCCAGCGGAGTCGCCAGTTCTGTTTCGGGGATTTAACACCCTAGAGGTTGGTTGGGATTCAACCTCCACAGAGCAGGGGCGTACTATTTGACAGAGACTCACACGATCATGCACATTCATAAAAACGAAATCGAGTAGAATGAGAGGTTTACCCGTTGGTCCTACGTTTGAAGTAGATCCACGTGGAGTTCAAACTCCCTACAACCGTCCTTCCTCCTTCACCTGAAATACAAGAAGAAACCAGCACAAAGGACAAGTTGTACAATATATTCCTACTCTATATGTTAGTGAGATTCATATAAAACATTAAATAAATCATCATGAATGCTTGTATAACAAATATTCTTCATACATTAAAGCATACACTAACACGTTTATTTCGGGAACAGCATGATACTTCCGTATTATAAAAATAGTACGTACAAAAGTAAGTGGAGAGATCACCTGATCCTTCCAAGGCCTTCGCAGACCGTCGTCCGGATCCGTCCAGCCCTTGCCTCGCTAAGACTCCTTCCAAATGAGTGCACATGAGATAACATATAAAGGGATGTGTATCTCAAGGAAACAAGGGTTTCCTGAAATGAACTGGGAAAGTGCAGGAGGCACGGGGAATCAGACTTGGATAGGGAACCAACAGAGTATAATAATAATAATTCTCTCTCTCTCCCTTAGGCCATACATATGAGGTCTTTTTATAGTCCCTCCAAGTAGTTTCAGCAGTTGGAAACAGTTGGCCACGGGCCGGGGTGGTTGAACTACCTGAGTAACCATCAACCCAGCGCGAAATTAGGGATTTTTATATATTTTTTAATCATTAAAATGGCATACGCGGAAAAGTCTAGCCGTACTCGCGTATACACGCGGAAAAACACGGGCATAGTCGCGTATGGAGGATTTTCCACTGTTTTTAAGTGAATTTGTCCAAGTCTGTAGGAATGGGTGCCCATAAAGCCATGAAGCAATCATGAATCAAGTCAAGGTGAGAAATGCTCACTCATCCTCACCTTAACTCCCACCCCCTGCTTCCTGCCCTCCCCCCTCCTCGCTACCACCCTCTGCAGCGTGAAGCCCCTCACCTGCTTATACGCTCACTCCCGGCAAATTCAATTCCCAACACGAGACCTCTCTCCCACCTCTCCCCTTGCTAACAGCTCTTCACATATCCACCTCTGCCTTACCCGCTCGCCCTCGAGTTTCACACCCTCTCAGTCCCTCCGGCCTCCTTCTCACGCCGGTCCCCCTACCCACAACTGTGCATATAACAAATGTGAAGGACGCATTCAATTCACGCTATACATATCACTCCAGTTAATATGACATGGCCTGTTCGCCTATCATAAACGTGGCTTTTGTCCCAGCACATCATATATGTCCTTATATAGCATACTTACATTAAAACGCGTTTGTCCTGCCATACTATTACGAAGTCGGCCATACCATTTAAATGTTGTGTCCATTTCATATGCCGCGCTGTCCAGTTGCATCATATATATGAGTGTGACACTTATTACCTCGACCTGCGATAAGATTTGTCAACACGGGTATTACATTTGTATACGCCCTCCAGTTTCATATATGACATGTTGTCATCGCCTTCATATTATACGAGTTTGTCATATAAAACGTGTGCTATTCTATGCATTGTATTGGCTATTTCTGTGCTTTGTCGATTCATATTTCATGCCGTTTGGGCATGCAATTGTGTTGATCGTATACTTGTGCTCATGGTATGCGCCCTTTGTAACGTTGTCGACATACGTTCAATACGCCGTCGTGTCATTCCCACGCATTACATGGTTTAAACTCTGTTGATATATATTACAACGCAGAAATAAACGCAAGTCACCATGGTTTTATTGTCATTTTAATACGTTGTCACAAAGTTTAATATGCAAGTCTCTTTTATATAATGCGTTGTCATGGTATGTGTAATGCGCCCCCTCCCATAGTCATTTAAATTCAAGTTGTCATGGTATGTGTGTGCGCCCCCCTCCCATCCTTCAATACCTTTTCCCATAAATATTTCTGCCCCCTCCATTCATAATTTCGCTCCCTACCTTTCAAAATTCCGCCCTTTACAAAACCATTCACCTTTTTTCACATACATTTTTTCCCAAAACAAAAAAAAAATACATTTTTTTTATGCAGAATCAGTCTATAGCATAGAGTGTTTTTAAAAAAAAATTCAGTTTTCAGCAAAAGTTTTCTGAGCAGATTTAGTTTCCAGAAAGAGTTTTTGTCCCTTTTAATTGAGTATATTTTCCAGCAATAGATTTTTTTGTTTTCTCTCCTTCAAGAGAAATTTTCCAGCAGAGTTTTTCTCTCCTCCTTCAAAAGAAGATGACAGTCCCTTCATCTTCTAAAGAGGCTGCCTACTTGGCACAGAGAGAAAAGAGACACGCTTCAGGTTCATCCAAAGGAAGAGAAGGCAGAAGAAGAAGAAGACACTTCAGAGAAAAGGGGGGAAGACAATCTAAAGCTCAGCAGCAAACAAATCAAGACAGAGGTAAAACTGATGACAAAGACAAAGGTAAACTAATTTGAGTCCGGCTCATTATGTTGTAGCACATTGTAACAATGGAGTAATTGAAGACTTTTTTAATGTTTCATTTACTTATTGGAGAAACGATTGGTTGCTAGAATCAGTAGCAACATGTCACATGACTTTTAGAAAATATTTTTTTTGAATAATTCAACGACAAAAATTTAACGACAAAGTTGATGGAGCGATATATTTCGCAGATAAATCAAGCTCAAGCCATCGGGGCTTGGCACGGTTAGGAGCGCACAGTCTCGATCATATCATACATGAGGTTCTATACCTCCGGAGTTGAAGAGAAACTTGCCTGTCCACGATCGAAATCCGGCGACGAGGACACTCGGTTCACTTGTTTGATGGCAAGGCGAGAGGTCGGATCGGCATCGGATCACTCACTTGTCATGGAGGGAATAGAAGAAGGGGAGACTTATTTGGTTAATATATTACTCAAAACTTTGCATTCAGTTGTCATGATGAAGGTACATTCCCATCAAGTCTTTTATGGCATGCTAGATTTGGACACTTAAACTATGACAGCCTTTGTTTGTTGAAGAAAAATGGTGTTGATGGACTACCTACAATTCCTAGAAAACCTAAGGAATGTGATGCTTGTATTCTAGGAAAGCATAGCAAACAACCATTTCATGATTCACACTCCTGAGCACATAGAAAAATTGAACTTGTTCATTAAGATTTATGTGGCCCTATGCCTATTTCTTCTGCAAATGGAAACAAATACATGATGACATTTATTGATGAATACACCAGAATGTGTTGGATTTACTTACTGCAGAATAAGTCTGATGCTTTTCAAACTTTCAAGAATTTTCATGCATGGATTGAAAATGATGAACAAACACATATTGGCTCTCTACGTACTGATAATGGAAAAGAATACACTTCAAATGAATTTGAAAATTATCTTCGTCAACATGGAATCAAACATCAAACAACTATGCCATATAATCTACAACAGAACGGTGTAGCTGAAAGAACGAACAGAACTATTTTAAATATGGTCTGCTCCATGTTATTTTTCAAGAATGTAAAATTGATGTTTTGGGCTGATGCAGTTCTATGTGTCTTTGTTTACATAAAGACGGTGTCCTTCAAGTTCAATTAGAAACAAAACTCCTTTTGAAATGTGGCATGGCCCACATTCCTTGATAAATCATTGAGGTCTTTGGGTCCACTGGTATGCCTTGATACCCCGAGGGTCAAAGGAACAAATGAAACTTGGTGCTAAGCCCCTCTCTTCTTGACTAGTTCCAATGCCGCCAAGGATATGATATTAATGATGAAGCAAATAAAGTTTGTGATAGCAGAGATGTCATATTTCTTGAATCTTCCAAGAGTATGAGTTGTTGAGCGGCAACTTGATCGCACAGACTGATTCACACATGCAAAGTCTTTCCAAGAATTTGATAATGTGATTCCACACCTTGAAGGGGATGGAATATTGAATCAAGCTGACAGATCATTTCTGGTCACACTCTCCCCACATGAAGAAACAACCACGGATGACACATTGGATGATGTGATCGACGGAAATTGGGAGATTGAATCTTGAATCAATCCCAACTCGGTCAAATGACCAGCCTGGGCCATGTCAGAAAGGTCCTCCCAAATGGCTGACAAAGACACTGGAGAATGTTCATCTGATGAGGTTGGAAAACGGGGAACAAGTTCCACTCAAGAAATCGAAGGTGATGTAGATAATTCGATTCCCATTGTTGATATGGATATTGCTTACAAGCTGAATTGAGTTTGTCTACAGATCATGAACCAAATTCCTTCAAATAAGCCGCTTCTCATGATGAATGGAAAGAAGCGATGCAGAAGGAGTATGATGCCTTGATAAATAATGGCACTTGGAAGCTAGTTGATCCGCCTTTGTGAGCGAAACCAATTGGCTATAAGTGGGTCTACAAGAACAAGTATAAAGTAGATGGCTCACTTGACAAGCACAAGGCCAGGCTTGTGGCAAAAGGTTTTGCACAAAAAGAAGGAGTCGATTATGAAGAAACTTTTGCTCCCACGGCAAAATGGACCACCATCCGGAATTTCTTTGCCCTAGCAGCTCAGAATGGATGGAAAGTCCATCAGATGGATGTAAAAATAGCCTTCTTGAATGGAGATCTAAAGGAGAAAGTTATATGTCCCAGCCAGAAGGATTTGTGATAAAGGGTCAAGAACACAAAGTTTGCAAACTTGTAAAATCCTTATATGGCCTCAAAGCAAGCACCACGAGCACAGTATGAAAAGTTAGTAGGCATCTTCTGAAACTTGACTTCAAACATTTTGATCTTGATGATGCAACTTTGTTTATTAAGAAAGTTGGAAAAACAGTTGTATATCTTGTGGTATATGTAGATGATCTTATGATAACAGGGAACAATGAGAGCTATATTGCATCCATGAAGAAAGAGTTGAAGAAAGGTTTTGAAATAACTGATTTGGGTCGTGTTCATTACTATTTGGGTATTGAAGTAATTCAACATCCTAAATTCATATTTCTTTCTTAAAAGAAGTACATTGGAGATCTCTTGAACAAATTTGGCATGGATGATTGTAATCCCTTAACCACTCCAATGGAAAAAAACTTGAAGCTCACATCTATTGAAGGGAATGAATTTGAGGATGCAACTAAGTATAGATAGCTTGTAGGAAGTCTTATCTACTTGACCACCACTAGACCTGACATTTCATTTGCTGTTGGAATCCTCTCAAGGTTCATGCAAAAACCTTGTGAAGGACATTGAGTACAACTTAAAGAGTGCTAAGGTACTTGAAGGGGACTCAAGAATTTGGACTCAAATATACACAGGAAGGCGACTTCAACTTGACCAGATACTCTGATTCAGACTTTGATGGTGACAAAGAAACAGGGGTGTCTACTACAGGTTACACCATGAGTCTAGGATCAGGAGCTGTCTCATGGAGATCACGCAAATAGTCAGTTCCAGCAGATTCCACGACTGAGGTAGAATATGTGGCAGCAGCTGAAGCAACAAAGGAAATTGTGTGGCTCCGGAAAATCCTGGAATATTTGCAGATGAAACAAATTTATTCCACTCCACTCATGATCAACAACACTTCTGCAATAAAGTTGGCCAAGAACCCAAAGTTCCATGATCGAACATAGCACATCAATACAAAGTACCATCTAATTCGACATCATGTTCAGGCCAAAACCATCCATCTACATCATTGTTCCACAAATGATCAAACTGCTGACATCTTCACCAAAGCACTTGGAAGAGAAAAGTTTGAAAAGTTAGGATCGATGCTTGGACTCACCAAGCCATCCCTTCGGATTAAAGGGGGAATGTTGACACCTAATCCTATGGATGGGTGTGCATATGTATTTTTGTATATTATTTATTATTAGGAAATAAGGAAGGCCAAGAGTCATTGGGAACTGAATCCCAATAGCCTCACCTCCCATCTATATAAGCATGTACATTCTTCAGCTAATACACAATTCCAGTTTTGAGGAGTTACCTCCTGGTTTGACACTACCTATAGAGTTAGGGTCATAATTATAATCAGATAATTGTTCTAATTTCACTATCCTTCCTTGATGAGGAAATAATATCATGCGGAAAAGTGATGGTACCACTACAAACATAACATATTATGAAACCAGCTCCAAAAATAGAAGAAAAGAGAGATAAACGCCTTAGAAATAAGCCACTTCGAGGGGGAAACCTCCTTTACATTACATAAATGAACAATTATTGGATTATACAAATGAAAAAATCTCCTTCTATATATAGGAGTCCATGGGGTCACAATATAATACTAGCTAACTTAACAATAATAATGTAAGGGCACAGTAATAACAATATTGGGGTTACAGGGGTACAAAAATAACAATAAGGGGGTACACTAACAAAAATAAGGGACTACACTAGTAATATAAGGACCTAACATGCCCCTCTCCTTCAAAAAAGTGTTGTCCTCAACGCTTGAGTAGCTCTGGGTGCTTTTGTATAAAATTCTCATTCTCCCATGTAGAATCTTCAATGGGTAAGTTCTTCCGCTTGATGATATACTCTAAAATTGATCGATTTCGTAGCTGTCAAGTTATTTTTCCCGTGACTGCTTCAGGTTCCAGTATGATTTTTCCTTCCTCATCAATTTTTGGCAATATTGTTCGAACTGGAATTTTTTCACCAATAACCTTCTTTAAGCATGAAACATGGAAAACTAGATGCACTTGTGAAGAAGTAGGAAGCTCCAATTTGTATGCCATAGTACCAATCTTTTGCAACACCTTGTAAGGACCATGGTACTTTGGTGATAATTTATTATCCTTCTTAGCTTGCTTGAGGGACATTTTTTTGTATGGTTGTAGCTGGAAAAATACCCAGTCTCCTACATCAAAAATTCTCTCGCTGGGATGTTGATATGCATGTCGCTTCATTCGATTTTGTGTCAAATTTAGGTTATCATTTAAGAGTTGGATAACTTCTTGTTGATGCTCGATGTGATCTTCCACTGCTTCAACCTTAGAATTTTCTCTTAAATATGATGTGATGTATGGTGGATGATATCCATAAAGTGCCATAAAGGGGGTCATTTTTGCTACAGTATGGAAGGAAGTGTTATACCACCATTCAACCGGAGGTAACCACTTGACCCATTGTGTTTGTTTATCAGATACAAAACAACGAAGATATCCATCCAAACATTTATTCACTATCTTAGTTTGACCATCAGATTGAGGATGATAAGATGAGCTATGAGCTAGTTGAGTACCCAAACAAAAAAATGATTCAGTCCAAAAATTTCCAGTAAAAATGGGATCTCTGTCGCTTACAATAATCTTTGGATTTCCATGTAGCTTTTGAATTGTTTCCATAAATTTAGTAGCAATTGTACTTGCTTTAAATGGATGATATAATGCACAAAAGTGTGTGCACTTGGTAATTCTATCAACTACCACCATGATGACACTCTTTCCTTCGGACTTAGGTAAACCTGTGATAAAATCCATTGAAATGTCCCCCCAACGTTAACTTGGAATGGATAAAGGCTGTAGAAGACCTAGGGTCTTAATTGTCTCAACTTTATTTTGCTGGCAAACCAAACATTCTACCACAAAATTTTGAATATCAGATTTGAGGCCATCCGAAAAAAAATATTTCTTCACCTTGTGCTAAGTTTTTAAAAATCCTGAGTGTCCTCCTAAAGGAGAAGTGTGCAATTCCAAAAGAATCTTTGTTTTATTTTGGAATTCTTACAAATATATAAGCGATATGTGTTCCATAAGGAATAATTTTTCGAACTAAATGTATCATATGTACTAGGATATTTCTACAGCTTTTGAATGAGTGTCCACACTTCTTCATCCTTCTTCCATTCATCCCTTGCTTCGGTTATCCAATCCAGTTGGATAATAGAAATGGCACAAATGAATGCTTCCACCTCTTCATTATTTCTTAAGAGTGCATCTGAAACAACATTTAGCTTCCCTTTTTTGTATATGAGTTCAAATTCATAACCCAACATCTTTGTGACCCATTTTTGTCACTCTTCTGAAGATAGTCTTTGTTCCAAAAAGTGTTTAATACTATCATGATCAGTTTTTACCTTGAAGTGTCTTCCCATTAGGTAAAGTCGCCATTTCTTTAGTGCATGTAGTATTTCTAACATTTCCTTCTCATAAGTAGCTTTCTATAAATACTTTCCTTTGATGCGACGACTTTAAAAAGCAATGGGCCTTCCTTCTTGCATTAAAACAGAACCGATTCCATTTCCTGAGGCATCACATTCCATAATAAGGGTTTTTGTGAAGTATGGTGTAGCTAAGACCGATGCTAGACACATTTCCTCTTTAAGATGTTCAAAGGCCTTAGTTGCTTCAGGAGTCCATGAAAATTCATCTTTCTTCAATAGCTTTCTTAGAGGTGCTGATATTCTCCCATAATTTTTAAAAAACTTGTGATAATACCCTATTAACCCGAGAAATCATCGCAACTTCTTTATGGTTGTGGGGACTTTCCATTCCTTAATGGATTTAATTTTTTTAGGGTCTACCTTAACACCCTCGTGAGATACAATATGACCCAGATATTCCACCTCTTTTACTCCAAAGAAACATTTGGATGTTTTTGCATATAATTGTTTCTCCTCCAATAGTTTTAGCACCCTTTCAACATGTTGAACACGATCCTTCCAAGACCTGTTGTAGATTAGTGTATCATCAAAAAATACTAGCACAAATTTTCTAAGGAAGGTTTTGAAAATAGAATTCATCAATCCTTGAATTGTAGAAGGTGCATTGGTAAGGCCAAAAGGCATGACCAAAAATTCATAATGACCCTCATGAGTTTGAAATGTTGTTTTAGGAATATCTTCAGTCTTCATTCTAATTTGATGATATCCTGAACGAAGATCCAACTTGGTAAAACAAATTTCTCCATGTAATTCATCCAATAATTCATCAATCATAGGAATGGGAAATTTATCTTTAATATTAAGCTTATTGAGCTCCCTATAATCCAGAAACATGTGCCATGATCCATCCTTCTTGTGCACCAATACTACTGGAGCAGAGAAATAACTTTGACTAGGTTGAATTATAGCAACCTCTAACATTTCTACAATAATATGTTAAATTTCGCTTTTTTGGACATAAGGATATCTATAAGGCCTGATTTTTGGAGCAACACTTCTTGTAATAAAATGAATAGCATGATCATGATCACGAATAGGTGGGAGTCCTTTGGGAGTTTTAAACACCTTGGAATGATTGTCCAAGACTTTTCGGATATCTGGAGAAATATATGATTTATATGTTGGAACTTCTAGTGAGCATAATTGTGCAATTATGCCTCGTTGTTATTTATTTAGAAGCTTTGTCATGATATTAGAGCTTATTATCTTTCCCGTCTTCCCTGAAATACCCCGTAATTCGACTTCCTTTCCTTCCAAAAAAAATTTCAAGAAAAATTCTTGAAAATTAAAAACTACCGTCCCCAAAGATTGTAACCATTATACTCCTAGTACAACATCAGCACCTCTCATTGGAATGGAAAGCATTGGACTATTCGAAACATATTCCCCCATGGTTAGCTTTATATTATGGAATTTTCTAGAGAAATTTATAGTTCCTCCATTTGAAACCATCACTTGACATTCTGGTGCTGGGTATAGGAAACAATTCAATTCCTTGGCTACCTTACAATGAATAAAATTATGGGTACTACCTGAATCAATCAAAACTATTACATTTTTCTTCTTGATATGTCCTTCTATCTTGAGAGTTTGAGGAGTGGTAATTCCTGCCAATGCATTACATGATATGTTCAGACTCATTTCTTCTCCTTATAGGGTTGGTTCCTGGTGTATATCCTCTTCTTTTGAATTTTCTTGTTCATTTTCTTCCTCCTCTTCACAATATGTGTAAAATAATTTCTTCTCATCACACTTATGACCTTTTGTGTATTTTATATCACAACTGTAGCAAAGCCCTTGTTCTCTTTTTTCTTCCAATTGTTGTGGTGTAAACCTTTTAAGTTGTGGAAGTGTAGGAGTAGCAACACTTCCATCTTTATAGATGTGAGTGGTAGGCTTCCTTGTCGCCATAATTTTACATTCAATTTTTCTTGCCAACCTAAATGCCTTCTCCAATGAATCAGGTTCCCAAATGTGAACCTAATGTTGGATGTTATCCTTTAAATTCCCTATGAAGACATCAATCCTATGTTCCCCTGGAATATCAGTTACCCTTATATTCAATTTTTTGAAGTCCTCAATGTGCTCCACCACTAAACCCTTTTGTTTGAGATTTATCAATTGGCTAAAAAGAGTTTTTCTCTTTGTATCCTCATAATGTGTTATCATTTCCTCTATAAAAATTGACCAAGTGACAATTTTTTTTTCGAGAGCAAAGCCATCGATACCATACAAATGTATTTTTTTAAAAATATAAAGTTGCAATGCATACCTTTTGTGTGTTTTGGACATTATTGAGATAAAAATATTGCTCCATCTGTAGTATCCATGTTACGGGATCCTTGCCATCAAACTTCCTATCGATCTTTAATATGGTGGGTCTTCCATCCAACATTAGAGTTTATGAAATCACGATTAACATTTATTTTGTTCTCATCATGAGCTTCCTCCACTATATTTTCGCCATTAGGAAACATTCATTGTATCAACTTTGTCAAACCTTACATGTCTGCTTTTAGATCATTCTTCATGTTTTCCATTTTTTCAACAATCTTAGCTTCCATGTCATCCATCTTAGCTTCCATGCCATCCATGCCATTCTTCAAACCATCCACTCCTTTCTTCAAACCATCGATCTTAGCTTCAACATCTTTGTTCAAAACTCCCATTTCATTTTTTGTTGCTCTTTGCGAGAGCGAAATTTGGTGAACTTGCTCTTGTACTTTTGATATGTCATGTTGCCTTTTTTGTCTTCATGAGTCATAATAGAGCCTTCTGAAGGCTTAATGGGTGTTGAATTATTTTTAGGCGGCATTTTATAACCCAATACTAATATATGTTCTACAATATGCCCTTGGAATCAATTCAACTGATTCTTCAAACAAGACTTATGTAATTCGGAAAAAAAATACACACCTTTTTCTTGATTTTTAGGAGCTCCATATTGAAGCTGAATTATCTCAATGATTTAGGATCTTCAATATATGAAATTTGGTCTTGTAGTATCACTCTGAATCTTCTTTCGAATGCCACAAGTCCGAACTGATTTGGATTCTTCAAGACAAATTTATGCCCAATCTCCCACAATGACATAATTATGGACTGGTTCAATAGAGTGAACTTGTACGTCATGCCACGTGTCAATTTTTCCTCCTTCGACTCTGAAATTGACACACAGAAAACTACAGTCCATGTAATTGTGGCCACATTTTACATAATTCTAATCCAATGCTCAAAGAGATATTTATGATGAGTTTCCCACGATCATCTCTTTCAGATGAAATTTAGGAGCCTAAAATAACCCTAACTTCCACAAATCATATCTCCGAAAATATTGCGAACCAATATCTGAAATTTTTTCAAGATGTTCTTCAGGACTTCGGCTTCGATATGTAAACATTTCAACTTCTAAACCTTCATAGAAAAAATGTTAGAGCGAAAATTCCATGATGACCTATTTAGGTGAAATTCGGGATCCTGAAAACAACCTTAACTTCCACAGATCATATCTCTGAAAATATTGCGAACCAATATTTGAAATTTTTACAAGACGTTCCTCCGGATTTCAGCTTCTCTCTGTAACAATTTCATCTTTTGAACCTTCGTAGAAAAAAATTTATAGTTAAAATTACACGATGACCTATTTGGAGCAGCGAAACCATAGAATCCAAAGCTATGATACCAAATGTTATGAAACTAGCTCTAAAAATAGAAGAAAAGAGAGATCAATGCCTTATAAATAAGCCACTTCGAGGGGGAAACCTCATTTATATTACATAAATGAAAAATTCTTGGATTATACAAATGAAAAAACCTCCTTCTATATATAGGAGTCCATGGGGTCACAATATAATCCTACTCGACCTAACAATAATAATGTAAGGGAACAATAACAACAATATCGGGGTTACAGGGGTACAACAATAACAATAAGGGGGCTACACTAACAAAAATAAGGGACTACACTAGTAATATAGGGACCTAACAAAACATAGGTCCAACTTCGACCCAGTAACAGGTTGTAATTGAGTTGGGAATCAACAACTTCTACCTCAATTACAACCGTATTACCTTCTAACTCTATTTAATTAGAACATTCAAAATCTCATAAGGACAAAGAGCTCTTCCACCAAAGGCTTTCATAGTGGTAGGAGATTGATTTATATTTGGAGAACCCAAATCTTTCCAACAATCAATAGGCATAACACACATAGATAATTCTTCATCAATTAATGTGCGAGAGACTCATTTGGTTTTGAAAAAAACTGGTATTTGGAATTCCAATTGATGTGGGAGCCTAGGTATATGAATTTCAACATCTAAGAATATAAAATTAGAGTCCTGAGGATCAATTTCTACAATATATGACAATAGTAACTTCCTTTTTGTTGGACATGTTTGCAACACTTAAAGAGATGGCATTGGTGAAGGGGACATTACCGGGTATTCAACAATGTTGTAGTTCTGAGCAACTCTAGCATGTGGGTTAAAAGCTAACTTTCAAAAAACACCTTTGGGAGGTGGACAAGGCACCATGTCATAGTTTTGTTTCTCAATCTGTAAAGGTTTAGAAGGAGAAGGAATTGATGTGGAAGGTTGACTAGATGGACTAGGATCATTTCCATTTGCTATAGGATCCTTAGATCCATAATATTTAGATATTGCTGCTACCGAAACTTGTGAAGACATCATCATGATATTTTCTGATGTGGATGAAGAGGATGGATTATCTGAAACCATTGTACTATCTTGAGAAGGAAAATGATGCTTCAAAAAAATAGGTGTAGGAGAACTTTCTATAAAGTTACTAACCTCAGGTCGATGTGGGCATTCCTTTGTATAATGATCTTCATTACAGATCAAAAAAGGATAATGAGGTTTATTTTTCTTGTTAGAGGGTTCATTTTTGGTTGGTTTCTCCTTTTGAGAAGAATTTTTATTTTCTTTACCTTTCCCCTTCTTTTTACCTTCGGATTGTTGATTCTTGTCAGTAGATGATCCTACGACATTAATTTCGAAAGTAACTTGTGGAGAAATTTTTTGACTAGGTGAATCTTGTATAGCCAATGTCTGAGTGGTTTTATAATTCTTCTTAGATGTTTTACTCTTTGACTTATGGATGATATAAAAAAATACACCATCAGTGGTGTGAGATCCTGTAGGAGTTGAATCTGATTGATATGAAATTTCTGGGCGACGTAGATTTGGGATCTTTTTGTACAAAGTGCCAGATTGTGTATAGAAAAGGTCTAGGTATTGGGCATGAGAAATTAATTTCTCTTTTGTTACAACACCTTCTTTAGCATCATCCTCCATAATATTAGGAAGTAATGATTTAGTGAACCATTCAGCTAATATTTGATCTGGAATATAAAATTTGACTAAACGACGCCTATGTCTCCATTCATGTATATGATATGAAATGTAGGTAGATGTCAATTATTTTAATGAAGTCAAAATTTTAGTACTAGTGTCATATCAATTTGGTAGCTGGAAATGTGTCAAAAATGTTGATGCTAAGGAGTTGAAATTATGGAAAGGAGCACGTGGTAACTCAATGTACCATTTTCTTGTTGAACCTCTTAAATTTTGTTGAAAAAGGTGTAATATGATATAACCATCAATCAATGAATTCAAAGCACACCATAGATGATATTTCATGAAGTGATTTGAAGGGTCCTCTCCTAATTTACCTTCAAATTCCGGTATATCACTTGTCAAATTAGTACAAATTTTTGGCCAAAATGGATAATAATAGATATCATTCGTAAGTTGGCATAAATATGGAAAATTTATGGTTGTGATGAACACCAACTGTTGGTTGAAGTCTTGTTGTGGATATTAATAACCCTAAGGATTAAGTCCAACTCCTGGAGGAGGATACCCAAGATATCCTTAAATAGCTTGAGTGATTAGTATTTTCATTCCTCAAGGGTAACCAGGGTGAGACATACTAGGTTGAAATTGATATGGAATTTTTAAAGTATGACCAGGGTATGTTTGAATCTAAAAAGGTGTACTTTGAACCATTTGATCCAAGTAGTATTTCCCCTATAAATTTTGACTTTGCAAAGGTCTAACTTAAAAAATTTAGCTTTGAAAAGGTTGTCCTTGGAAATATTGACCTTGATATGATGTTTGAATCATCCCTATACTATGTAATCTGATATGAATATGTGTTGTAGACTGGAAAGTAGGACTAGTTTGATAGGCATATTCTTGAGGGATAGCAAGTGAGCCCTGGTATTGCACCAAGAATGTTGCAAATCCTAGAGGCTACCCCACTTTACTTTATAAACTCAGGGTTTGTACAAACTTGGTGGTGATAGTGTTATATACACAATAGATGAATTCTACTCATGTAATCCTTTTCTGAGCTCTACGAAAGGGTGCTACTTCTAAGGTTTCTGGATGAAGTCTGTCACAATTTTGAGTTTAGGCATAGGGCTAGAAATGATTCAAAGGCATGTCTCCATCAGCAAGTACATAAATACACTACAAAAAGAAAGTGCATATAACTACTCTGAAATGAAATAAATATACACATTAATCTATGATAAGAAATGAATGCAAACTAGGCATATTGCATGAAGTAAATTGTTGAATTGAAATTGCATAAAGGAAACTAACCTAATCACACTTTCTTGAGTGTAAATTTCATGGAGAAATTTCAATGCCAGAGGATGGAAACCACTTAACTTTGTCCTCTGTTGTTTTTTTTTGAGAGATGGTGGCTTTGGGAAGAAAATTCACCCATAGGTGACTCTGTGTTGCCTTCTAAACCCTTGATGATCTGCTTCTGAAGTTTCCTGTAGCATAATGGTACATGCAAGCTAAAACCTTGATGTTGCTATCCTAACGGATCCCACTTCTCTCTTACGCTTGCTTCTCTTTGAAATTCTCAACTAAATGGTGAAAATGAGACAAATATTACCTTTATTGCATTTTTAACTAAATTTGGAGTGTTGTGTTGACTCGTACTTAACAACACGAGTTTTCCTCTTTGAGACCGTTGGTCCCACTCTAGTTAATGATTGTTGAGCCTCGTGATCACCTTCTTCGTAACCATCCACTCTCTCTTGACTTGATTTTACTTTCCCAGGCGGCATCCACTTTCAAGTTTCCTCTAGTTTCACTTTATGAAGGTGGCCAAGTTAACTAGCCACCTTTTTGCCTTTTAAATTTCTAAAACTCGACATTCAACCATTTTGGTCATTATAGATTCATAGCGAGAGGTGAGGGGCCATACCTAAGTCTAACTGATGTTGGTGAGGTGTTGAATGACAGTGTGCAAGGTTTTGGAGTTGGTGGTGGCATACATGATCTTTTGTTTGTTGTATCTTCATTTATTATTAATTTTCTGAGTGAGCAGCTTTTCCTGAGTGAGATTCTTGTCTTTTCTGAGTGAGTTGCTTAATATTTTTTTTTTTTTTCTTTGAAAGTGATGCATGGAGATCTTAAGGTATCATGGTTGGTGTGCTTGCCCTCTTGGAGCCTGTTGGTGGTCTTCTGGAGTCACTCATCAACTTTCCTTCATCTTTTGGCCTTATTGTGCCATACACATATTTTCTATAGGAAACTTTCTGATGCATGTATCAGTATTTTTCTTGCCTCTTCTTGCCTCATTTTGCTCAGAAATGGAGGAATATGGTTCATGGAGGCTATGGAGGGAGTCAGGGAATGAATGGAGTGAAATATAGGCAATTTAAGGGGTCTCATTCCAAGTTTCCAATGATCTTAGCTGCTAATGGTGCATCATAGGGTTGTCAAAGTGAATCCTTGTGCATGGATTGAAATAAGGGTTTGGGAATGATAGGTAGAGGAAAAACATAAATTATAGTTCTCTCCTTGAAGTTCAGAAATAATTGAGAGAGCTTCTTCCTTCATTGATGAGTTTCATGTAGCATCTATAGGAGTTACCTATAGTGCTATAGGAATCCTGTAGTTGATGGACTTGCCTGTAGCAATTACAGTTTAGAGAAAAAAATGAATTTTTTTCCTATCCCGAGGGGTGAAATGGATGAAGGGGTGTATGTTGGAGTGGCTTATGGAGTGTGAAAGCAGAGGAGAAGAGAAAATTAATAGAAATCACTCCTCTGGATCCCACAAACCATCTTTTATCAATAACCTGCAAAACAGAGAAACAAATCAGTGCATCGATATTTTTCTTCTTTTTCCTTTTCTTTATTTATTTTTTCTTTCTTCTCTCTTTTTTTTTTAGGGTGAGTGGGCTACCTCCACAAAGGTTTTCAACCCACAGGCTTGCCTTGGGAACCTTAGAGAGGTTTTCACGCAAGGATCTTTTGTTCTCTATTTTTTCTTTTTTCTTTCTTTTTTCTTGCTCCAGGATTGCCTCATGGAGGTTTTCAACCCTGGAGTTGGCCTAGGGTGCCCCAGATAGGTTTTCACGCATGCCTCTTTATTTTATTTTCTTTTCTAGGAGGATCAGGTGCTAGAGACTATGGAGTTTCCTATGACATACACCTCCCTGTTTATGGAATTTATAAATTCTTCCCTAGACAGGGGCTTCTTGTAAACCTTAAGCTTGTAATCATTGACAAGTAGGGGAATTCCTTCCTCATCTATGCTTCTAATCTGAATTGTTCCATTATCATAAATTTTTTCTAGTTTGTAAGGTCCCATCCATCTTGTCTTTATTTTTCCTTTGAAATCCTTAAACCTTGAGTCATACAACAACGCCCAATCTCCTCTTGAAAGGTTTTTTCCTTAATGTACTTGTCGTGCTAGACCTTCCTTTGCAGTTGAATCACTTATGCATGAAGGAGTGCTTGCATCCTGAACTCATCCAATCCATTTAATTGCAGAAGCCTCTCTTGTTGGGCATTTGATATATCTAGGTCTAACTCAACTGCCATCCTTAAGGTCTTGAACTCAAATTCAACTGAAAGCAGATATTTCTTTCCATAGACCATGTCATAAGGAGTGAATCCTATTGTTGTTTTCCAGGTAGTGTTGTAGGCCCAACTATCTTCTACCAATCTATCCACCCAATCTTTTTTTTGTTGCTCATAACCTTGGTGAGGATATTCTCCTAGGCTCTGTTGGTCACTTCCACTTGGCCATTTGCTTGAGGGTGGTAGGAAGTGGAAGTATTATGACTTATCGTGTGCCTCCTCAAAATGTTCTCAATGATATGAGATGTGAATTGTGCCCCCTGATCAGTGACTACTTCTATAGGGTATCCAAATTTGTAAAACACATTCTCCCTCAGAAATTATGCTACTTTCTCCTCGGTTTCTACCTTCACATCTTTTGTTTTATCCCACTTTGTCAGTAGTCAGTGTAGACTATGATATACCTTTTCTTTCTATATGGTGGATCAATAGGTCCAATGAACTCCATGCCCCACTTTTCAAATGGCTCAAGATCCACTTAAGGGTGCAAAGGCATCTCATCCCTCTGTGTAGGTTTCCCCATCCTTTGGCACTAGTCACACCTACTAGTGTATCTTTTGGCATCTTGCTGAAGGGTAGGCCAATAGTATCATTCCGGCAAAATTTTTAAGGAAAACCTTTTTGGAGCAAAGTGGCCTCCACAAGGGCTATCATGACATGCAAAGAGGATATCAAAAAATTCTTCCTCCCTCACACATATTCTGAGAATTTAGTTAGGGCCTAGCTTGAATAGATTCCCCCCAATCCATGTGAATGGGGTGATTTTTTTGATGATCTTTCTTTTCTCCTTGAATGAGAGATTAGGAGGGAAATTTTTAGCAACCAAGTAATTAGCTATGTCACCAAACCATGGTGAGAGTGATGAGATAGCGAAAATATGTTCATCTGGAAGTTGGTCATCCACATTTCCTTCTTCATCTACAGATAGAGCTAACCTGGATAAAAAATATGCAACAACATTCTCCTTTCCAGGTTTATCAAAAATGGTTAGGTAAAACTGTTATAATAGTAAGAATCATCTAATTATCCTAGCATTAACATTTGGTTTTTTCATTAAATATTTGATGGTTGCATGGTCAGTGTGTATAAAGGTCTGATACCTAGTGACATAATTTCTAAATTTGTTTAAAGCATGGACAATGGCTAACATCTCCTTCTCTGTGACAATGTAATTGAGTTCAGTCTTAGACAAGTTCTTACTAATGAAATAGATTGCATAAGGTAATTTTTCCTCTAACTACCCTAATGCTACCCCCACAGCTTTTTCTTATGCATATGTGTGGATGTGGAAAGGTAGAGTCCAATTTGGACCTCGAAGAATGGGGGGAGTATTTAAATTTCCCTTAATGAGCTCAAAATCTTCTTGACAAAGATTGGACTAGGTAAACTCAAAATATTTGGCCAAAAAACCAAATAGTGGCGAAGCAAATTTGCTGAAATATTTGATGAACCTTCTATAATATCCAACTAAACCTAAGAAACTCCTGACATCTCTCTACTTTTGAGGAGCAGGTACCCTTTTTATGATGGTGATTTTGCTCGAGTGCACCTATATTCCTACTTGGGAGATTGAGTGTCCCAATACAACTCTTGCTCTTTTTAGAGATTCACACTTTTTTGGGTTGAGGGAGAGATGAATCTCAATGCACCTTCTCAACACTTTTTCCAAATTGGAGAGAGCCTCCTGGAAGTCATCCCCATAGGGTGTGAAATCATCCATGTAGATTTCAACTGAGTCATGGACTAGCTCAGAGAAAATGCTCAAGACAGCTCTTTGGAAGGTAGCTGGGGCATTGCACAACCCAAAGGGTAGGACTCGGTAAGCAAAGGTACCCCAAGGGCAGGTGAAAGTAGTCTTGTCTTGGTCTTCAGGGCTGATATGGATCTAGTTATACCCACTGAATTCATCTAAGAAGGAAAATAACCTTTTTCCTACAAGGCCATCTAGGACTTGGTCTATAAAGGACAAATGGAAATGGTCCTTCTTCATGGCTTTGTTGAGTTCCCAATAATCAACAAATATTTTCCATTTTCCATTCTTCTTCGGGACTAGGACAAGAGGAGATACCCACTCACTGTCTGATATAGGATAAATGAAACGTGAATCCAAAAATTTCTACAGTTCTTCCTTGACTATTTCCTTTAGAGCTGGGTTCATCTGCATTTGGGGTTGGTGCACAGGCTTTCATCCTTCCTTAATGTAAATATGATGTTTTCATACTGAGGGATGCACCTCTTTCATGTCCTTGTAATCCCAAGAAAATGCATCTAGGTTTTCTTTCAGAAGCTGACATAACTGATTTTCTTCTTCATTTGAGAGGTTTGAGTTGATTTTCAAAGATCTAGATGGGCCAAACTCTACAACCTTGGTGGTTTCAGAGGTTGAATCAACTGAGTACTATTCCATCCAGGATTGGCTTTCAGATTCTTTAACTAGGGTTTCAAGCAAACTATTAGTGGGGGACTTGTTTTGGATGACATAGTCGATGAGTTCATATTCATCAAGTTTCCCCCCTCTAAGAACAACATCTATGGTACAAATGGGGGTAGTGTTATATAACTCATATTTTTCATCCTCCAACCATATAGGTAGATCATGATAAATGGAAGGTTGGGTTGGAGGATATAATACCATTTGTTTAGACAAGGGCCCATTCTTAATAGTCATGTTTCGGGTTCGACCGCTGATATAAGCATCGATAGTGGCTATGTTGGGTATGTGTTATTTCTTTCCACAAATAGTTTCATGCACCTATTTTAGGTGGGTGATCCTGCCTATGGTTTTTTGCATGGCTTTGCACATGGTTTTGGAGCATGATGGTTTTCGGCCCCAGGTATTTTGTAGATCCTATTAAGGGAACTATGGTTATATTCTAATATAGGGTTAATGGATTTGGGTTTATGAATGCTTTGACATGTATATATATGTGTTGTAACACTAAAAGGAATATAATGAAAAATCAAGTTGGTAGTCCTGATTTGGCATCCAGGGGAAAAATCTTTGTGTATATCTGCTTTATGTTTTATGTTCTCGCTATTGTTTATTTTCTATTTTTAAGAATTCATTTGCAGATAATTTATGTACAAGTTTAAAACCTACATTTGGTATCAAACTTGTTTCGGCTTCAAGGGGACACCTTTGTTGCTGAGGGTTTTTTTTCTCGGGCCTGTGGTAGACCCTATTCAGTGGGAGATCTATGGGATCGATTCTTGTGGTGAAAGAAGATGACGAGCAGTGGAAAGATAGAGATCGAAAAATTTAATGGTCAGAATTTTGAGTTGTGGAAGCTCAATATAGAGGATTTATGGTGGATAAAGATCAGTGAATCGTGGTAGATCTAGGTACTAAACCAACAAAAATGTCAGGTCAACACTAGGAAAATTTGGATTGGAAGGAAAAGAGCACAATGCAGTTATGTATCTCATATTCAGTATTGTTGAATGTATTTGGGGAAGCTACGATGAAGACTTTTTGGGTCAAGTTAGGGACTTTGTACCAATCTAAGTCTCTAGTGAATAAATTGTTCCTGCGGAAAAAGTTGTATAACCTGAGGATGAAGGATGGAGACTCAGATACAGGGCATCTGAACGCCTTCAATACTGTGGTAAGTAAGTTTTCATCTGTTGATATTATAATTTTAGATGAAGATAAGTGCATCAGTTTGTTGTGTTCTCTACCAAATTCGTGGGACAGTCTGGTTATTGCAATAGGTGGAAATACAACTACCTTGAATTTTGATGAAATTGTCTTGGCCTTGTTGTCGAAGGAAATAAGACGAAGAAATATGGAGGGCCAGAATGGATATTCTTTATCCGTACAAGGAAGGTCCCAGAACAGAAACAAAAATAAGTTTTCGAGTGGGAGATCTAAATCTCCATGAAAGCCTATAAAGGTGTGCTGGAAATGTGGAAAGGAAGGGCACTTCAAAAAGGACTGCAGATCTAAAGCTCCTAAGAAAGTAAAGGGATCTGATGATGCTCCTTCTGCAGAGGAAAAAACCACCTTAGATGAAGGTGGGGATGTTTATTTGGCTTCTTCTTCAAATACACATCTAGATCATGAGGGATGGTTAAATGACTCAGGAGAATCCTTTCACTTCACTCCCAATAGGGAGTGGTTTTGTGAGTACTAGAAGTATGATAGTGGTGATATCCTCTCAGGGGATGCTAGATATGCCAGAATCGTCAGACGTGGAAAATTCAAGCTGAAGCTGCAAGGTGGAAATATTAAAACACTTCTTGGTGTTCTGCATATTCCTGCATTGGTCAAAAATCGGATTTCTATAAGTAAGATGGATGATTCAGGTGTAAAAACAGTGTTTGAGAAATATACCTACAAGATGGTTCAGGGAGCACTAGTATTAATGCAGGGATTTCAGATTGGAACTCTTTACAAGCTTCAAGGTAGCACTATTATTGGTGGGTGCAACAGTTCTGTGGAGCTTGAAAGTGGAGGGGAAAGCCTAGCGGTCTCTGGAGAAAATACCATGCTATAGCACCAAAGGCTTTGAAATATTAGAGAGAAGGGCCTTCAGATACTGCATGGTAATGGTATGGTAGAATTCATGTCTAATTTCTCTCTGGATTTCGATTTCTGTGAACAGTGTGTATATGGTAAGCAGAATCAGGTGAGTTTTCCTTCTAATGCTAAGAGGGAAAACATGATATTAGATCTTGTGCATAGTGATGTGTTTGGACCTTTTTCGGTTCCATCACTGGGAAAGTATATGTATTATGTTTAATTCATACATGACTTCTCAAGGAATACATGGATATATTTATTGAGGAAGAAATCTGAAGTCTTTGACAGATTTAAATAATTTAAGGCTCTGGTGGAAAACCAGACAGAGAAGAAGATAAAGGTGCTGAGGACGAATAATGGTGGAGAGTTATGCAAGAATGAATTTGAATAGTTCTGTAAGAAGTGTGGTATATCACTGCAGAAGACTACTCCAAACACCCCTCAGCAAAATACATTTGTAGAAATAATGAACATAACGCTGATGGAAAAGGAAAGAAGCATGCTCAATGGTATCAGGTCAAGACAAGAATTCTGGGTAGAGGCAATGAATACTGCATGTTACCTGGTTAACAGACCACCTTCATCATTGTTGGAGGATAAGACTCAACATGAGGTATGGACTAGCAAGAAACCCCCTCTTTCACATCTGAGGGTATTTGGATGTGATGCATATGTAGATGTTCCAAAGGAGAAAATGACCAAGCTGGATAATAAATCTGAACGGTGCATATTTATTGGGTATAAGGATGGTTTAAAAGGTTACGATATTTGGAACCCAGAAACAAGGAAGTTAGTGTACAGTCGAGATGTGGTGTTTACAGAGGTGAAATATGTTGTTAAACATGAAGTCCTACCAAAGGAACCTGAGAAGATATATTTTGAGCTAAAGGAGGATGAATCAGACTCTACAACAGAACAAGATTCAGAAAAGGAAGAGCCACAAACTCCAGCTGTGAGAAGATTAGTCTGGGAAAGAAGGTAGCCAGAAGTATAGTCCATCTACGTTCTATTCAAATTTTTCTTCAACTATCACTGATGATGATCCTAGAACTGCCAGGGAGGTAGTGGATTCAGAGGATGGAAAACTCTAGAAGGAGGCCATGGTTGGTGAAATGGCATCCTTGCACAAAATTGAGACATGGGATCTGGTGGAGTTGTCGAATGGAAGGAAGCCCATCGAGAGAAGATGGGTGTTTAAGAAAAAAATGAATTTAGAAGGCAAGGTGGAGAAATACAAAGATTGATTGGTAGCAAAAGGTTATTCCCAAGTGTCAGGAATTGATTTTGGTGATATTTTTTCTCATGTTGGCAAGATTACCTCTATTAGATTAATTTTATCTATTGTTGTTGCATTTGATTTTGAGGTAGAATATGGATGTGACGACAACATTTCTTCACGGAGATCTGGAAGAGGAGATATACATGAAGCAACATGGCTTTACGATGAAGGGTAAGAAATAACTGGTATTCAGGTTTAAAAAGTCTCTGTATGGGTTAATACAGTCACCAAGGATGTGGTATAAGAAATTTGATACCTATATATGGGGACTTGGCTTCACTAGAAGAAAAGAGGATCACTGTGTGTATTTTAAATTAATTGGTGACCGTGTTATTTATTTGGTATTATATGTGGATGATATGTTTCTGATTGGAAATGACAAATAAATTATTCAAGATTTGAAGGCCCAATTTTTCTCCAAATTCGACATGAAGGATCTTAGTGCTGCAAACTATATTTTGGGCATGGAAATTAAGAGAGATCAGGCAAAGAGTAAGCTATGGTTAAAGTAGAGGAAGTATGTTGAGACAATATTGCAGAGTTTCAATATGCGGGATAGTAAACTGATGAAGGTTCCTATTCTTGGAGGTGTAAAGCTATCTATTGAATAGTGTCCCAAGACACAAGAAGAAGAGGAGGATATGTCTCATGTTCCATATACAAGTGCAGTGGGTAGCCTGATGTATGCAATGGTCTGTACTAGACTAGACATTACACATGCAGTGGGAGTATTGAGCAGATTTATGTCAAAACCAGGGAAGGAGCATTGGACAATAGTGAAGCAGGTTTTCAGATATTTGCATGGCACTAGTGATTATGGTTTGTGCTACTAGAGAAGACCAGGATTGGACAGAGTTTTAGACATCTGTGGTTTTGTTGATGCAGACTAGGCTGGAGATCTAGACCAAAGAAGATCTACAAGTGGGTATGTGTTTAGCCTATTTGGAGGTGCAGTCGGTTGGATGAGTAACAAACAATCTGTAGTGGCTCTTTCAACTACAAAGACAGAATACATGGCAACCACTCATACAAGCAAGGAAGCAGCTTGGTTTCAGAGATTGTGTTCAAGTATGGGGTTGGTGCAGTGAGCTATAAGGATAGACTGTGATAGCCAAAGTGAAATTTTCATGGCTAAGAACCTTTCTTATCATTCAAATACAAAGCACATTGATGTTCAATATCACTTTGTGAGAGATATGTTTGAGGATAAAAAGGTGTTGTTGGTAAAGGTGGACACTTTAAAGAATGTTGCAGATGCATTGAAAAAGTATTTGAGCTCTCAGAAGTTCTCTTGGTGTAGAGAAACAATGGGTGTTGCAGGGGTGAACTCATGATTAAGCTCTTGTGTGGCCCCTTGCGGAAAGAAAACAACAAGTGGGAGAATGTTGGGTGTGTGTTATATTCTTTCCACGAATAGTCACATGCACGAGGGTGGGGGTCACAGGGGAAGCGATAGCCCCTCCATGTTCGTTTTGGCCCGCTGCAGCGGGGGAAGGGGGGTGCAGCCCCCCCTGTCTAGGGGTTCACGGGGGGTGGGTAGCCCCCTTAGTGGGGTCCGGAGTAGCGCCCTGGGAAATAAAAAAATTAGACCCTATTTTAGGTGGGAGGACCTGCGTATAGTTCTGTGCCTAGATTTGTACATGGTTTTGGGGCATGATGATTTTATGCCCCTGGTATTTTGTAGATCTGGTCAAGGGAACTACGATTATGTTGTAATCCAGGGTTAATGGATTGGGGTTTATGAATGCTTCGGCATGTATATATATGTGTTGTAGCACTAAAAGGAATATAATGTAAAATCAAGCTGGTAGTCCTGATTTGCGATCTAGGGGGAAAATCTCTGTGTATATTTTTTTTTATGTTTTATGCTCTCGCTATTGTTTCTTTTTTGTTTTTAAGAATCCATTTGCAGATAATTTCTATACAAGGTTAAAACCTACAATAACTGATGATTTTCTATAAATAGTTGTTTCATTTCAGTTCTAATAGTGACCCAGTTGAGATTGGAGTTAAAGGGAAGAGAACTATCAGTTGTATAATTAGAAAATTGTACAGGTCATGCATGAGTTTAGCAGGATAGCTTAGATGAATTACACAATCAATTCTTGGGAATTTCCTAATTAATAGGGGCTCAATTCCTCCAAGAATACATAAGCAAGGCTGAGCAACCCAGAGGCAGGAAATTCGTTAAGTATTGTTAGCCACCTGTAAACTTTGATTATCCCAAAAAGGTGGCTAAATATATTTTTGAGCCTTCAAGGAACAATTTTCTATGACAAAAACTGTTGGCTCTTGAAGACTCTTGAAGGCCTCCTGCCTCTGTCCAAATCTGCACTGATATTGACTTCCTAAAAGATTTTGAAGTTCTGCTGATTCCAAATGAAAGACTGCTGCAAGACCTTCATTTTCCCCCTTCTCAAACCTTCATTTTCTCCCCTTTTTCTCCATAAAAACTCCCTTGTTTTCATAAATCCTTTTCTTCCATTTATGAAAATCACTTTCCCATAGTTGAAAACCCATTTTTTAACTATACCGAAACCCTTGAAACCCTTTGAAAATGTTGAAAAATCAATAAAAATGCATATTTTTTATGTATTGGACTTAAGCCCCTTTCGGTCGGGTCCTTAACCCTTTTTTTTGTCCATGCACCTTGGCACCGTGACCGCGTGCTGAGCAATGGGGTGCTCATCTGGTTTAAATTAATATTTCACCCAAAACATTAAAAAACCTTTGAATATGTATTTAAACCGTCGAATTAACATTTTATTGAATTTTCTGCCCGTGCAAATGTGGAGCAATATCGACCATCGATCTGATCCACAGATCCGACGGTGCGAAGCGCGCCTCCCGGTGGACCCTCCAGCCGTGCGCCGTTTTCCCAAAACCGTGTGGTTTCCATCGCATCGCCTTCGGGTAAAACGTTGTTTTTCCCCGATGGCCAGCGATTCCATACACCTGCTGCCACGCGTCCAGTGTACTATTTGCAAACCGCCATCCATCCATCGTCCATCGTGCGTTAACGTTCAGACCTGGACGCCCAGCGATATCGCTGTGGGCCGTCCGATTTTGGGTGGGCCATCCAACGGTGATCGCTCGCCGAAGATGCCCGCTACTTAATGTGGTCTCGGCGCAATGATTTGATCATTTTCCACTGTCGATCTGATCTGCAGATCGACGGTTCACATTTCGTCTCCCTGATTCGATTGTCCGGTAAATGATTCTCTGTTTTTGACTTCCCCATTCACTCCCGAGCGTCGATCTCTACGCGATTGACGGCCCTGATCTAATTTTCTTCCGCCCATTCTATGATCTCCCCAATTAATCCCGACCGTTGGATGATGCCATCCAACGGCCCCACTCCTTCCACATGCCCTCCGATGCAGTCAACCTATAAAAGAAATATTTCTTAATAGTTTTCGTATTTTGCAGGGTTTTTATCATTTTATCGCCATTTTCGAAGAAGATTCAGAGGCGGAGGGTGACGAACCTCCCATCTTCGATTCGTCGAAGGAAATCATCCACAGGGTGGAAATGCACGTTTCCTCAGTATTTCCTCAGGCATGAATGCCTTATGAACCCTGCGCAGCCCTACATGCCAGCAAGAAAACCATGGATTTAACACTGTCAAAGAGTATCATCGTCGAAGACAAAAACGCACCAGAACAGAGGATTAAAGGACAAATTTGTGGGGATTATGTCTAAGATGCTTATTAAAAGCCTAATCCCAAAATAAAACACAGTTTACAGAAAACCTAAAGTGTTTTATCAAGCAGGAATGCTCCCACTTCCACGATCTGAGGAAAATCGATTCCTCCCAGCTACCATAGTGCCACCTGTTCCTCAAAGTACTCAATCAGGGGCCAAATTTATTCAAGAAGATCAGATTTTGCCTCAGCGCAGCCAAGAAGTTACTTCTGCAATGAAAATTAATGCAAAAGATATATGCAGAGTAACCCTAGCGTCACACAGAGCCTCAAAGGTCAACTAAGATCCACCGAGCTTAATTCATAAGTGTAAATCAATTAATACAGTGAGACACCTGTACAGTTTATTCATTGAGCCCCCAAGGGCCAAGAAGACATTAACTCTGTATTAATTGTAATTGAGATCTTTTATCAGATCTCACCTCCTCATCTTTCTATAAATACTTCTGCAGAAGATGAGTGAGGGGTTGGTTGTAGAACTTTGATATACATTTGAGCAAAAGACTTCTGATTATACATAGTATTCAGTGGCTCTTGGAGCTCTGCTGGTGATAGATAGGTTAGGCTGAGATGTGTAGATGGTTGCTAACCTAAAACACTGGACTTAAAGTTGTAACTGGTTTGAAGCATCAATACAAGCTGATTTATGGGATCCTGGTCTATGTTGACTGTGATGTTTCTCTAATTGTAACTTGTTATTTTTGTTTCTGTTTTCATCCGTGTTTCATATTATCTTATAAAGAACAACATACATAGAGTTATGACTTATTTTTTATCAGTAACCTTCTCTGACTGAAAATATTTATTTGAATGTTTCTTCTAAATTTTGTTATTTAGGAATGATTTAATTCAGTTCAAGCATAGGAATGTTGGCGTTCCCTCGTCTTATTTTCTTAGCTGAATGTTATTCTTAGATGTTATTTTCAGTATATGTTTTGTGAAGATGAACTGAGGAAGATATGGTGAGCCCTGGTCCCAGTATGATCCCACAAAATATCTGATTGTTTCCCTTTGAATGTGTCAAAAGTTGGCTAGTTTCAAAGTACTTACCAGATCTTAGGCCATTCTGTGTTATCTTTGTATTTGTCTTGAAAGTAACCAAGTAAAGAAGAGCTAGGAGAGGATTTGTGGTGAGCCCGGTCCGCTAGTTTCTAATCCAAAAGTTGCCTTTAAGTTTCCCTTTTTTTTGAGATGTTTTCTATTGAAAGTGTATTAAAGGCTGGCTAGTTTCAAAGTACTTACCAGATCCTAGTTTACTTTTATGTTTTTCTTGAGTCCATGTCAAAGGCTGGCTAGTTTCAAAGTACTTTCCAGATCCTGGGATGCTCTTGTTTCTGCATCTGTTTATTTCTCCTTCTTATTGTATCATTCCATTCCATAAATCAATCTTCAAGAGATCCTTAATCATAGATGACCTGCCCCATAGACCATTCTTGCCTCTTGCTGTTCCAATTAAACCCTATTATGACTGCATAGCCCAATGGACTAAAACCTGCAATTTTCTACCTTGTTGACCGAAGCTTACTCTGATTGCCTGCAACTTCTCACCTTTGGAACTTTTTGCACTCAGAACTTTCTGCCTTAAACTGAAATCATGCTCAACCATCCAAAAAAAAACAAAACCCTTGGCCTTCATAACTAGCCTAATATCATTACCCTAAGCTTCAAAGACAAATCCATATTTGTACATATTGGAGAGATCCCTCTCCAGATTCAGGAGGGCTAGTTCCTAGAATCCTAAAGTTGGTTGAAACGATGTTGTTTCTGTAATTGGACTCTGCCAATATTGCCAATAAATTATAGATTCCTAACATTTCTGGCGACTCTGCTGGGGAACGAACCCAGAATCATTTCAAGAACATTTTCTATAATAGCCAGGTGAGCCACCAGCACCTAACATTTATGGCGACTCTGTTGGGGACTGAGTGTTATTGATACCTTTTAAGACCTCAAAGAACCCTCAATTCAAGAAAACTTTGTGAGTAAAAAGTAGCCTTTTCAAGCACTACCTAAGCTAGGTAATTATGATGAGCTTGTTTGAATCAGTGACAAACTAGGTAAACCCTAGGATTCTCCTAAGACTTTATCCAACCTTGAAAAATCAGCTGGCTTAGCCATAAGAGTAGGTTGTCTTTGTCTGATAACCATAGCTAAGTTTTGAAACAGAGTTATAATATCCTTAAAAACCACACAACTGAAAAAGAACTCAGAAAAAACCAAAAATATTTCAGATTGGTAGTAAAACACTTACATTTACTTTTCACTTACCTTTTGTGGTGTTTTACCTCATACTCTTGGACAGAGTCTGGAAAGGGCCAGGTAGCTTCCGGATCTCATCCTCTTTCAGAGGTGAGATATTTGGTAAATGCCCTCCCAGTCAATCTCTGGTTAGAGTTTTTTGTGTTCCGGGATATCCTTGAAAAGGGATATTTCACAGGCATGGTGGTGGACCATAAAACCTTTTATCTCTGAAAAGAGCTAAAAACTTCCACTTGGCAACTCCACAATTATGAACAGACCTTAAGACTCCACTGGGAAGAACCCTAATCATCGTAATATCATCCAAACTCAGTTAGAGGACTGTAGGATTGAAATTTAGGGAAACAGATTAGTTAAACCCTCAAAGATTGTCATATCTGGTTGAACTTGTCCTATTTATTTGGGTCTAAAAAACATAGCATAATGGCTCCTAGAAAGATTCACACTAGAGCTTATCCTGACCCTGATCCACCTGAAGTAGTTGATAACACAGAAATTATCCTTAGGAAGTCTCCTAAGGTTAAATTATCAACTATTTTCAGACCACCTTTGAGAGCTAAATCAGTTCCTGAAAATCTTTCAGCTCTACAACAATCACAAGCTAACTTAGTAAATCCATTTATAACTAGGTCATTTGATGATATCATCCAACTAGATTATGAGTCTTCACTTTCTTCTCCGGAAACTAGTGAACGTCTTGGTAGTATAGAAACAACACCTCCTGATTTACATTTACTCCTCAACCTAGGTGTCTCTCATCCAAGATCAGCTCAGCAATCTACTGATGTTCCATCCACACCCCTTCATCCAACATCCATTGTCCCAACCACTCCACTCCAACCTACCTTCCCTTTTGTCAATCCACCTGTGAATCCACCTCCACCTCCTGCCATGGTTGCATGGTATGCTCCCTTAGTCCTTCCTGCACCATTAGTCAACCTTCCATAGGACTATCAGTCCAAAATTCCATTATATGATGCTAACAATACTACAACTGCATCACAACATGTGGATAAGATGGATGACTATTTTGACAGAAATTAAATTGACGATGATTCTGTCAAACTTAGATTATTTTCTCAAAGCCTGGGGGGAGAAGTAAGAAAATGGTTTAAAGGCTTAGCCCCCCATAGTATAAATGATCTCCAAGGTTTCCATCAAAGATTCTTAAATAAATGGGAAGTTAAAAGGAATCCTCTCCAAGTCCTTTTCGATTACAAGAACCTTCATAGAAACCCCGGGGAAAGTGTTCAAGCTTATTGCACTAGGTTTAATAGTGTGTATAATGCACTATCCCCAGAACTAAAACCTCCACAAGGCTCAACTTTAAACAAGTTTCCTGAAGGGTTTGACTCTGACATGACCTATTCGCTAAGAGAAAGAGATTTTGCAACTCTTGAAGATATGAAAAGAGGTGCTCTTTCTGTGGAAGTCAACTTAATGGAGAAGAGAGCAAGGATGAAAGCTGAAAAGAGAGTATCCTTTAGAGAGGAACCCACACCTTCTACTTCCAACTCAAAGATGGAAAAAATGATGGAGGAGATGATGAAAGATATGAGCATAATCAAGAGAGCACAAGAAAGCCAAAACCAAATTGCTCCTCAAAATAGAAACCAGAACCAGAATTAGAATTCTAGAAGGAACCAACCTCCAAACAGACCTAGGGAAGATGATCAGCAGATCACTCCTCCCTTTCATCAAAACTATGTGAGTGAGGTTGAGGAAACATATCAAATAACAGAGGAAGATGATATTAACCTATTTGGGGTAGATGATGATGACTTTGAGGTTCATTATGATAGAAAACAAGGTCTTTATACAACTTATGATGACAAAACAGATGATAATGAAAATTGTTGTCAAGACATGGAAAATGCCATCGCAGAACCTCGAAGAGAATATGACCTTAGAAGTAAATCTGATCAACAAAACCCCAACAACGAAACCTCTGAAAAATCTTCACAAAACGGCCCTACAAACAAACCTAAAGTTGTCAAACAAAAGGATAAGATAGTGGCTATAAATTCTGATAAAGGTAAAGGAAAAGGCACTCAAGACAAAGAAAAGCAGAGTGCAGACATTAGTAGTACTAACACTTTAGCTAGTACTCCTATGAATTTTTTTTTATCAAATGTAAATAAAACAAATCAGCAAGCTGACATTGCTGATAGAGTGGCAATTAATAAGGCTGAAACCAACACTGTAAAGAGTCAAATTCCGTTCAGCCTGGAGCAGGAAATTTCGAAGATTAAGATTTTTGTTCCCCTGACTGAGTTAGCTGCCCAACATGTATATAGAACTCAAATTTTGAAGGATTTAAATTTAGAAGACAACAATGACACAATCAATCTTAACGATGACCAACCAGAGCTTATTTTTGGTCCAAAGATTGAAGGAAAATATCAAGAGGGACCTGTTCCTCCCTTTTATGTAAGTTTTAACGTTCATGAAAAGATTTTGCACAATGCTATGCATGACTCAGGAGCCTCTCATAATCTAATGCCTAAAGCTGTGATGGAGAGCCTGGGTCTAGAAATCACCAGACCTTATAAAGACCTTTACTCTTTTGACTCGAGCAGAGTAAAATGCTTAGGATTGATCAAAGACCTTTGTGTTAACTTAGCCCAGATTCCAGCCAAATGCTTAGTCATGGATATAGTTGTGGCTGATGTGCCCCCAAAGTATGGAATGTTATTATCAAGATCTTGGGGGGCTAAGTTGCAAGGGACTATTCAAATGGACATGACTTATCTGACTATCCCTGTTTTCAATCAAACTAGAAGACTTTGTCGGGAGTCTCATATGCAATACATTGTTACAAGCCAAGACAGGCCGAAAAACTCTCCTATTTACTCTGTCAATACATGCCTTGATTCTTTTATTATGTTTAATGATGAAACAATCACTGAACAAATCACTTTAACAGAATTAATGGTCGATAGAGAGGAGGAGGTAAATACCACAGAACTGTTAGAATAGTTTGCCGAACCTTTAATCAACATAAAACCAGATATGGGCCTTGAACTACAAGTCATGTGTCCCTTGCTTCTAAACATTGAGAGTCAAGAATGTATTCCTCAAATAAATGAAAATCTGGGGGAATCAAAACATCTACAACAACCCTTAAGCACATTAGTTGAAGAGGACAGTAACCAGGATAAAACCAAGAATAGTCCTCTCTGGAGCATGTATTTTGATGGGTCATGCAATAGAACTAACGTTGGTGCAGGCATATGGATTAATAACACTGAAAAAAACCACACAGAATGCATTTCATGCAAATTAAACTTTCAATGTTCCAATAACATAGCAGAATATGAGTCCCTTCTCTTAGGCTTACATCTTTTGAAAAGGTTAGGAGCCAGAAGAATCAATGTATATGGGGATTCTAAATTGATCATTAGGCAAGTCAATGGGGAGTATAACGCAAATCATCCCAGACTTAGAGCCTATCAGAATGATGTCGTGGACTTTTTAAAAACATTTGAGGAGTCCAAAGTAATTTTTGTCCCAAGGAAAAGAAACATTGCAGCCCACAATTTAGCCTTTGCAGCTAGGACATGCTTAGCGCCATGTGAAACCAAAGACTGTACAACTGAGATAAAGTTTAGACCAGCAGTACCAGATAATAAAAAGTATTGGAAGGTGTTTTACAATGACAAAAAAATAGAAGACTTCATGCAATTCAGAAATGAATTCGAACTAAACAGTTCAGACTCAGACTATGAAATAGACTGCAGTGAAGAAAAAATTCTTGGTGAAGAAGAACCGTCTCCTAAGCCTTTCAATATTAACCTGTTGTCTAGCAAACTTACAAATGAAACAGAGGAGTTGGAAACTCTCCATGCTAAAGATGAAAGTTTGCCTAGAGGTCTGGCACCTTTAGAACAATTGTTTGATTTTGATGATGTGGCCCAAAAGCCGAAACTGGAACCTGTAGAGACTGAAGTGGAGGAATGCAATATAGGTAGTGAGGAAAAACCAAAAATGATTAAATTGTCTAATACTTTACCAACTCAAATTAAACTCAAATACATAGAGCTGTTTAAAGAATTTTCTGATGTTTTTTCATGGAATTACGAAGATCTTAAATCCTATGACACTGAAATAATACAACACAAAATCCCCCTTAAAGAAAACCAAAAACCATTCAAATATAAAATGCATAGAATAAACCCTGTTCAATTGCCTTTGGTTGAAAAGGGGATTAAAAATATGTATGAAGCTGGTATTATTGTCCCTATTAGATATTCTGAATGGGTATCTAATCTGGTGTCTGTTAGGAAGAAAACTGGAGAAATCAGGCTTTGTATAGACTTTAGAGACTTAAACAAAGCTTCATTAAAGGAAAACTACCCTCTACCAAAGATGGATCATATTTTACAAAGGGTGGTAGGTTCTAGAAGAATTTCTTTGCTGGATGGCTATTCAGGGTACAATCAGATCTTGATTTACCCTGCTAATCAATTAAAGACAACCTTTACTACACCATGGGGCACTTTCATGTATGTGAAAATTCTCTTTGGTCTAATGAATGCTGGAGCAACCTTTCAAAGAGCCATGGACATATCATTCTCGGAAGAATTGGGCTTCTTCATCATTATCTATCTTGATGATGTCACTGTATTTTAAAAAATAGATGAAGAACACTTAGAACATTTGAGAAAAGTTTTCGAGAAGTGCAGAAGGTTTGGAATATCTTTAAACCCTAATAAGACACTATTCGGTCTCCAAGAAGGTAAGCTTCTTGGACACATTATTTCAGAAGAGGGTATAAAGATAGATCCAAAGAGGATTGAGGCCATATTGCAGATCTCTCATCCTCAAAATATCAAAGAGTTGCAATCTTTCATTGGGAAGATCAACTTTTTGAGAAGGTTCATCCCTAATTTAGCTGAGCTCCTTAGGAATATCAAAAACATGTTAAAGAAGGAGCAGGGGGTAAAATGGACCTTGGAAGCAAAGAAGGCCTTTGAGCTGGTGAAACAAGCGTTAACCAAAACACCGGTTCTTATAAGTCCCGATTTTTCGAAAGATTTTTATATCTTTTCATTTGCATCGGAACATACCATAGTTGCTGTCCTTTTACAAAAAAACCCACAAGGACAATAGTAGCCTATTGCATTCTTTAGCAAGGCATTGAGGGATGCCCCTTTGAAGTACAACATTATGGAGAAGCAAGCATTTTCTTTGGTTAAATCATTGAAAGACTTCAGAGTATACATCCTTCATTCACATATTATTGCCTTTGTCCCAAATTCAGTTGTTAAAGACATTCTAACACAGGACCCAGATGGTAAGAGAGGTAAGTGGATTGATGTTATCATTGAATATGATTTAGAGATAAAACCCACTAATCCCATCAAAGGCCAAGGTCTAGCTAGATTAATGGCTGAATCAAATTGTGAAATTCTTGATATTCATATGATTAATGCTTTGGATGAACAAGAGGAAATCTCAACGCCCATTGTCGAAAACCATTTCATGAATTCCTCTTGGTATGCAGATATTGTTTATGTTTTTCTTAATTTTAATACACCTCCTGGTTTGACAAAAACAAAGGAAAGGTTCCTAAAATTGAAAGCTGTAAACTATTGCATTATAGATAAATGTCTTTATTGGAAAAATGCAAGTGGTCTATTACTTAAATGTTTGCCTGAGTTTGATGTAGAGAAGGTTAAGTACCAGTTCCATGAAGGAGAGTGTGGAGGTCATTTGTACTACAAGACAATAGCCAACAAAATTTTGAGGGCTGGTTTCTATTGGCCTACTCTTTTCCATGATGTGCACAAGATGATTATAGCCTGTCATAAGTGTCAACTTTTTGAAGGCAAAAGAAAACTGCTACCCCTCCCTCTGCATCCAATCACCGTTGAAGCCCCATTTAAACAGTGGGGACTTGACTTTATAGGAGAAATACATCCACCATCTTCTGCCCAGCAAAAATGGATTCTCACTGCCACAGACTATTTCACTAAGTGGATAGAAGCCATACCTTGCAGGCAGGCCCATTCAATTGTCATAAAATTTATGGAGACTAACATTCTCTCCAGATTTGGCTGTCCTACCAAGATCATCACTGATAATGCAGCAGCCTTTGGATCAAAGAAGATGGTTGAGTTCTGGCACAAATATCAGATAACATTTGGGCATTCCACGGCCTATTAACCTCAAGGTAATGGACTTGTAGAATCCTCAAAAAAAAGTTTAGTGAACATAATCAAGAAACTGTTGGAGGACAACAAAAATTCTTGGCACACAAAGCTGGTTCATGCACTATGGGCTGACAGATTGAATTTGAAGAAATCTATTGGTATGTCACCTTTCCAGCTTGTGTATGGTACAGATGCAATTTTTCTAAACAGCCTTGGTGTACCAGTGATAAAGTTAATTCAAGAGTTGAAAACTAAAGATAATGATATGATCAGAAGAATAAATCAGACCATTCATCTTCAGCAAACCAGAGAGGAAGTGTATAACAAAGCATTGCAGAAACAAGATAGCATTAAGAAGCTTTTTGACAGAAGAACAAAGGCCAGCAATTTCAAGATTGGGGACAAAGTTTTAAAGTGGGACTCAAGAAGGGAAGAGAAGGGAAAGCATGGAAAATTTGACAACCTATGGCTTGGCCCTTACTCTATTCATTCAGCTGCTGGTAAAAATGCATTTTTCTTGCAAGAGTTGAATGGAGTAGAATTGTTTGGGGGTCCTGTCAATGGCAGGATGCTTAAGCATTACTTCTCTTGATCCATGATATGTTTTGAAGCCTTTTTATCTTTTCCCATTATAAATATTTCATCCACCATTGCATTCAAAGTTGTAAAAAACAAAAATACAAAAACAATGAAAAGAAAGAAAAGAGGGCAGATTGTCAAAACAAGAAAGGTATAGCCCCATACCAAAAAAGAGAAACAAATTCTGAAAGTGTGCAAGCTCAAATGCCACTCCTGAAAAACACACTTCTAGTTAGTCAAACTGTTTAATCTTGACTAATTAGCTTTAAATTTTCTGCTGATAGGGTAGTGAATTTGATTTTCCAAACTGTTTAATCTTGGCTTATCAGTAGATAGTTTAGGATAGAAATGAAAGGTTCAAACATGTTAAAAATCTGAACCTAAGGTTTCAAAGAGAGATGACTCAAATATTTTTTATTTTCTGAGTCAAAAATATTGCTAAAATCTGGTTCTAATCAGCTCAAAATTTGAACCAGAAGAAAAGGAAAGACAACTCAATAAGAGTCAAAACAGAGCTGTGAAAAGAGGAAGGAAATGTTTTCAAAATTTTCAGGTCTTAAGCCTTCCATTTTTTATTTAATTCTTGTGAAATAAAAGTCTATGTGCAGCTTGTTTTTATGCCATAGATCACAGCAAGTAAAAAAAACTTAACCTTGACTTGACTGTTTTTTAAATTTATGTTTTAGAAATTTAGAGAATGAAAATCTGTTGGACAGTTTAATCCCAACAGACAGTAGAATAGGTAGAGAAGCATCTGAACTCAACTGTTTAATCTGAGTTCAGGGAGAAATAAGGAGTAGAAATAGATTAGATTTCCTGCTTTCAAAAGAATAAAATGTTGTGAAAATATTTTGCCAATCCAAGTGCACTCTAATGAAGAACAAATGTTAGATCAGTAGGATTGGGTAGGTAGAAAGTTGTATTGATAAAGATACATTGCTTGTATGAATGCTAATACATTTTCAGAGAAAATCATCCCAGCACAGGAAAAGCAGCCCAATGGGTTAGGCAACTGATCAGCCTCCCAGAGAACATCAAATGGATCAGGCACATGGTTAGCCTCCCAGAGAATGCAGGTCTGAAAGTTCTTGATGCCTTCAAGAAGGCACCATCCCCAAGTGGAACCACTGTTAGCCACCTGTAAAATTTGATTATCCCAAAAAGGTGGCTAAATCTATTTTTGAGCCTTCAAGGAACAATTTTCTATGAAAAAAACTGTTGGCTCTTGAAGACTCTTGAAGGCCTCTTGCCTCTGTCCAAATCTGCACTGATATTTACTTCCTAAAAGATTCTGAAGTTCTGCTGATTCCAAATGAAAGACTGCTGCAAGACCTTAATTTTCCCCCTTCTCAAACCTTCATTTTCTCCCCTTTTTCTCCATAGAAACTCCCTTGTTTTCATAAATCCTTTTCTTCCATTTATGAAAATCACTTTCCCATAGTTGAAAACCCATTTTTTACTATACCGAAACCCTTGAAACCCTTTGAAAACGTTGAAAAATCAATAAAAATGCATATCTTTTATGTATTGGACTTAAGCCCCCTTCGGCCAGGTCCTTAACCCTTTTTTTTTTCCATGCGCCCTGGCGCCGTGACCGCGCACTGAGCAGTCGGGCGCTCATCTGGTTTAAATTAATATTTCGCCAAAACATTAAAAAACCTTTGAATATGTATTTAAACTGTCGAATTAACATTTTATTGAATTTTCCGCTCGTGCAAATGTGGAGCAATCTCGACCATTGATCTGATCCACAGATCCGACGATGCAGAGCGCGCCTCCTGGTGGACCCCCCAGCCGTGCGCCATTTTCCCAAAACTGCGTGGTTTCCATCACACCGCCTTCAGGCAAAAGGCTATTTTTCCCAGATGGCTCGCGATTCCATACACCTGCTGCCACACATCCAATGTACTATTCGCAAACCATCATCCATCCGTTGTCCATCGCACGTTAACGTTCGGACTTGGACGCCCAACGATATCGTTGTGGGCCGTCCGATCTGGGGTGGGCCATCCAATGGTGATCGCTCGCCGAAGATGCCCGACAATTAATGAAGATGCCCGCTACTTAATGTGGTCCCGGCGCGATAATTTGATCATTTTCCATTGTCGATCTGGTCTGCAGATCGACGGTTCACCTTTCGTCTCCCTGATTCAATTGTCTGGTCAACGATTCTCTGTTTTTGACTTCCCCATTCGCTCCCGACCGTCGATATCTATGCGATCGATGACCCTGATCTAATTTTCTTCTGCCCATTCTATGATCTCCCCGATTAATCCCGACCATTGGATGATGCCATCCAACGGCCCCACTCCTTCCACACGCCCTTCGATGCAATCAACCTATAGAAGCATGATTTCTTAATAGTTTTCGTATTTTGCAGTGTTTTTATAATTTTCTCGCCATTTTCGAAGAAGATTCAGAGGCAGAGGGTGACGACCCTCCCGTCTTCGATTCGTCGAAGGAAATCATCCACGGGGTGGAAATGCACGTTTCCTCAGTATTTCCTTAGGCATGAATGCCTTATGAACCCTGCGCAGCCCTGCATGCCAACAAGAAAACCATGGATTTAACACTGTCAAAGAGTATCAGCGTCGAAGAAAAAAACTCACCAGAACAGAGGATTAAAGGACAGATTTATGGGGATTATGTCTAAGATGCTTATCAAAAGCCTAATCCCCAAATAAAACACAGTTTACAGAAAACCTAAAGTGTTTTATCAAGCAGGAATGCTCCCACCGCCACGATCTGAGGCAAATCGATTCCTCCCAGCTACCATAGCGCCACTTGTTCCTCAAAGTACTCAATCAGGGGCCAAAGTTATTGAAGAAGATCAGATTTTGCCTCAGCGTAGCCAAGAAGTTACTTCTACAATGAAACTTAATGCAAAATATATATGCAGAGTAACCCTAGCGTCACACAGAGCCTCAAAGGTCAACTAAGCTCCCACTGAGCCTAATTCATAAGTGTAAATCAATTAATACAGTGAGACGCCTATACAGTTTATTCATTGAGCCCCCAAGGGCCAAGAAGAAATTAACTCTGTATTAATTGTAATTGATATCTTTTATCAGATCTCACCTCCTCATCTTTCTATAAATACTTCTGCAGAAGATGAGTGAGGGGTTGGTTGTAGAACTTTGATATACATTTGAGCAAAAAACTTCTGATTGTACATAGTATTCACTGGCTCTTGGAGCTCTGCTAGTGGTAGATAGGTTAGGCTGATATTTGTATATGGTTGCTAACCTAAAGCACTGGACTTAAAGCTGTAACTGGTTTGAAGCATCAATACAAGCTGATTTATGGGATCCTGGTCTATGTTGACGGTGATATTTCTCTAATTGTAACTTGTTATTTTTGTTTATGTTTTCATCTATGTTTCATATTCTCTTATAAAGAACAACATGCATAGAGTTAGGACTTATTTTTTATCAGTAACCTTCTCTGACTGAAAATCTTTATCTGAATGTTTTCTTCTAAATTGTGTTATTTAGGAATGATTTAATTCAGTTCAAGCATAGGAATGCTGGCGTTCCCTCGTCTTATTGTCTTAGCTGAATGTTATTCTTAGATGTTATTTTCAGTTAATGTTTTGTGAAGATGAACTGAGGAAGATATGGTGAGCCCTGGTCCCAGTATGATCCCACAGACTATCTGATTGTTTCCCTTTGAATGTGTCAAAAGCTGGCTAGTTTCAAAGTACTTACCAGATCTTAGGCCATTCTGTGTTATCTTTGTATTTGTCTTGAAAGTAACCAAGTAAAGAAGAGCTAGGAGACGATTTGTGGTGAGCCCGACCTGCTAGTTTCTAATTCAAAAGTTTCCTTCAAGTTTCCCTCTGTTTTGAGATGTTTTCTATTGAAAGTGTATCAAAGGCTGGCTAGTTTCAAATTACTTACCAGATCCTGGGCTACTCTTGTTTCTGCATCTGATTATTTCTCCTTCTTATTGTATCATTCCATTCCATAAATCAATCTTCAAGAGATCCTTAATCATAGATGACTTGCCCCATAGAACACTCTTGCCTCTTGCTGTTCCAATTAAACCCTATTATGACTCCATAGCCCAATGGACTAAAACCTGCAATTTTCTACCTTGTTGACCGAAGCTTACTCTGATTGCCTGCAACTTCTCACCTTTGGAAATTTTTGCACTCATAAATTTCTGCCTTAAACTGAAATCATGCTCAACCATCCAAAAACAAACAAAACCCTTGGCCTTCATAACTAGCCTAATATCATTACCCTAAGCTTCAAAGACAAATCCATCTTTGTACATATTGGAGAGATCCCTCTCCAGATTCAGGATGGCTAGATCCTATAATCCCAAAGTTGGTTGAAATGATGTTTTTTCTGTAATTGGACTCTTCCAATATTGCCAATAAATTACAGATTCCTAACAAGTATCAGACCGTTCTTGCTGGGATCAAAGTGAGACAATTAGAGATAGTGCAAAGGTTTCTCAGGAAGGGAAATAACATTGTATTGTTTCATATTCTTGACTTAATGCAATATACATGGTTTTCTTTGTGTTGTGCGACTGAAATTATTTCTTTTTCTTGTTCATGTCACTTTGCGATCGTAATTGGTTTTCGCAATTTGTAGAATAGATTCAAGTATTTTGTTTTAGCATATTACAAGATTAATTGAATCTATGTGGATTTTCTACAATTACAATGGTCGTGAGGACCTGACAGATGATGACAGTAAACAGAGGTGACCAACTACGTCTAAGAGACTAACCCACAGATCCTTCCTTCTCGACGAGAACACGCTAACTAGGAGCTTTCGACCACCACTAATTACTTAAACCAAGCGTGAAACAGTTAAACACTTAAAGTTGTGAGCCCTTACCACCTAGAGGGAGAATTCACTATATCTCAGCACATCACCATTAAGAAATAGCATGTGTGCTTCCATCTAACCTTGATTACCAAGCATGCGATGGCTCAAAATGAGCTGGCCTCCAACCCCTTAATCAACCAAATTACTCATAACATGAATCTCAAAGAAATCCATTAACTCTCTCACACCTCCATTAAGAAATTTATAGATATATATATATATATATATATATATATATATATATATAGTCACCCAACATAATATATAGTTACAATATTTTAGTTATAATATATCAAAATCGATAAGTTAATTTTCGAATAATATTGTTATTTCACAAATGTAAAGAATCGAAATGAAAATATTTTCACTCAACACATCACGTCAATATAATGTACAAATAATCTATTTAAAATAACAATTGAAATGTACAAACAAACTATTGAAAATACCAATTTCAATGGTGTGTATAAGGAGATGTCACCAATTATTGAACTTTTAAATTACAATTCACCAATGAGAATTATTAGGTCGATAGGCCTTCTCTTTTGAATCATAAACTTTTTTTATTTTCGTCAACCATTTCATTTTGCTAATAACATATGTGTAAACGTCAAGGCTGCCTCTCGTTACACGGTTCAAGTTTTCTTTTTAATCCGTCCCCTAATTCCAGTTTTCTTTTTAATCTGTTGATAGTCAAACAATTTCCATCTGTCCAACTAAAATTATGACTCTCACATCTGTCCATCTTGTTGTTACACATTCCGGGTGCATGCAGGAAAGATTGCAGGTAATTTTAATGTCTCGTCGATATATTGTTACGCTGGTGAATATACTGTTACGCTTGCCAAAGTGCGAAACCATCATTATTCAAACCCATTGCAAGGGTTTCTGGCACAAAAATCTTGTTCATTTGCTTGGGTATTGTGCTAAGCGCGCAGGAAGGTATTGTCATATCTCGATGGATCTATCTATTTGTTGATTATACTATTAATCACGAAAATCTATTGCTCGTAAAATTATTTGATAGTGTAGCCTATCGATTTTGATGATTGATACTAGGATGCTAGTGAGTTCATTGACAATGGCAGCCTGGAACAGTGGCTTAACGGAGATGTAGGGCCTATTAGTCATGGGATATCTGGATGAGAGAAAGAATCCAACGAACAAAATAAACAATATACTATACCGTAGTGCTTCACCTGCACCACCACCGCGTGGAGACCTCGAGACATAGTCCTTGGAAGCCACGTTGATTTCCTGGCCGCCAGGAGTACCCCCGGGAGCCCGCCAGTCAAAAACGCAGGAAGATTTCAGGGTGCCTAATTTTTTTTATCCTTTGTACTGAAATTCTCTGATTTCGTCCCTCATTTGATGGCAATCCTGAGGAATTTATGATGTCTCTACGCTGCGAAGCCAACAAGAAAGAGAAATAGCATGCCTTCGGAAATATGAATGAATTTCCATGGCCGAGAGAGAGCATCGATCCCACCAATTCCTTAGTAACCTCGTAGTCGCAAAACACAGCAGTATGGGAAGAACAGACAGACAATATCATGCTGGCTCCTGCTCATCTGACATCACAGGTACACTAATTCTCTTGCAGTGTTCAATTAGCCTATTGATGTGCTTGTGGGTGTAATGTGATTTATGTGCAGTGCCCAGGTAGTGTGGTTTTAACCCCATTTTTTATGATATCATAATGTTTAGTTGATTAAACTATAATTTTAAAAGTAAAAATAAATTTAACATTTTAGAAAACCTCCCAAACATTTTATACACGTATTTAAATTTAATAACTTAAATTAAAATGTTCAGCTTCCAAGACAATAAATCAAACAATTATAATTTTTTTTTTTTTAAATCAATACTTTATTACTATATAAATCTAAATTAAAATGCACCCAAACATAAATAAGATATTCCAAATTCCAATCCGCTGACATGGGCTTACAGCTTAAGTCTATTTTTAAATTAATTTACTAACCATGCCCACCTAGCTTTGATTTACTAACCATCTTTTTATACTCAAAATGTTATTAAAGATATGAGAAATAAAAAACTGAAAGATATGAGAAATAAAAAACTGAGTAATTTATGGAGTAGTAAATTCGTCTAAAAATAATGGAAATTGGGTAATTTGTCTAAAAATAATAATGAAAATTTGATATGATTTTGCAATTTTGGGAAATCGAGATTACAATTTTCACACTTCAAGATTTTGAGTGTCCATATAAGAAATAAAAAACAAAGTAATTTAAATTTTATTCCATATACAAATTAAAAAATGCCAAAAAAAGCCCCTCTCTGGATCTAGGCCTTTTCCCCGGGCACTGTAGGCTGCTAATCATATAGACTATACTGACAAACACCCCCAATTCAACACTTCATGTTTTTTTTTTCTATTTTTCATTACATTGATGACAAAAATTTAACAGTAATTAAACCTGAAGCCACAACCCAATGGCCTAAATCAATTCTAGCATGCAAGAAAAGCTAGACCAGGTCCTACATTTCTTTTATATTTTAATGAATTTAAAAACGAATAATGAATTTTTTTGTAATCACATCATATCATAGGGGCGACTGTTTATCTCGTCAGACACAACAAATTGGAACAGTGAAGACGGTCATCTTGTTAGCGCTCTGAATAAATAAAATCTGCCATCAAGTCAAGTTGCAATTTGTTTGATTGCAGACAAAACTTAAAACCATCCAATTCTCGAACAAAACCATCCAATTTAGAAACGTGGTTCTAGCACTTCTGGTAATCTTAATTTGTATAAGAGTTTTCTTTCTGTGAAGCCTTAAATTTTTAAGGAGAACGGTTTAAATTGGAGTGAGATAATTAGTCAGTTATGATCTGGTTTTTCATCTCCGGTGAGTTTACATGGTACGAATTTGTTTGGTATTTTTCTATAAGTACTGAGATTTTGTAATTTGAAAAGGTTTTGAAGTAGTTGTTGAGTCGATCTGTGTAATCATAATGGTGCAATTTCTTATTTAAAAATTTAGAGTCAAAAGGTTTGGTTTGGACTAAATCTGAAAACGATCAAAATAATATTAAATTTTAAAAGAAAAAAAAAAATTTGTCAAAAAGTCTAGGTTGTTCCCAATCTGGATTATTGACTCTTTGCTCCATTCCTAAGTACAAAACAAATTTTTCATTTTGAAAAACTAGTGCAGGCATGTAATATTGAGTGAAAGGTTGGGCAAAGTCAACTATTATTAATTTTTTCAAATTATATATATATATATATATATATATATATATATATATATATATATATATATATTATTTTTTTTAATTTTTAGAATTATAAATCAGTATACAAATTAACTATTGGCATTCCAAATAGTTTTTATAAATTTCTTATTTTATAATTTTTTTTAATTATACAAATAGGAAAACTTATCACAATTCACTAGTTTTTTTGTTACTTAATATGAGAATTTATCAATAATCAGTAGTGAGGGTAATTATTATTGGCTCTGATTTGAAGTTGACTCATCAGCTTTGTTGAAGGAAAACCACTCCACCTAGAATTAAATTATCTTGTTGATTGTCCATAAGGGAATATGCATTCACTCTTTCTAGATGTTTTTGGGTCTTGAGCTTTTAACCTCTTTTCTTACTTCCAAAGAAGATGAACTCTTAACCAAAAAAAGAAGAAGCAATTTTAAGGCATACTGGAGTCTCAATTTCATATCATTTTATAAATGGTTTATTATTTTTTTCTTAGCAATTTTAAATAATAAATTTTATATATATATATATATATATATATATAAGAATAAGATAAATTTCAATTGAATTAATCTCTAGTGTGTATTTAAAATGGTTGGGAGAAATAATTATTATCCTTCCACCCAAACTCAAACTCAATTTAAGTAAATGACATATTGAATTTATAGAGTATATTATTGTAACACCATAATATATAGTTTTAGTAATTTTTTTATATATTTTCTGAATTTGAACAACCCATATTATATTCCTTTTCATTCTCTCTTCCTATACCATATTCTTTATCTTTACTTACATTGTTTTGTTTTATTGAAGAACTTTGTGGTTAATGATTTTGGCCTTGAAAATATTGTGTTATATATATATATATATATATATATATATATATATATATATATATATATATTCAGAAAGAAAAAAACTCTGTTTTTATTAACAGTGCATATATCAAAACATTACATTCTCATCTTGAGTAGATAAGAAAAACATGATCCAAAACAACATTTTCCATTGTGACAACTTCTAAGGAAGAAAGGAGTCAAAAACAAAAAATATGTTGGGATCATACATAACTCGGGGCAGATACCACCCAAGCCAAATTTCGAGTCCAGATAAAAGAAAAACATCCAAAACAACCCTATTAAAAGAGGAGATTGAAGTATTCAGATACTGGACTCATCAAGGAAATGAAGGAAAAAAGGGGAAAACAGATGGAAGAAGTGTAAACTGGATCGCTTGAAAAAATTAGGAGTCCCTGTTGATGTAAAAACATCCAGGAATATTGAAAAAAATCCACTGCATCATGGGAGAACAACAAGTGTTCCAAATAATTGAAGGCTTTGATAAATATAGCGAAACATGCAAGTAAAATAAATTTGTAAATAGGCTCGCTTGTATTCTTTTTAACTAGCTCGCTTGTTATATATCATCCATCTGGCTCGCTTGAAAATAAATAAAAAAACTGAATAGGAAATGTGACAGGCTCGCTTGATATCTCTTGAAGAGGTATATAGATAGGCTCACTTGTATGAAACATCCATATCTGGCTCTCTTGAGAAATAAAAAAAAAACTCTGGAAGGATATGTGACAGGGTCGCTTGACAGCACCAGAAGAGGATATGTAACAGGCTCGCTTGACCGCTTGTCAGATGAGATTGTAAACAATAGGAAAGTATAAAAGCAGGTCCAACAGATCTATTAGGATTCCGTGTGACAGATCCAAGATCATCAAAATATGTTATTCTGTTATATAGAAAGTACTAAAGGAGCTCGAACAGAGAAGCAAAAGTATGTATCTGGCTCGCTTGTTTATAGAAGATATAATCAGGCTTGCTTGTATGAATCACTTTAATATCGTAGGAAAATGAGACAACCAAAAACAGATCAAGATTAGCAAAAAAAAAATACCGAACCATGGAAACATATATTACCGAATGATAGCTTCTTTTGCAGAGTGTAAGTGTTATGGAATAGGAATAGTGGATTCCCATATTTGAGCCCCATCCCTGTATTGAACCACCTGTATTTTACCAAAATCGGAATTTAACCCCATTTTGGACAGTCCATCAGCTTGCATATTCAGATCTCTGTATATGTGGGAGATAGGTGGGGAGCCTAGTCTATGCCATAGCCGTCGAAATCTGCTGATCCATCCCTGAAGATCTGGGATATGTATTTGTATTCAACCCATGATACATCCAATAACCAATTCAGAGTCACCATATATATGAACCTCAAACAATTCTATGTTGACATCAGCTAAAAGCCCTCCCCAAAGGGCCATGATTTCAGCTTTGTTATTGGTCCCCGGGCCACCATTCCAGTTCATGTGGATCCTTTTTCGGCCCGATAGTTTTATCCAAGAGCCACATCCCATATTTCCATCTTTGCAAGCTCCATCGAAATAAACATCAGGAAGGCCAATCTCATGTGGCTGAATCCTATGAGATCCATCAATTGTGTTATTAAGTATGATGGGGCGATTATCGCTCCATCTCATAATGGCACTATAGATGTTGGGAAGGTTGAATGGTGTTCCATCAAAAATGAGTCAATCCCTGGCAATCCACACTTCCCAAATTAAAAAGAAAGGAGGCGATCGAAATTTGTTTTTCATAGAATCCCATTCACCTGTGACTATGATAAAATCAATCAAAACCCAGGCAAGATCAATGAAATGTGCAGAGAACAGTTTCCATAGTTGAAATATCACAGGACATTGAAAGAATAGATGCACGGTTGACTCCTTTGATCGACCGCAGATGGAGCATATACTAGGCCCCAAAAAACCTCTCTTCAGCAGATTATTCCAAGTGAGTATTTTATTCTTCTAGGTGAGCCACCCAAATAGGATAATTTTCGTAGGCAGATTCCTCTTCCAAAAAGGGGAAAAAAACCGGGTGATCTGTTTATAGTATACCTGAGAGTTGATCCTGTAATATATGTCTCGCACAATAGGATGGTTCTCCATGATCGGTCCATCCCATATGACACAATCGCCCCCAAACGAATGACAAACTCCAACAGCCCGCAATGATACTAACACCTGCTCCCATTCAGAAGCATCCTCGCCTTGAAGCTCCAACTGTGTAGCATTTTTAAAAACAGGGGCACCAAAGGACCATATATATATAGTTTGTGATAGATAGCATATGCCCCTATGAGCCAATCTATGTATGAGATGGATAGATGGCTTAGATTGCCAGTCAAAACCTTGCATGTTGATGTCTCCCAATGGAATACAACTCCCATCCCTGAAAATCCATGTTAATCTATCAGTTGTGTGTCCCAGGACCTTCTTAAAACTGCCCCAAATAACCGAGTAGGTCGTAGGAATATGGAAATCATGACAGAGTATTTTATGAAGAGTATCACCGACAAGATATTTTCATTTAATAATATCAAACCAAATACCGCTGCCATTGATGGCACGCCATAAAGATTTAATAAGAAGGGCAATGTTAAAAATCCTCGTATCCAAGATGCCCCATCCGTCACATGTTTTGGGTCTGCTTAAGGAATCAAGCCTAACCAGATGGAATTTGTGAGTATTTTCAGATCCATTCCATAGAAAACGAGCCATTATTCTATTGATATCCGCCACAATACTTGTTGGTAAAAAGAATAAGTGACCCCAATATACCAGTAGTTGAGATAAAACCGCTTGTATCATAATGTATCTACCGCCCAAAGACAACCATCTGTGAGTCCATTTATTGATTTTCCCTCTGAATCGCTCAACCATCCAAAGCCAGTCCAAACGCTTGTATCCACATGGCTTGATTTTATATCCTAGATACTGTAATCCCTCCGTTAGCATTTGGATGCCAATTCCAAGAAAATATGCTATGATATGGATTTCGTTCTCATCACCAAACTCATATAATAAGAAGGACTTGGCCTTATTAATACATAAACCTGTGGCCGCATCAAATTTGTTGAGGAGGAAGTGGACATAAAACCAGTGATTCCTTTTAAGCCTACCAAATAGTAACATATCATCCACGAATAATGAGTGGGAGGCAGATGTAGATTCAAAGAAATGGAACCCGGAAATGTAACCTTTATGTGTGGCCATGTGCATCAGCTTACTGAATCCATCCATGACTAAAATGAAAATAAGAGGGGACAAAGCACAACCTTGTATGAGCCCCGGACCCGCCTCAAAAAAAGTTGTAGGCAGTCCATTGACAATGACAACATATCTGACCGAGGTTATGTAGGACATAATCCATCGGATGATCCTGAGCAGTAGACCAATCTTCAATAGGACCAGACGGATATAAGACCAATCCAGTGTATCGTAGGCCTTATATAATTAGTCAACTTTCACTATCAAGGCCTCTTGTTTCTGAAAATGCATGGAATGTATAATCTCTTGTGCAAAAACGATGGCATCATGAATAGACCTGCCTTTAAGAAAACCATATTTTTCTGGAGAAATATGGTTTGATAATGCTAGTTTTAACCTGTTAGCAATGATCTTGGATGTAATCTTGTACAACATATTACATAGAGCAATAGGGCGGTATTCTCCAAATGATGAAGGGTTGTCATTTTTCGGGATAAGAGCTATAAATGTAGAATTTAAGTTTGATGGAATATGACCTGTGGATCAAAATAATTCCGTCATTTCCGCCAGCTTAGCCCCCATAATGTCAAAGAAAAATAAGAAGAATTCAGATGTCCACCCGTCAAGTCCCAGACACTTGTCGTGTGGAAGAGATTTGAGCACCCCCTCGACCTCCTCAGACTTGATCTGTTCATCTAGAAATTTTTATATCATCCTCCTCATATATCTTGTGAACATGGTATAAAACCCATTGCTGGCAGGTGAAATCAATCTCTTGATCTTGTTGGTAGAACGCCTTAAAATTTCGAAGGGCTTCATCCTGAATGTCCGGAGTAGTAATAGCAAAGCTACCATACGATCTTTTGATCCACCATATTGCATTACGACATCTACGATCATTAGCACATTTATGAAAATATTTAGTATTACGGTCTCCTTCTTTTAACCATCTATTCCTACTCTTCAATTTCCAAGAAATATCTTCAATTTTAAGTATATCTTTTTCCCTATCAGCAAGGGATTTGAGGAGGTCATAAGAATGTGTGTCCGAAGCAAGGTCCTTGAAGCCCAGATAAATAAACCTCATTTTAGTTCCTTTTTCTTGTTGATCTCCCAGTTTTTTGTCGCTTGTTTCAGAATCTGCATTTTGTGATGGAAAAGATTCCACCCGACCAGATCAACCATATTCGCTCCCTACAACCACGTCCTCTGTATGAGCTCAATAAAATCTTGGTCATCCAACCAAGCTCTGTTGAAATTGAAATGGAGGCCCACTGGTTTATCACCCAACCGCCAGGTAAGTAGGATCGACATATGATCAGAAATATGGGAGACCAAAATCAACTAATTTGTCTTTTATAATATTGTATTTTGTTCAAGCATTTTGTCTTTATTTGCATTGCTGGTAAAGACCAATGTTTTTTCTATTTCCTAAACATTTTGTTTTTATTTCCATTATACAAAATCATTTCTAATTAAATTGTGAATTCATTTTTTGTTATCACCTAACCACGTACCTTGGTCACATGCAATATTATTGACATTACGATGTTCAAGAATTCCCTATTCATGAATCTAAATAATAAGTTTGTGCGGATGTTAATGTATTATTAATTAATTGTCACAAGTGATACTAATAAAAGACCATGCAATAATAATTATTATTGATTTACAAGAGTCCACATAAATTCAACGAGAAAAATTACCAATATCTTTCATTGACTAAACAACAATGTCTCCTCTCTTCTTCTCACTTATAAAATAAAAGTCCCAACAAGTAAATACATGCTACTAACTTATAAAATTCTCAACATGTAAATATATGCTAATGTAACATAGTTCCTTATTATAACAAGTCTAGAGTTAGATCATTAATTTCTCATCTTCTAGAATACAATTTCACCATATTACTTTAAAGCACTACTTTAGTGTTTAATATTAGAATTAATAAATAAAATTTTATTTTAAAATGTTTGTGATAATGGATTTCAAAACATTAAATCAAATATGAAAAAGAAGAAGTAGAAGTCGAATTATTTTTTAATTTTCAATATACTTAACGTTTTTTCAATATATTGCTATTTTTTTAAATATAATCACAATGATGTAGAATTTTTTGACAAAAATAAATTCTATAAATTTTAATATTATTTAATGAATATGAATTTGAATTTGAATTTTTTTTTAATTTATTTAAATAATAAAAATATTTAACTTAGTTCACTAATTAATTATAATTTTTAATAGTTTTCTGTCTTTACTACTTTCTTATAAATCAAATAAATATTATGAGAACAATTCATAATTAAAATTCTTATTTATTAAATGAGAGAAGAATATAGAGATTGGTCAACCACACTGATGTAGGATTGTTTGACAATGCTTACATATGACTAAATTCTGTAAAACGTACATATGACTAAATTCTATAAAACTTAATATTTAAGTTAGTGATAGTGATATTTAATGGATATGCCTTTAATTTATTTTTTTTAATGTACACAACATTATATACTTGTGAAGATTTGGCATTGGATAAATGTGAAAATTCAAGCGTCTAAATTAATTCTAGTAACATGGAATCTACATAGCATCATTATATACTTGTGAAGATTTGCTATTGGATAAATATGAATATTTTCTATGTTTGGACACTAAACAGACAAACAAACTTACTATTAACATATCTATGTTTTTCTAAGTAGATGCAAGTTATTCATGTATTTTTGTGAATTTGTATTATTTTTCATTTATTTTCCAACATAGTTTTTTTGTTTAAGTATGCTTGTGCTTACTATTTGTGATTCATTCTCACTTGGGTTAAGATGGGTGAGGAAGAGGAGGAAGAGATCACTACTAGTGGTACATCATACCTGAATAGCACAGAGGCCTGGAATGTTGAAAATATTGTGACTACATTTTTTAGTGGAGTTATTCCCATCCAATGTTTCATATAAATATCCTACAGAATTATTTTATGTTCTGCTTATAAATTTCTTGCGGAATTATTTTATGTTCTGCATATAAATATCCTCCAGAATTGTAATATGTCCAGTTAAATAAATAGTGGAATCCCACATCTTGTTGCTATATTGTTATGATAAAGTTTATTTTTTATTGCCATGTATGATCGGAATTTATGAAGGAAGCTATACTTAAATATGAATGCAATGTCTTTGCCTAGTGATTTGATTCCTAGATGTATATTTTCTACCTTTTTGAATTTGAACTTTTAACCTTTTACAAGAAGGCATGTGTTCTTAACTATTACAACCACTCAATATGTATTTAAAACAAGTGTAGTATAGATAAAATAGTTATTTTCGGTTGTAATCTAGCAATACAATTTTTAACCACATTATAATTTCTTGTTTTTTATAGATGCTTTAGCATGCATAAATGTGTCCTTGAGACACTCAATTTTTGTAAATTAAAATATCATCTCATCTATTAGTTAGATTACTTTAAAATATGACATAATCAATTCAATATTTAATATTCCAGCATGCGGTTGTAATGACATTCGAGAATATTTTTGTTAAACAACTCTAATATAGTTACATATTATAAACTTAAGAAAAAAATACACAAAAAACTTAAGTTTTGACATCTCAATTGCTATTTTCTTATACAACTTTTTCTATTTAAAAATTCTACCAGCCTCTCTTTGCACCTTTTTGGAGCAATTGCTAGTTATATTTTATCCGTGTATCCTATTATCTTTGATAGCAGTGAACCTTTAAACTCAGAATATTGCAGTTCGAATATTTGTATTCATTGACATTCTGTAAATTTAATATTTATCTATTTTTTATTTTTATTTTATTTTGTAAATTAAAAAATAAAAGATTTACCAAAAACATCAAGTTCATTATGAAGCTCATCAATCTATAAAATGCATAGCCATTTAGAAATTAATTATGTTATTGAATGTCTTTTATAATATATTAATAAGAAATTTATTATTTTAGTTGAAATGATTTTTTTCATCAAAATAAAATGTCAAAATAAATAAACTTTATTATATATATATATGAATAAATTTTATTATATATATAAGAAAACATGAATGAATAAGTTTATAAATTATAATATTATTTTTATTAAAATCAATTTTAATTTAAAATTATTTTAAAATAAATTTATAATTAATAAGAAGATTTCTTATATACTTAGTGTTAGCTTTCAATTACAAAAGATGCACAATAAAATTAAATATTTAAAATTATATCAATTAAATAAAAATGGTTATAAATATAGATATTAATATTATAAAAATAAATAATAATATTTTAATTTATTATTATAATTGATATATATCATCATCATAATCTAATTTTAAAGTTACCATCAAGCCAAATACTAGTATAATAATATTATTTTCCCCATAACATATGGGAATTGATAACTTGATTTTCAAATAATATTGTTATTTCACCAATGTAAAGAATCTAAATGAAAAAAAAATTCACTTACGCACCACGTCAATATAATGTACAAATAAGCTATTTAAAATAAAAATTTCAATTCTGTACAAAAGGAGATGTCACTAATTCTATGATATAAGAGATTGAACTTTGAAATTACAATTCACCAATGAGAATTATTATTTTTTTTGTTATATTTTGTCAGAGTATCCTATTATCCTGGATAGCAATGAACCCTTAAACTCGGAATAATTCGGTTCAAATAATTGTATTCATAGACGTTCAGTTGATTCCAACGATGGTTCCAATATTTTTAACGTACATGGATATTTTAACGTACATGGATATCAGGAGCATAATGAATGTTCCTAATCTTTAGTTAAATAAATAGATTTAATTGTATAGTAAATAATATTTGTTATGATTCATATCGTAATAGAATTCAAGTTTAGATAATTATTTTTAGTTAATTATATTTGTTTATTTTATTTTATTTTGTTAATTTGGTAGATTTTTTTTTTTTTCTATTTAACAATAAGAAAATTGTTGTACAGTAAGTTTTGCAGAAAATTGCCTCGATTTGCCCGAAGGAAACCAGGTCTATTGGCCATCGAAGAGAGTTAAAAGCCAACCAGTATCAGTATTGTCTTTTTCTTCTACTAGCCGCTAAAACTACTTTAATATGTCCATAATAACTACATTGTAAACAACATATATTAAAACTTCCCACAAAATTCGTTTAAAACTAGAAAACTTAAAAATTCATCCATCAGAAAAATCCACTGGAGCCAAGTCCTTTGCTGTGGATCCCGACATCTCGACTTGCTGCATCCCTTGGAGTAGACGTTCGATCCTCCCAATCCTTGCTACAGTGAGGTACTCAGATTTCGCCATTTCGCGAATATCCTTATTAATTTGCTGGAATTCCTACAATACTACTTGACTGCTTCCCATTTCAAGCATCCCTGCCATGGCCTTTGCCAAAACACACTTAAATTTCCAGTATGTATTAGTTGATTGATGGAAGAGTGATACCCTTCCTCTAGTGCTTGTTGGGTCACAAAGGAAATCCAAATTTGCCTCCTGATGTTTGACATCTTCTTCATCATAAGAACTTTCCCTTTCCCATCATTGATATTAATTTTATGTTATATATAATTCTAATATTTAATACTTAAAGATAGAGTGTATATTAAATTCTTATAATGTCTTGTTAAATAAATCAATTTCAATTTATAATTATACAATATATTATTTTGGTTATCTTTAAGTTTAGGTATTATAAGATGGAAATTTATTTGCGCATTAGAGATATATAAGTCAAAGTTCAAAACAAATATAAATCTGATTCAATATATTCAAAACAAGTATTGTAGCATCTAACTGCCTAAAGCAAACAAAGAGATCCAAAAGTATGTTTTAATATATGACATTTTGACTAATAGGCTCTTATATAGCCTAAAACCAACATTATCCATGTGAGTCAAACATATGGACAAGCATCAAATCCATTACACATGTCATTATGCACCACATTGCATCTAACTATGTCTATTCAATAGCTAGAAAATAATTCATTGCCTTGATGTACATTATATCATAGTTTTTTTCTCGATTCTTCATATGAATTAAATAGGTGCAATTATTTAAGTGAGTGTAGGTCATGTGGTGGGGACGGTCTGTTGTCTTCCTCCCCACTCAAGTTTGAATCTCATGCTATGAAATGTTTTTCTATGTAACACAATTATCTACCTTGCTTCCTCGTAATAACAAGTAGATGTTGTTCGTTGGACTTAGCTAGTACTAGATTGGTACAGGGAACCACATTTAAAGGAAAAAGAAATAGGTGCAATCAAATCAAAGGGAAATATAAATTGAATACAAAATATCAAGATTTAGAAATTGAATACCTAAGGTCCAAAGTGGGGCACTACAATATGTGCATGATCATTTCCCCATGTATCTAGATTTTGACTTTTCAAAAAAATTGGCAGATCCATATTCCCATTTGGATATATTTTGATGCAAATTATGGGTGAAGGTTTTTGTTTTCCATAATACAATATTTCTAAAATAGACTTTCACAAAATTCTTTGTGTGGCATTCCAATTATGTGTATTATTTCGTGGTTTTTTCTCTTTATAATGTTCGATTCTAACTTATAAACTAAGGGATATAATTATTGCATAAAACAAAACTTAGTTCCATCAAACCTTGCAAACTCTAAAACACTTTTAATAGCTATGGTGTGAACTTAAAAACTTAAATCATATAACATTTCAAAACACTATTCTAAGAAATATATCACATGAGACCAATGTAGTAACCAATTTGATTATAATGATAGAATAATCTAAGGGTATTCATTTTCAAGAGGAATTCTTGACTTAACTACTAATGTATGGTGAAACTAAAAGAGGGTCCTCTTTATATTTTCCTTTTCTATTTTTATCGCCTTCATAGTTTTTTCATTTCAAATTGGTAAGTTATTTATTTCTCCTATCTCACATTCCTCCAAAATAATTTTCTTGATAAGGATAAGAACCCTTTGTTTCTCTCCATTTTTCCACTTCTCTTTTCACTCATCCTCTCTCCCCTTCCATCTTTTCCATGAGAGTTTATATTATTCTAAGGTTTTGAAAAGGCAATGAAGACTGAGATTTGAAAAATAGAACTCAAAGGAAATGACTCTTCTTACAACTATGGTAAAGATTCAACCTTTTTGGGCCCTTATGTATATGATTTTATTGGAATCTAATGTTAAGAATATATCTTTGTTGGATTTTTAATAAAAATGAGATATATAGGAATGAACTACTACTTTCATGAATTTATTTTAATTGTTTTGTAGGGTTTTATTTTTCATTCTTAATTTTGTAGAAAATGGCTAGTTTTATGGTGAAATTTTTTATGATAAAACTATAAATCATTTTCAAAAGTCAACCTTTTATTTTCATTCTTATAGAAGCGGGTAGCTTTTCCTTGATATATAAAAATTTCAGCCTAACCAATCACCATTAAGTAGTACATGGCATCCATAGGATTAAATATATAATTATAGGGCATAACAAGCACTTACAAACTGAATTCTCTTGTTATTTTCCAATTGTAATCTATACTTGATATTTAAGAACTCTAATAAACTTACAACACAAGAAAATAACTTGGCAATACAAAACACTTAGCTAGTTCCACTATGAAAAACCATGCCCACTATCGGCTTCTTTAATTTCATCTTCTACATTATTTTGTGATTCCTTCTCCATCTTGTTACAATCCTCTTCATAATCCTATTTCTCCCTACTAAATTTGTTAAGTACCCCATGCATTCCTCCTTTACTGATTCATTAGAGTTTGGGGGAATACCAACAATTGACTGTGAGATTTGGGAAAACCCATGTATCATGTGATAATGCATATCAATGTTAAAGACCAATTTATCCACTTATATATTATGAGCTTTTCTTTGTACTTCCAAGTCCTTATATTAATCTTGTCAGGCATCTATTTCGTCCCTAATTCTTTGGTTCAAGCGAGATATCACTTCTTACCAAGATTTTAATTATTTAACCAACGGCTTGATAGTCCTCCTTAATTCCAAAAGTTCACACCTCACACATTTTCCATAATGACTATACTCTACCATAGCATTGCCCCGGAAGCCAAATTTTGTTCCAATTACCTACCATCATAAAAATCCTTTACTAATGCTCACTTTTGTCGATGATTTATAGCTAAGTAAACTTTTCATGTACCAAATGAATCCATAGGAAAATTATTAATTGGACCTTTCATACCTAAGTTGCATTAAGACAAGCTTCAAATCAAATCAAATAACCCCATATACTTTTCCTCCTTTAACCTTTACTACAGCCAAAAAAGAAAGAAAGTAGGAACTCCATATCCAAAAAACCTAGTAGCTCAAAACCAATATGAGAACCAACTCCATAATAAATATATCAAATATTCACCATCTTGAAAAGCTAATATATCCCACATTTAATGCAAAAATGCATCATATCGTCCTTAATTCTCCTCATATGACAACATGAATGCAATTTTCTAGCGGGTTTGGAATATAGAGATGGTTTTAAATCCATTTCCTAATAATTCTCCAATTTCTAATTGTCTAGCATAGATTGATAATGGGTAGGCCAGGCTGTAATGATGAATTTCATAAATATCATGGAATTTAACAAAGGATGGGATCACCCTAATTTTGAATGAAAACACCTTTTTATATATGAAATATTGATTTTTCCATGCAATCTACTTGGGCATTATAATATTATCGAATATGGTAAAGTTTAATAGATTCAAAGGGAGTAATTATTCATAATTTTTTTCTATAAACCTAGTGAGGGATGATGTGCAATCCAGTCCTACATATTAAATTAACCAATGATGAGCAACACATCATCAAAACTAAGACCCTATTTTCTCCCATTTCCGACAAGATTAGCAATGCTCAATGAAAAGCAAGAACATATGCCTGATTATTTGTTGTCACACCTAGACCTCATATATGTGTTATTTATTATTGTCCATTGTGGTTAATGATAACCCCAAGCCCATTTCCCCTGCACCTATCATCCATTTCAAAATTTCATTTTTAATATGCTTAAATAAAAATATGAAGTATGTATAACCTAATAAGTAGAAGAGGTGACAGCACTATGATGAGAATATTTTTATATCTTCCTTATGTTATAGTCCAAATATATTAAAAAAACCCAAAGAAACATACCAATTATGAAGTAAAGTTGTCAAAAGTAAGTAAAGTTGAATTATTAAACAAATCATCCTCCTTTAAAACTATAAACATAATTAGAATTATTTGCATCGAATTTTAATTGCAAACCATAACTTGCAATATATGTTACAACAACCATGCCTTGAGGTTGGATATATTAGAGAAAATCTATGGAATTTCTTTTTGTATTGAACAATGACTTCATAAATTAGGGGGAATATTAATTCCATACATATTTGAAACAATGTATGAAGGAAGAGACTAATTGCTTTGCAACTTTTGCTCTTGTTTCCCATATATACTTCTAAATACCTTATTTTACTATTCTAAATGGGTGACCCATGTAGCCAATTAATGACAGTTAAATTTCCAACCCTATCTTAGTAACATTAAATCTTAAGATTTTCTTACAAATGTCTATTCTTAGAAAAACCTTTGAAAATGCATATAAGTTAATTGATTATAAGTAGGAACTAGTCACCAAACCCTCAATTAGGTTTACTTGGAATGAAATTAGGTTTTTTTCTTGAATGTGAAAGCTAAACCCACATTTGCCAATGAATATAAAGTTAAACTTAAGGGAGTAAGGTGGATATAAGGCATATAAAGGTCTTATATTTATTTTGATCTCTTTAACATGGTATGCATACCAGGAAGGAGCTTGAAACCTTTGATGAGGAAGGATGAGGAGAATTCAATATGTTGTATTTGCACTTGTTGGGGAGGAGGATATATCCAATTATAAATATTTTCGTGATGATGGTCCTCTACATATCATGATTGGCCCACATGAACAAGCTTAATAACTTGTATCATTATGGAAACCATCTAGGTATTGTGATGTCTCTGGCATTATGTACAATGGCAGTGTTTATGTAAATGTAGGAGATTAGGAGGAGAGGGCAAAGGTAAGTAGCGAGGTATCTAAATCGTATAAACTCATATAACTTAACTCTACTGGAGAAGGTGATTAAATATACTTCCACATTGCACAAGATTATCAAATACAACATATTCTTCATTATTCCATTCATGCTCTTCGAAAATGTTACTTGATGATTGATTTTTTTATCCTCTTGGGCTTGACTCAACCTCACTCTCTCCCTCCCAAAAAGACATGGTGGGGTCTCAAATTTAACCCTTTTTTTGCATATATTCTTGTCATTGATCACAAAAAGTATCATTGATTTCAAAGGGGATACCTAAGGAAGAAACAATATCATTCATGGAACAACGAAAGAAATATCTTAGATGGATATCTTACATACCCTCTTCAATTGAAGTCAAAGAGGTTTGAATTTCATTTAGTTTGTGTCACATTTATGATGTCATAATTGTTGGATCTCCAAAGTGTCATCCTTTTTCACCCTCTTTTCTTTCATTTTCCTTAAATTTTTACCATATTTCGCAGCTCCATAAACCTACATTAAGACCATTTTCATGGTTACATATGGGTTAGAATTATTATTTTCCAAAGAATTTATTTTAGTATTTTGAGTATTTTTTAGGTTATATATTAGAAAAATAAAATATATTCACTTATATCTAAATGTATGATGATTTTTGTGATGTTTGTAAGCATATCTGAAGATTCCATGAAAGTCATATTTGGCCTCTAAGTCTCATATTCCAATTTCCTCTTCAAACTCTTTAGGATTTGAGAAAGAATTGAGATCATTATTCAAGCACATTTCATGGAGAAGAATCATGGAAGTTTTGATAAGTGTCTCTTATCAAATCTATTATAGAGTTATGAGAGGATTTGTAGAGATAATGATCTCCTAATTTTAGCAAATCGATTGTACTTACTTGAGAGAAAATTGGGTCGAATTCAGGTGGATACTAGTGGCCACCTGCCTATTCCACTTGAATCCCCACCATTGTTTCTTTCATTTTTTAAGTTTCCTTAATTGTAGCACAAGCTATTGTTGGCATTTTTTCGGGTCCTGAACTTCTGGAGCTGTTTTGAGGCCCTAAACGATGTTTTTTGGGAAAACTGGGACCAACATGGGTCTTTAATCATTGTTGGTCACTCGAAAGTTGTATTACTCACATAGATATTTCTAACAAGGTATCGTGTGCGTCAAGCAGAGATCATATGCCAAAGTTACAACCCCGAGAAATTGATGTACTAATTTACCCCAACGGGGCCATAGTTTGGTGTTTCATCTCCTAGGGTTAGGTTTTTGGATGTTTAGGGTTTTCCATTGTTTCTCAATAATAAATAGGCTTTTGAGCCTCATTGTAACATAGTTCATAGGCATGTAGTTGCCACATATCTTCTTAGAGATAAGCTACCATTACCCTAGCTAGTTTATGTCCATTCTGTTTGTAAGCATATTTAAGTTATTTGATATTAATGAAATGAAGTTTTATTTATGTTGCATATCTCCATTGATTTTATGTTTATTTATGTATTTAATTCATTCTTGCATAAGTCTTGATTAATGGTATCAGAGCGATCTGCTCTTTCTCGATCCTTCTTTGCATGTCCCCAATGTGGTTGGGGTATAAGGAATTAGAGCTTGATCTGGTTGAACCTTTTCAAGATCAACCTCACAAACCCTAATGACTGCCCATGGGGGCAGAAAAGAAATATGAGAGAGCAGGAGATCTTGTTGCTTGAGTAGGCCCTCGAGAAACAAAGGAATGCGATGACGGATAAATTTTCCCAGATCCTTCAACGACTACCCACTGGCGGTGCATCTACATCCATCAACAACTCTGGAGGTGCCACTCCTTTTAAGGTACAAGTAAAATTTGACATACCCATATTTGAGGGCCAAATAGATGCAGACGCTATATATATATGGTTGAGTCTATTAGAAGGATATTTCTTGTTTCATGATTTTTCCGACCGGGAAAATATTAGTTTTTCACTCCTCAAAGCCACCCCCCATGTCAAGGATTGATGGGAAACCTACTATGAGAAAAAGGAAGTGGGGGAACCCTCTCTGTTCTTAGTCACACCCAATTGGAATTATTTCTGAGACACCATCAAGTAACAATATTATCTCATGGAGAGATATGAGGACAAGTACATACAATGGACTATGTTGTGGCAATAAAGGGATGAAGATGTGGATGAGTTGGCGAATTTGTTTCATACCCTGTGCACAAAGTTGGGTATTAAATATTTGGAGAAACATTTGGTGTTGAAGTACCAATTTTTTTGCACAGATAAATTCAGGAGGAAATCGAGTTCCTTGAAAAATCCTCGCTTGGTGCGGCATACCAGTATGCTACCAAAATTGAGCATACATTTAAACAGAAGAAGTGAGACTTTGGATCTGTGAATCAAAAGAAAGGGAAATGTGTCCCAAAACCACAGAAAAAAGGACATAGCGAAGAAAACCTGCCAAATCCACAAGAAAATAACAACACCACGAAGCTGAAGAAGGACACGAGAAAGCGGTGGGAGTTCCATAAGAGCTCCACTCACAACACAAGTGAGTTTTGGGCCAAGAAATCACTCGCGGTCGAGTTGAAGGCTTATGAATCATATGCATGTGCTGACTCTGAGTCATAACTCGATAAGGGGAATGAAAAATGGAAGTAGATTATCAATGTACAACCCAATGCCACCGTTGCCACCATTAAGATCCAGAAGGAGGAACTAGAAGATCCATGGGAGGAGGAGTGTCTCTTCCACTCCTAGATGTGGGTAAAGGGTTCCCTGCTACAATTCATTTTCAATAGCAGGAGCCAAAAGAATCTCATTTCAGCAGAGTTCGTGAGGCAGTTGGGCTTGCCTACCATAGCACACCCACAACCATACACCATCAGGTGGCTTCACCAAGGATGGTATCTCTGTGTCAGCCAGCATTTTCACCCTCCATACAAAATCAAGCCCTTCACAGATGAAGTATTATGTGACATTTCTCCTCTTGATGTTTGTGATGTATTATTAGGCCAACCATATTTGTGGAAGCGACATGTTTTGTATGAGTCAAGGCCTCGCACTGTTATTGTTACCTTGGAAAATAAGTTTTACAGGATACCAGAGGTAGCACTGCCAAGTTCCATCTCTTTGGTTACTGCAAAAAAATGTAGTAAGCTCATTTTCAAACCGGTAAATTTTTTTCCCCGATGATCTTCCCTTAGGGAAAGAATAATATTGTGTCCACGACCTCCATACAGGACCCCTCTACATGACAACAACAGATGGACAAATTCATGGAGGTGTATGATGGAATCTTCACCTCCCTCGAAGGGGTGCCTCTACACTGTTAGTTCAAGCACTCTATCGATATGACCTCAGGTGCGTCGCTGCCCAATGGATCAAACTATCGGTGCTCTATTCTGGACAACAAAGAAATCAAGAGGCAGATTGAGGAGCTGCTGCAGAAAGGTCACATCTGGCCGAGTTCATCTCCCTGTGGGAGCCCGATTGTGTTGGTATAGAAGAAGGATGGGACTTGGAGACTTTGTATTGACTATCGGGCGCTGAACAAGATAACTTTCTGGAATAGGTACATAATCCCACGGATTGATGACCTTCTAGGCCAACTCAAGGGGGAAAAATATTTTGTTAGGTCCCTATATTACTAGTATAGTTCCTTATTGTTGTTAGTGTAATCCACTTATTGTTATTATTGTACCCTTGTAACCCCCATATTGTTATTATAGTGCCCTTAAATTATTATTGTTAGGTCGGCTAGGATTACATTGTGGCCCACTAGGATTACGTTGTGGCCCCATGGACTCCTATATATAGAAAGGAGGTTTTGTAATTTGGATCATCCAAGAATTATTCATTCATGTAATGTATTAGAGGTTTCCCCCTCAAATTGGCTTATTTATAAGGCATTGATATCTCTTTTATTCTATTTTTGGAACTGGTTTCACAACATTTGGTATCAGAGCTTTGGGATTCTAGGGTTTCGCTACTCCAAACAGGTCATCGTGGCATTTTCGCAATAACCTTTTTTTATACGGAGGTTCAGAAGCTGAAATTTTTAGAGTGCGAAGCCAAAATCTTGAGGCACATCATCGTAAATTTTCAGAGCTTGGTTCGCAATATTTTCGGAGATATGATCTGTGGAAGGTGGGTCATTTTGCAGGCTCCTGAATTTAACCTAAACAAGTCATCATGGAATTTTCGCTATAAATTTGTTTATACGAAGGTTCAGAAGCTGAAATTTTTAGAGTGTGAAGCCAAAATCCTGAGGAACATCGTCGCAAAATTTCATATCTTGGTTCGCAATATTGGCGGAGATATGATTTGTGGAAGTTAGGGCTTTTTCAGGCTTCTGAATTTCATCTCAAAGAGGTGATCATGGGAAAAGCTTCATAACTCTCTCTCTAGGAATCCGATTGGAATGCTGTAAAAAGTGACCATAAGTACACAGACTGTAGTTTTCTGTCTATAAATTTTACATCCAAAGAAGGAAACAGTGACACGTGGAAAGTCGTACAAGTTCGCTCTACTGAACCAGTCCATAATTGGGTCATTGTGGGAGATTGGATATAAATTTGTCTTGAAGAATCCAAATCAGATTAGACCTGTGGAATTTGAAAGAAGCTTCAAAGGGCTACAACAGGGCCGAATTTTAGATATTGAGGATTGCAATTATAGAGATAATTCAATTTCAATATCGAGCTCCTCAAAAGCAAGTAAAAGGTGTGTATTTTTTTTTCCGAATTGCATAAGTCTTGTTTTAAGAATCAAGTTGAATTGATTCCAAGGGCATATTGTAGAATAGGTATCAGCATTGGATTCTAAAATTTCCCCTAAAAAGAATTCAACACCCATTAAGCCTTTATAAGGCTCTACTATGACTCATGAAGACGAAGAATGGAAACATGACATATCAAAATTACAAGAGCAAGTGCAACAAATTTCTCTCTCGCAAAGAACAACAAAAATGACATGGAATTTTTGAAGAAAGGCGTGAAAGCTAATATGGATGGTTTGAAGAAAGGCATGGAATATAAGATGGATGGTTTTAAGAATGGCATGGATGGCATGGAAGCTAGCATGAAATCTAAGCTTGATGACATGGAAGCTAAGATCGATGAAAAAATGGAAAACATGAAGAAGGATCTAAAAGCAGACATGGAAGGTTTGACAAAGTTGATACACGAAATGTTTCCTGATGGTGAAAAGATAGTATATGAAACTAATGATGAGAACAAAATAAATGTTAATCACGATTTCATAAATGCTAATGTTGGAAGGAAGAACCACCATATTCCAAAAATGGATATGAGGAAATTTGATGGAAAGGATCCTATAACATGGATACTACAGATGGAGCAATATTTTGATCTCAATAATGTGCAAAACACACAAAAGGTATGCATCACAACTTTACATTTAGAACAAAATACATTTGTATGGTATCGATGGCTTTGCTCCCATAAAAAAATTGTCACTTGGTCAATTTTTATGGAGGAAATGATAGCAAATTATGAGGATACAAAGAGCAACACCTTCTTTAGCCAATTGATAAATCTCAAACAAAAGGGTTTAATGGGGGAGCACATTGAGGACTTCTAAAAATTGAATATAAGGGTAACTGATATTCCAGAGGAACACATGATTGATCTCTTCATAGGTACTTTAAAGGATAACATCCAACATGAAGTTCCCGTTTTGGAACCTGATTCATTGGAGAAGGCATTCAGGTTGGCAAGAAAAATTTAATGTAAAATTATGGCAACAAGGAAGCCTACCACTCACTTCTATAAAGAAGGAAGTGTTGCTACGCCTAGATTTCCACAACCTACAAGGTTGACACCACAAAAATTGGAAGAAAAAAGAGCAAAAGGGCTTTGATACAGTTGTGATAGCAAATACACTAAAGGTCATAAGTGTGCTGAGAAGAAATTATTTTACATAGATTGTGAAGAGGAAGAAGAAAATGAACAAGAAGAGGATATACACCAGGAACCAGCCCTGGAAGAGGAAGAAATGAATCCGACCATATCATGTAATGCACTGGCAGGAATTACCACTCCTCAAACTCTCAAGATAGAAGGACATATCAAGAAGAAAAAGGTAATAGTGTTGATTGATTCAGGTAGCACCCATAATTTTATTCATTGTAAGGTAGCCAAGGAATTAAATTGTTTCCTATACCCAACACTAGAATGTCAAGTGATTGTTGCAAATGGAGGAACTATAAATTGCTCTGGAAAATGCCATAATATCAAGCTAACCATGGGGGAATATGTATTGAATAGTCCAATTCTTTCCATTCCTATGGGAGGTGTTGATGTTGTACTAGGAGTACAATGGTTACAATCTTTGGGGATGGTAGTTTTTAATTTTCAAGAACTTTTCTTGAATTTTTTTTCTTCAGAAGGATAGGAAATCGAATCACGGGGTATGGCAGGGAAGCCAGGAAAGATAATAAGCTCTAATGTCATGACAAAGCTTCTAAAGAAAGAACAACAAGGCTTAATTGCACAATTATGCTCACTAGAAGTTCCAACATCAAAATCATCTATTTCTGCAAATCTCCAAAAAGTCTTGGACAATCATTCCAAGGTGTTTGAAACTCCCAAAGGACTCCCACCTATTCGTGATCATGATCATGCTATTCATTTGATTCCCGGAAGTGTTCCTCCAAACATCAGGCCTTATAGATATCCTTACTTCCAAAAGAGCGAAATTGAACGTATGATTGCAGAAATGTTAGAGGCGGGTATAATTCAACCTAGTCAAAGTTCTTTCTCTGCTCCTGTAGTATTGGTACACAAGAAGGATGGATCACGGCGAATGTGTCCGGATTATAGGGAGCTCAATAAGCTCACCATTAAAGATAAATTTCCCATTCCTGTGATTGATGAATTATTGGATGAATTACATGGAGCAATTTATTTTACCAAGTTGGATCTTCGTTCAGGATATCATCAAATTAGAATCAAGATTGAAGATATTCCAAAAACAACATTTCAAACTCATGAGGGTCATTATGAATTTTTGGTCATGCCTTTTGGCCTTACCAATGCACCTTCTACATTTCAAGGGTTGATGAATTCCATTTTCAAACCCTTCCTTAGAAAATTTGTGCTAGTATTTTTTGATCATATACTAATCTACAGCAGGTCTTGGAAGGATCATGTTGAACATGTTGACAGGGTGCTCAAACTATTGCAGGAGAAACAATTATATGCAAAACATCCAAATGTTTCTTTGGAGTACAAGAGGTGGAATATCTGGGTCATATTGTATCTCACGAGGGTGTTAAGGTAGACCCTAACAAAATTAAATCCATTAAGGAATGGAAATTCCCCACAACCATTAAGTAGTTGCGAGGATTTCTCGAGTTAACAAGGTATTATAGCAAGTTTGTTAAAAATTATGGGAGAATAGCAACACCTCTAACAACATTATTGAAGAAATATGCATTTTCATGGACTCCTGAAGCAATTAAGGCCTTTGAAAATCCTAAAGAGGCAATGTGCCTAGCACCGATCTTGGCTAAGCCAGACTTCACAAAAACCTTTATTTTGGAATGTGATGCCTCAGGAAATGGAATTGGTGTTGTTTTAATGCAAGAAGGAAGACCCGTTGCTTTTGAAAGTCATCCAATCAAAGGAAAGTATTTACAAAAAGCTATTTATGAGAAGGAAATGTTAGCAATACTACATGCACTAAAGAAATGGCGACCTTACCTAATGGGAAGATACTTCAAGGTAAAAATTGATCATGATAGTCTTAAACACTTTTTGGAACAAAGACTATCTTCAGAAGAGCAACAAAAATGGGTCACAAAGATGTTGGGTTATGACTTTGAAATAATCTACAAAAAAGGAAAGCTTAATGTTGTTGCAGATGCACTCTCAAAAAAGAATGAAGAGGTGGAAGCATTGCTTTGTGCCATTTCTATTATCCAACCAGATTGGATAACCGAAGCAAGAGATGAATGGAAGAAGGACAAAGATGTATGGACACTCATTCAAAAGTTGCAGCAAGATCCTAGTACATCCGATACATTTAGTTGGAAAAATGATTCCTTATGGTACAAAGATCGCTTATATCTTTGTAAGAATTCCCAACTAAAACAAAAGATTCTTTTGGAATTGCACACTTTTCCTTTAGGAGGACACTCAGGATTTTTAAAAACTTACCACAGGGTGAAGAAAGAATTTTTTTGGGATGGCCTTAAATCTGATATTCAAAATTTTGTGGCGGAATGTTTGGTTTTCCAGCAGAATAAAGTTGAGACAATTAAGACCCTGGATCTTCTACAACCTTTATCCATTCCAAGTCAACGTTGGGAGCAGATTTCAATGGATTTTATCACAGGTTTACCTAAGTCCAAAGGAAATAGTGTCATCATGGTGGTAGTTGATAGACTTACCAAGTGTGCACATTTTTGTGCATTATCTCATCCATTTAAAGCTAGTACAATTGCTACTACATTTATGGAAACAATTCAAAAGCAATATGGAAACCCAAAGGTTATTGTGAGCGACAGAGATCCCATTTTTACTAGAAATTTTTGGACGGAGTTATTTTCTTGTTTGGGTACTCAATTAGCTCATAGCTCATCTTATCATCCTCAATCCGATGGTCAAACTGAGATACTAAATAAATGTTTGGAAGGATATCTTTGTTGTTTTGTATCTGATAAACAAACACAAAGGGTTAAGTGGTTACCTCTCGTTGAATGGTGGTATAACACTTCCTTCCATACTGCAGCAAAAATGACCCCATTTATGGCACTTTATGGATATCATCCACCGTCCATCACATCATCTTTAAGAGAAAATTTGAAGGTTCAAGCAGTGGAAGATCACATCGAGCATCAACAAGAAGTTCTCCAACTCTTAAAGGATACCTTGAATTTGGCACAAAATCGAATGAAACAACAAGAAAATCAACATCGTTGCGAGAAAAGTTTTGATGTAGGAGACTAGGTATTTTTATGGCTACAACTATACAAACAAATTTCCCTCAAGCAAGCTAAGAAGGATAATAAATTATCGCCAAATTACTATGGTCCTTACAAGGTGTTGCAAAAGACTGGTACTATGGCATACAAATTGGATCTACCTTCTTCTTCACGAGTGCATCCAATTTTCCTTGTTTCATGCTTAAAGAAGGTTATAGGTGAAAATATTCTAGTTCAAACAATATTTCCCAAACTTGATGAGGAAGGAAAAATCATATTGGAACCTGAAGCAGTCACAGAAACAAGAAATCGACAGCTATGAAATCGATCAATTTTAGAGTATCTCATCAAGTGGAAGAACTTACCCACTAAAGATTCTACATGAGAGGATCAAAATTTTATACAGAAGCACCCATAGCTACTCAAGCATTGAGGACAACAATTTTTTGAAGGAGAGGGGCATGTTAGGTCCCTATATTACTAGTATAGTCCCTTATTGTTGTTAGTGTAATCCCCTTATTGTTATTATTGTACCCTTGTAACCCCCATATTGTTATTATTGTGCCAGTAAATTATTATTGTTAGGTCGGCTAGGATTAAATTGTGGCCCCATGGACTCCTATATATAGAAAATAGGTTTTGTAATTTGGATCATCTAAGAATTTTTCATTCATGTAATGTATTGGAGGTTGCCCCCTCGAAGTGGCTTATTTCTAAGGCATTAATATCTCTTTTCTTATATTTTTGAAACTAGTTTCACAACATATTTCAGCAAAATCGACTTGAATTCCGGGTATCACCGGGTACCAATCCAACCCTCCGATGTGTGGAAGACTACCTTCAAATAAAAAGAGGGTCTTTTCAAATGGTTTATTATGCCTTTAGGGTTGAGGAATGATTCTGCAACTTCATGAGGCTGATGGAAAACATCTTGTGACCATTAACCAATTCATTTGTAGTTGTATACTTGGATGACATCCTGATCTTCACCCAGAGTTGGTAAAATCACCTCCACCACATCCGACAGATTCTCCAAACAATGCAGCAACACAAGTTATGTTCTAATATTGAGGAATGCACTTTTGGCATGACCCAGGTTCAATATCTAGGATACATCATTCATGAGCAGGGGGAGCATGTGGATCTAGCCAAGATCCAAGTCAGTCGAGATTGGCCAACCCAAACCACTCTCACAGAGCTCTACAACATTTTGGGTCTTGAAAATTTCTACCACATGTTTGTGTTGGGGTTCTATCATATCACTTGACCCTTGAGTCACGTCACTAAGGGAGAACTCAGGAGTGAAAGTGAGATTATTTTGGTTTGAATATCAACCGAAGGCATTCACAGAGTTGAAACATCACCTCTTCTCAGCACCAGTGCTCATTTTACCAAACTTGCAACAACCATTTGAGATCAAGACAAATGCCTCTGACTATGCTATTAGGGAATTCCTCAACAGGGGCATCTAGTGGAATATCACAGTGAGACACTTTTAGACACAGTGTGGAAGTATCCCACTTATGACAAAGATTTGTATTCCACTGTGCAGGCCTTCCAACAATGGAAGAATTACATTTTGGGGAAGGAAATGGTCATCCACACAGACCATTGACCCTTGCAGTTCATACAGATGCAAGGAAAGTTGCATAATGGTCACCATCAGAAATGGTCCATATATCTACAATAATTCCATTTGAACATCAAGTACAAAAAGAGTAGCACAAATAATGTTGCAGACTTCCTTAGCCGAACACCAATCATGGTGTTAACCACTGTGATCAACTCTTGTGGGCATGAGATTTCTGATTGGCAACTTCTCTAAAAAGGAGACCCAGAATTCAGCCACACATATCAGGCGCTCTTGGAAGATTAGCAACTTCCATATTTTCACCTCTAGGTTGCATTGTTATGCCATCTGGGACACCTTTATGTTCCTTCAAGCGAGTGTGCCAAGATGATTTTGGAAGTGCACTACAGTCAGGTCTTTGGGCATTTCGGGGTCGAGAAAATAGTGGTAGTACTACGTAAGTATTTCTATTGGCCGAACCTTCGACTGGATGTCGGGAAGTACATCAGATCTTGCATTGTCTGCGTCATTTCCAAACCGACCATCAAGAAGCAAGGCCTCTATACTCTGTTGCCTACCCTTATTCTACCTTGGAAATCCATCGCCATGGATTACATTTTGGGAATTCCTTCTACTAAGAATGGAAACGATTGTTTTTTTATGGTCCTTGACAGATTATTGAAGATGGAAATTATGGTGGCCTACAAGAAGAATATCACAATAGAAGCCACTGCTAAACTCTTCTTTGAATAAGTGTAGGTACACTTTGGGATCCCTCAGTATATTATCTCAGATCAAGATAATATGTTCCTTAGTACATTTTGGTCTAGTATTTGGTCAATATTGGACACCAATCTCACTAATTCCACCACTTTCCATCCCCAAACTGATGGCTAGACATAGGTCATCAACATGATGATCGTACAAATTCTGCGCATGTACAACTCAAATCATCCACGCACATGGGATGAGAGCATCCCCTATGTCCAGCACAGCTATAACTAGGCTCTCCATAGCTTGACTAACCACAAGCCCTTTCAGGTGGGCTTGGGATTCCAGCCACTATGTCCCATTGATATGGCCATACCATTTGTAGCTACTTAGGAATATTGGGTCATATACAATTTGAAGCTGACAAGGAAAACAACATCATTAAGCACATTCATCACATCTTCCAACATTTCCATGACATATTGGACAAATCCAATGCTAAGTACAAGCAACTACATGATCATCATCGGGTGCCACACAAGTTCCAGGTGGGCGACAAAGTTTGGCTACATTTGTAGAAGGAGCACCTCATCGGGCCCCACCGCAAGCTTTTCCTACTCCGATATGGGCCATACAACATCACCAATTCAATATGTGAAAATTCCTTCAAGCTCAGTGTTCCACCATTCCTTGGTGTGCACCCAATGTTCAATGTGGACCACCTTCGACCCTACTTTCCACCATTGTTGGACACATCCGACATTGCAAAACAACTCACACCTACAGAGTTAAACCCAGACTACATGGAACAAGCCACAAATGATTGAATCATGGACACACATATCAATAACACCTAAAACAAAGGATCCAACTGTATCGAGTTTTCAAAGCATGCCAACTACTTCACTAGAGCAATTGGCTCACCAGGGACCAAGTTTAGCAGAATTATCCTCATCTCATGGAGGAACTCAACACAATGGGGACCATTTCTTCCTAAGGGGGGAGTAATCATCTAGGTGGATATTGGTTGCCACCCATATATTCCACTTGGACCCCTGCCATTTTTTCTTTCAGTTTTTCAGATTCCTTAAGTATAGCACAAGTTACTATTTTTGGCAGTTTTTCTTGTCATGAACTTCCAGAGTCATTTTGAGGCCCTAAACGACATTTTTGGGGAAAATTGGGACCAATGAAACTCCTCGACCAATTTTTTGCACTCGAAAGTTGCAGTCCTCGGATAGATTTTTATAATGAGATATCGTGTGTGTCAAACAGAGATTGTATGCCAAAGTTATGACCTCGAGAAATTAATGTACCAATTTACCCCAAATAGACCCATAGTTTTCAGTTTCATCTCCTAGGGTTATGTTTTTGGATATTTAAGGTTTTCCATTGTTTATCGATAATAAATAGGCCTTCGAGCCCCATTGTAACATATTTCAGAGGCTTGTAGCTGCCACATCTCTTCTTAGAGATAAGCTACCATCGCCCTAGCTAGTTTATGTCCATTATGTCTGTAAGCATATTTCATTTATTTGATATTAATGAAATAAATTTGTATTTATGTTACATCTCTACGTGTATGTTTATTTCTGTATTTTATTATGTTCTTGCATAAGTCCGCATCAAGATCTGAATTTATTAGTTGATTACCCTCTTCTCAAATCAAGTCATGTATATATAGGAGTGTTTTCTCCATTGAGAGGAGGAAGGGAGAATAAATTTTTAATTTTTAATCAAAATAATTGAAGAGATATATTTGTATCTATGTGTCTTCAATCCTATTTCATTTAATATATGATTCTATTCTAATTTTCAACTTCTAGTGTGCCTGTTGAGAATTGTAGGGGGGCCATTTGTCAAACATGTTTACTCTTTCCTTTCTCTATTTATAGATGATTTATCAATGTATATTTTAATCAATTTCATAGATTATATTTACAAGCTTTCCTAGAATAATTTTACATGCTTTCCTAGAATAAGTTTATATGCTTTCATATAAATATAATTCAAATGCTTTATAGATTAAATTTACAAGATCCCATAGATTAAATTTACTCGTTTTTATAGATTAAATATTTCCATGCTTTCATAGATTAAGTTTACATGATTTCATAGATAAGATTTATTTTATTTAATAGAAAAAATTTCCAATTCTTTCTTAGATTAAATTTCTTTTCATGTCAATTTGTAATCTCCCAAATGGGGAAATTTCTGCTCCATCGGGAATATCTTAAGATATTCCAATTCCTTCTTCAGTGAGCTTTCACAAGTCCATTTCAGAGATTGACTACTGGGAAATTTATAGGATATGAATCCTTCCAAAGAAGGGAGAAATCCTGAGGCTAGCTGGCCCTTCACAGACTCTGCCTATGGATATGCAATATTCCACTTCGGGAATTCGTGCTACAGGGTCCTTGAGGACGCTGTATAAGGAAGCTGCTGAATAAATAAGAAAAACCACCACTGTGATGCCCTAGAATAACTCATATAAAACTCCCTTGTAGAAAATGAGCTGAAAGAAATGCATCTAGATGGGTTATTCAGATCTCCCCAATCTAGATCTCTAAAACAATGCTCAAAGAGTGAGCTACAACAATACATGAACATGAACACTGAACTCTGCAAATCTGAACATACCATAAGAGGGAAATACTACAGCCATAAATATATTATGATATATCAGTAGAAATATACAAAGAATAGTTGAGGGACAAGCCACTCAAACTTTAAGAACCAACCCTCAATGAATAAGCAATGTAATTCAAGAATTGCTGAAACTCCACAAAATGTCGGAGTAGCTGCAACTGCGCTGAGTACATGAAGGTATAAGCTGCTGAATAAGAATAAATGTACATATGGCTGAAGGAATACAAGAAATAATCCAAATAGCAAGGAAATGGGCTGAAATACAATATTTCTAGCCAATCTATGAAGATTGCTAGAAATGCCGGAGAATACAAAAATGTGACAACCAAGTTGTCATTGCAACTGAATTAAAAAAAGAATGAGGTTGTGGCTGATATGAAATGTAGATGCCCTCCTCTGATCATGTCTCTAATACAAAGTGCTGATCACTTTGTCTCGGAAACATCCAACTCTGAAGCTCTAGAAACCCCTCTCTCACTGCCTCCATAAAATAACATAGTTTCCTCCATGGACTGCGTAATGGGAGATGATGGAATGTTGGCCCATGCCAACTGATCTGAAATAATGCCTGGGAATCCTCCTTGCAGCTCCTCCAATGAATATATCACTCCTCCACTGAAGAAATAACTCAAGAGAGACTCCATGAGTTCCTCCTTTGTTGCCCCCAGCAACACAACGTCCTCTCTGCTGCAGAAATAATGATGCAGCTGATGGTAGTAGCTGTGGACAATGCCTGATTGAGGAAATGTAGCTCAATCCTCATCCTTCTCTAATGAATAGGTAGGGATTCCTGACCAGGAACACCCTAGTGCCCAAGGGCACCATCACCCTGCTAAACAACCCGGGGATGCAATCTTTTGCAGACCCAAGTCTGAAAATATAAATCATAACATAATTAAAATGGGCTCCCATCTCCTCCATATAAATAACGGAAACTTTCCTCCACCATGGTCCCACCAATTAGGGTTTCCACCCTCATGTGAATCTCTTCCATCCAAAACTACGCAGCTTCTCTAGGAAGCCTCTTCCTCCTTGGGCAGCACTGTTGACTTTAGTCAAAGGTGACTAATCAAGTGAGTTGGGTTCCATTCACACACTTGGTGTTTATTTCAGTTGCTTTATTCTCCTCCTTTTCAAATGAGGAGTGTTATTTCTTCATCTAAAGTGGGTTAAGGTGTCTCCTTACCCATTTTATTAAATAAAAATAAAATGTGTAACTATAATGTTCCATTTTAGCTTGAGGCTAAAATTGGGAACATTAAAGTCTTCCCCTCCTAAATGTTGCTTGCCCTCAAGAAACTGCATAGAGAGAACAAAATATTCTCCCCCTTCTTCTCTTGTGTCCTCCTCATCAATGGTCCCACCACTGCTCAAATATGCTGCAATAAATCTATCGGCCAATGCTCTCTCCCAATTATGCAATCTGAAAATGATGCTCCTCATGGAAAGATATAAGGTGTAGTGGAATCCTTCTTGCTGGAATGTGGCCTCCTTAAGGTAGGAGTGATGATATGCATGGGAAAATTTGTCTCCAAATGATGATCCTCTCATCCATGCAATCATCAAAATAAAAATCTCACCCCGAATTTCTGCAATGTGTTGGGGCTGAATGGAGAGTTGTTTTGGTTTCCTATGATGGCCATCTCTCCATTTAAAGTGAGCATGGGGCTGCCTCTGTCCTTGGGATGAAATGATATGGCCTCCAAGAATGGCCCAAGCTACCCCATCAAGAAATCCAGCCATGAAATGCCTCCTCAAATTCTCCAAGTGGTTCCACCCACAAGAAGAGACAAGTAGAAATGTGGCAATCATGGTTTTCCCATGGTATATCCTGCAAGATAAAACATATACAATGGGGAGAATCATGCTCCCAATGGGCTGTACATACAATAATCTCCAAATAATTCTCCTCATGAGTGTACAAACATCTAACATACAATGGAGCAATATGCAGTAAAAGAAAGTTGTCAAATGACAACTGAAGAGTGGTTTAGAGTTCCACTCATGGAACCTGCGCAGTGCCTCCTTGGCCTACCTAAAAATCAAAAATAACAACTGCTGAAACAACCACTTTTTTGCTACTACAATATCTTCTCATAAGGTGAAACATGAAATCACAGTTTGGTGCCAATGGTGCACACCAAGAAGCGTGTGGCTTCCCCCACAAACCATCATAAGAATAGCCAAAATCAAGGCTTCAAGTATCTGCAAGTACATCATACCAAGTACAAGAAGGGATGATCCTCCTTGATAAATATGCTGCTCATATAAAGTAAAGAGGTACATAATGTGAAATTATACCTTCTCTACCATGTACTTAAGACCTTGAGCTGAAATGGCTCATCTGAATGCTCTCCCTTTCCTCCAATGAGTAAGGGAATGGTTATGCCAACCTCTCCAAAATAAACCAGGCTCTGCATCTATCCATATGATGATGTATATCATGCTGAATTCCCTCCAATTGAACTCCTCTAGCAAGACAAAGTATGCATCCAAGTGCATAGCTAGGAAGTCCTCATATGCTGCATGCAAATAATTTTTCAATGAGACTAAAAACTCTAGTCAAGAATAGTCTGCCATGATGATAGATGGTCATATCATCTACTGAGTGTCTACCATCTCCATAAAGGCCATCCAAGAATCATGCATGCACCAATATCTTGGGGAATACTCAACCAAAGTTGAGTCCTCCAATCGGAATCAATCCTTCACATAGACAGCGCTAGTATTCTGCAATATGGTGCTCCATCATGCTGCTGCATGCTACCTTGACATCCCCTCATGCAAAATTTATCCTCCAAGTTTCTTCCATGCCCATCATGCAGCTTCTCATGCTCAAAGAAATGACGATCTCTGAAAATAAGCCTCTCATGAAAGGCTATCATCTCCAAATAATCTCCCGATCCTGGGAAATATAAGCATGAGTGGCCTCCATCTACTCCAAAGCATGAAAGAGTTCTTCCTCAAAGGAAGTGACCTCTCTCTCACCAAATCCATGGAGAAGCCATCCTGTGTCATGAAGATGCTATCCTCCATCCATACAACAACCCTATCTGCGCAGTGAAACTAATGAGAATGGGTGATATTGAAAATGGGAGAGTGTATCCCTCCTCCATGAGCTTGTCCCCAAAATATCTGCATTGTAATGGACTCCTTAAGTGTCTCCACCCCTCTGGAATCCAAGAGTAGTGAACCAAGTGACATGATGCCTCTCATCATCTCAAGATCATGTTGCCTCCCAAGTGGAATGCCCCCAAAAGTGAGACATCAAGATAGGAAGTGGACTGGGTATATGAGAGGAATGGAAAGTCCCTCTCTCTCTCTCTGCGCAATTTAGTCCTTCTCCCATGCAAAGAGAATCTTTGAAATAGATAAGGGTGAATTTTCATCATCCCTTCATGCTGATCCTTCTACTCTTCTTCTTCTTTTTCCAATGGTGCAGCGATGTAGATTCTTCTATGCACCTCCTCTCTACCAACATGCGAGTGTGTCTCCTCCTCAACGAGAGGCCTTGGCCTTCCTTAGAGAGAAATATCTCCACACCCTCACAAATGGAAGAGTACCCTTCATACAATGGGGGGCCTTGCCTCTAGCAATTCATTCTCCTGATTTTTCCCCCTCAAGAAAAATGGAATGATCTTTGTTTCATGGTTCCCCTCCATTCATGCAAAGTGTTTGCAGATTTGTCACACCATGTTTCACATTGGTTTCCATCAATCCCCTTTGCAAAAATTTTTGTGACTACAACATATAATCTCTCATTTGCATGAGAACATGAAATAGAACTCGGAAATCAATCATCATGAATCATACCTTTGAGTTGTAGCGCTGCTCCTCCAAAGGCCTCAAATCTTTCCCTCCATCCTTCCTGCAGTAGCTATGGGTAATGTACTACACTATGGATCTGCATGTGCGACTGAATTCTCACACCCTTCATGAGAATATCTAGGATTTGTCCCAAAAACAAACCCTTCTCAGAAAAATTCTCCAAATTTCCCTTGTCATCAAGATCTTCAAAGACTTCCTCAATGGTCTGGAAAGAAGAAGGGAAACCTCCTCTTCCTTCATGCCTCTTTCCTTGTCTCCTTTTTAAATATCCTATCCTTGGAGAGAAGCTCCGATTTTTGATGGCCTTGGATCTTGGGCACAAGCTGAGCCAAGATCATGCTCTGATACCACTGTAATGTCCCAAAAGGGGAAATTTCTGCTCCATCGAGAATATCTTAAGATATTCCAATTCCTTTTTCAGTGAACTATCACAAGTCCGTTTCAGATATTTACTACTGGGGCATTTACAGGATATGACTCCTTCCAAAGAAGGGAGAAATCCTGAGGCTAGCTGGCCCTCCACAGACTCTACCTATGGATATGCAATATTCCACTTCGAGAATTCCTACTATAGGGTCCTTGAGGATGATGTATAAGGAATTTGTTGCATAAATAAGAAAAACCACCACTGGGATGCCCTAGAATAACTCATATAAAACTCCCTTGCAGAAAATGAGCTGAAATAAATGCATCTAGATGGGTTATTCAGATCTCCCCAATCTAGATCTCTAAAACAATGCTCAAAGAATGAGCTACAGCAATACATGAACATGAACACTGAACTCTGCAAATCTGAACATACCATAAGAGGGAAATACTAAAACCATCAATATATTATCATATATCAGCATAAATATACAAATAATAGTTGATGGAAAAGCCACTCAAACTTTAAGAACCAACCCTCATTGAATAAGCAATGTAATACAAGAATGGTTAAAACTCCATAAAATGTCGGAGTAGCTGCAACTGCATGGAGTACATGGAGGTATAAGTTGCTGAATATGAATAAATTTACATATGGCTGAAGGAATACAATAAATAAGCCCAATAGCAAGGAAATGGGCTGAAATACAAGATTTCTAGCCAATCTATGAAGATTGTTAGAAATGCCAGACAATACAAAAATGTGAAAACCAAGTTGTCACTGCAACTAAATGAAAAAAAGAATGAGGCTATGGCTGATATGAAATGTAGATGCCCTCCTCTGATCATGTATCTAATACAAAGTGCTGATCAATTTGTCTCGGAAACATCCTCCTCTGAAGCTCCAGAAACCCCTCTCTCACTGCCTCCATAAAATAACGTAGTTTCCTCCATGGACTGTGCAATGGGAGATGATGGAATGTTGGCCCATGCCAACTGATCTGAAATAATTCCCGGGAATCCTCTTTGCAGCTCCTCCAATTAATATATCACTCCTCCATTGAAGAAACAACTCAAGAGAGACTCCATGAGTTCCTCCTTTGTTGCCCCCAGCAACACAACATCCTCTCTGCTGCAGAAATAACACTGTAGCTGATGGTAGTAGCTGTGGTCAATGCCGGATTGAGGAAATGTAGCTCAATCCTCATCCTTCCTTGAGGAAGAGGTAGGGATTCCCGACCGAGAACACCCTAGTGCCCGAGGGCACCATCACCCTACTAAACAGCCCGGGGATGCAAGCTTTTGCAGACCCAAGTCTGAAAATATAAATCATAACATAATGAAAATGGGCTGCCATCTCCTCCATATAAAGAAAGGAACCTTTCCTCCACCATGGTCCCACCAATTAGGGTTTCCACCCTCATGTGAATCTCTTCTCTCCAAAACTGCGCAGCTTCTCTAGGAATCCTCTTCCTCCTTGGGCAGCGCTGTTGACTTTAGTCAAAGGTGACTAATCAAGTGAGCTGGGTTCCATTCACACCCTTGGTGTTTATTCGTATTGCTTTATCCTCCTTTTCACATGAGGAGTGTTATTTCTTCATCTAAAATGGGTTAAGGTGTCTCCTTACCCATTTTATTAAATAAAAATAAAATGTGTAACTATAATGTTCCATTTTAGCTTGAGGCTAAAATTGGGAACATTACACAATTTACTTGCCTTCTAGATTAAGACTTTATTACATGACAATTCACGTGCACTTCGTAAGTTTACAAACTTGGATTGATAATTTAATGTAAATAAATTTAAAGCACAATTATATTGACTGATAGTAATGAATATATGAATGGTATGGTTGGATAGTCCTCTTCAAGACCTTTCCAATGGTATATCACACTTGGAAAAACTCCTCCCGGATGAGAAGTTATGATTTTTTGAAGTTGGTAGTTGTAATAAGGGCTAAAAACACAAAATTTGTTAAATGTTGAGCATCTTATATATGGATCTATGATTCTTTGGTGGAACCTATTGTTATATCATCCACCACCTTAGCCCTAAGAATCTTATAAAGGCGGATCACCCGACAGCATAAAGTGGTGAAATATTTAAAAGTGTGAATGGGTAAACATGAAAGGAGATCCATATAAAAAAGGGAATAAGGTGCTATAATATATGGTAGACTTGCGGCAAAGCTTTAACCGAAACAAAAAGGACAAAGGTGCAAGACAGTTGTACGAGGTGGGGCCCGCCCACACTCTGCATATTCAAAGGATAAAGGCGCGTGAAAAATTCCAGGGGGGTCAAGGATGGCAGGGGGAAGGCGGAAGCTCCCCCCTCCAGAATTCTGGTGATGTGGCATAGGATGGGACCCAAGGAAAATATTTTGTGGGGAAATGGCTGTAGGATTGAAGCTGCTACAAAACCGTGCCAGCCTTTCTAGTGGGCCCGACCACGAAGGACACCTGTTGCTACGAATAAAACAATAAGGTAAGTCCTAGGACACCTGGTACATGAAAAGTACCGGCATTTAACCTGACACGTGGTATACACCTAACCGAAATCTGATAGTGAATAACTAGATGCCACGCGTCTCAGTGTCGACGTCCTTATGACATCAGCACTACTAGTGTCATCTTAGTCTCGTTTTTCGGGCAATATGAAGTTGTATAACCCTGTCCTATAATTCACTATGGTAAAATACTTTTTTATGGGATACTATATAGCTAAAGCGCGAGCACCCGGTACCAAGCCTGCCAAGTCGTTTTCAACCTCCCTACGTCGTTTTCCCCTAGCATTTTCCTTACTGCACAGGTATTCCATCCCTTTTTCACTATCTAGTTTCCTTCCGCTTTTCATTTTTCATAATGGTCATGGGTAAAGTCACGGTTAAGAAGTTAGAGCACGAAACCCGTGAAGCTCGTGAGTCCAGGGCTACTCCTGGACATGAGCCTTTCACAGACTTGAAAGTCCACATCCGAGACCCACAATACCCGTTTTTCATTAGTAGTGTCAAGCCGGAGCTTTTCAGGAAGCATGTGGAAAATAGGGACAGGTTCAGAGTTGTTTTTTCTGGACTGTATCACCAAATTACTCCCCCTATCTACCTATTTGTTGAATTCATTTGTTGGCTCATAGAAGCTTACGATGAACGCCAGGATATGTTCCTATCATCTCATGGGAACAAGATATTCAGTATATCTCCCGAAAGCATCAGAAAAGCCCTCTGTTACTCTACCAATTAAAATTATGTCAGTTTCACTGAAATGACGATATCCTGTCAGTTTTCCAAGTTACCATGGAGGCAGTAGAGTGATTTCATCGCTGCTATTTCTGACTCCCGCCTCACATCTTTCCCGTCTGCAGACCCGGTGCCCCTTAACACATTCAAGGAAGACCTTCAACCAACCCTTGCTCTCATTGCGGGATTAATAGGTATAGGAGGGGTCAAATAAATCTCCAAAGAGTGTATAGCCCTTTTATGGTTAATGTCACAACCTGGCATTGTATTGGATATCCCTGGTTTCTTGGCCACCTCCATCCAAACTCAATTTCAAGACCTCTTGTATACAGGTCATTTTCGTTTATGTTCCATGGTATTCTACTTTTTCCTCTTCCAATAGGCTGATAATTTTGAGGGTTTGGGTCTAGAAAAGGTTTATAGGATAAAATCTCAGCCAAGACCTGTCTTTGACTGGAGTCCCGCAATGAATCAGTTGGAAAACGGGGTGGGTTATTCAAGTTTCTTGAACGAATTCATGACAATAGCTTATACTATTATTCATGACAATCCTCCGCCCATGATTTTTCCTTAGCAGAAGAAATGGCTACAGTACAACGAGGCTGAAAGTACACGAGACTGGTACCTATTTGATGACTACACTGAAATCAGAGTTTACGGTGCAGAATTTTCCCCTTACAGATTACCAGTTTTTCCCGTGCTGTAGATTTATGCCCTGGAGTACCTCTGGCAGACCTTGAAGGCTGACCAACTCCACTTCCTCCCTATGAAAAAGGGAATCATTCTCAAACTTCCTACAACCATCGGCCCCTTCATTGTTAACTCAAGGCATTCCCTCCCCATAGTGGAAAACATTCTCAAGGGCATGGATTTAAGGCAAGGGAAAGCTTAGCCCTACGATCTGGAAGGCATCATCTCAAGTAAAAGGAAGAAGATTAAATAAACTGCTTATGCTCACAAAACTAGACCCTTCATCGAGTGGAGAGCTAATCTTGATACGTGGCCTTTGCTTTCATAGATGGAGACCGTTTCATCAGCGACAGGGGAAAAAGGAGATACTGCTTCGACACAAGAAGTAGGGAATAAATAGGTGGAAGAATTCGGTGCTTCAGGAGGAGGCTCTCCACCTTCCAAAGGGAAGAGAACCAATGATGAAGAAAGTGTCGGAGAAGAGCAATCACTACAAAAAGAAACATTGTATGGTCAATCGGACAAGGGAAAAGTAGGTTTTGTGGTAGGACGTGATGGAACATCATCTTCTGACTTCTCAGAAGTTTCACAAGCCATCTCTGCAAACAGGTCGAAGGTAGACAGTGAAAGGAAGGTGAAAAACAGAGCTATCAGGGAAAAGCACTAGTCTGAATTAGAAGGATATCTTGACAAGTATCATACTTGGTTTTCAGCCTAGATTGAGATGGACAAAGAAAAATTGGTAATGGCCATGACTAAAGCAATATTAGACCCAGAGGCTGGGACCACCAGCTACAGAGCTCTGGAAGTGGCAGTAAACATGTCACAAGTCCCACCAATTGACAAGTGCAATCTGTTCCAATGTTTTGGTGATATGCTAAAGGACAAGGTTGTGAAGCTCTCCCTCACTCTAAGGAAGCTACAAACCAAGCACAACCAAGTGCTTGAGAACCTTATAATGGAGAATATTAATTCGTGTGCACTCTCAAATGACTTGCGTAGTCTGTAAACTATTGTGAAGGGAAAAGAGAGCGGTAAAGCAGACCCTCAAGGCCATGTCATCTCAGAGTTGAAAAAACAGGTCGCAGCTCTGAAACATAAGATGAATATGCATGGCTTTCAGCACGTACAAACTACATAATTAGCCCAGATAGAAAAGGATAAGGCCAATCTAGCAGACTACCTTGCTAAGGAAAAGAAAGAGAGGGTTAGAATTTCTGGTGAGATGACTGCCCTTTAGCTAAAAATGGACGAGCTGCAAAAAAACTGGGATGCACATGTATGCTCCACACCACCTCCTGAAGGGTCCATCACACTCTCGGAGTAGCTGACCATGGCACTGGCCAAAATTCAAGCGGCGGAGAAATAGGTTCAAACGGCACAACAGAAGATCAATGAGCTCGAGGCTCACCTCAAGGAGAATTCCAGGAAGGTAGCGGCTCTGTAGAAGGAAATAGAAGAGGGGAGACAAGAAAAGTTACAGCAGGAGAAGACCATTCGAGACCTCACCAGCTGAATGAAAGGGAATATCACCCTTCTGGACGCCCGACACTTAATTTGGACGGACATTATTATGGAAGTAAAGAAACGTTGGGATTTCCTGACCCTCATTGAAGAAAAGAAGGCTGCAGTATGCTTATCTGGAAGAAATCTCCATGAAGGGTATATTGATGCTTCAACTAAGGTTGAAAACGCCAAAATGTATGTTGCTCTCCTAAATGACTTGAGTTCAGCAAAATTGGCTAAACGAGGAATCAAGAGCAGGTTCAAGGAGGCGTCAGAATGTCAGAGGGTGATGGAAAAGGAAATTGTGCGCAACCTTGCACTAGGAAGTTTGGAAAAGTTGGTGACAAGCTTGGAACAGTTCGAAGTAGAGTGGACCGAACTAACACTTGTCGGCCTCCCATCATGATGGTAGCCTTCAAATGCGGTTCTTCAATCGTTATCAGCATATGAGGGCCAGCTGACATAAGTGATGAATCGAACTGACATACCATCTGAGAAGACCGCTCGGCTTAAGGCTGAAACTATAATTGCAGTACTCAGCAAAGAATTAGTTCTCCTTCATCAGGTGAAACAATGGGTACCCACTCAGGTGAGCTATGCCGAACTAACTGAAGTATATATTTGGGTCGATGCTTTCACTACGATACCTAATCCTGCAGCTGACACTTAGCAGAGGTGCAATAGTCATACAAGTACATCAGCCACCGCATCTGCTCCGTCTGCCTCTAAGAAATCCAGCTCCTCTGCAACCGCAGTACTGCCTCCTCCAGCTACAGCCTCAACTCCGTCCCACCACTAAAATTGTTAACTCATGATTGGGCCCACGTGGCCTATTGTTTTCTTTTTACTTTCAAAATTCGAGTGAACTTTACATTTCATTCTTGCAATTTTTACTTTCAGTTAGACAGTTGTGTTATTTTCATGAGAAATGGCTACGAGCCCGATTTGTAAAATGATGGGAGTCGTTTCTACCCCATCATAAATTTTGATGTTTTGATTAAGACCTGAATCTGCATACAGGCATGGCATGCGTAAAAGATATTTTCCCAAAATATCTTTCTGCATATGACCATTGGAAATTTTATAAAAGAAGGTAGTGAAGACATCCACATTGTTCTAGATTTTTCAAAGGACTCACTAGTTCAAATACTCTGTATGTATGTTGTCTGAATTTTGATAATTGATGTTGAAGATCCCATAGGGACTCAGTGATAAGAAGCTTTGTTGGAATTGGGGATTCTGATCTGGGTGATTCACAGTTTGTAGCTCCTCTCTATGATGTTTAATACAAATGCTCTTTTTACATATCTCCACATTTCTTATATATGTGCTCCGGAATGCGAGTGCTCCTATGTTTAAATGTGAATTTATCATTACAAATACTCATGTTTACTTAGCTATAGCACTTTAAATATATCTTAGGCAGGATATTTTGTTTCATTTTTCATCTCTTCCATCGTTCCTCTGATATTAACTACAATGGATCCTTGTCTTTAGAATTTTTCACATATATGGATTCTTATCTTTGCATAGGCCCAGTATATATGGATTTCTGTCTTTGGATAAGCCCCGTTATGGTTAATATTCTGTTACATTTTCTTCCACAACCATTTCCTGCTTATTAATTGATATCTGTGAGCCATTTTAGAAGTTGGCCCCCTCTACAGCATTATGTCTTAAAGCTATCAGATGCATTTATGTATTGAAGTTTATACTCAGTTTCTGCAGTTTCATAGTTGTTGTGTTTAACTTTGGGGTCTTGGTTCCACCCTTATTAAAACCATTCATCCAAGAGATTATAGCATGAGAGCCTAGCCTTGTCAAATCCTATCAGTTGAGTCATATGATCCTTGCAGTTAAGATGTCCTAGGCACTGGTATTTATACAGCTCAAGACTATCTCTAGGAGCTACAACATCTTTCAGGCACCATTGCCGGGGATCGAATTTGAAGAACTAAATCCCTGGGCGTCGATAAATATTTCATTCACCCTTTAGAATAGGTGAGTAGGAAGGGTGGAGAGTTGTAGATCCCTCACCTTGGCGACTCCACTGTCATTCAAAGGATAAATCTATCCGTAGTCCTGGCTTCCCGAAAGCCACACCTGAGGTTAGATACATCCTAGTTAAGAACACCTTTGGTGTCTGACCTAGAAAATATTTTGCACAAGAGAGGTTGGAGAGAAAGACAGTTAGCTCACACAGATATTCCTAGATTCTCCCTGGAATATTCCCCATCCTCCTCTCAATTAGCTCAAGATCAAGGTCCTGATTCTGCTGTGACAACCCTTGATTATACTTCAGATAGCCCCTCTCTGGAAAATATTCAAGTTAAAGATGAAGCTGAATCTATAGATACCACAAGCTTATTTCTGCATCCCACTCCTGAAGTTGAAGAATTTAAAGAAGTCACAGAGGTTTCCGCTGCTAATATTCCAGCATTTCCATCAGCCCCTCAAGTCTCTGTTCAATATATACCCATTTTCATACATACTTCTCTTCCACCACCTCCTCTTACACACCAGATTCTCCCACCACCCCCACAACCTCCGATGGTTGTTCCTGGCTTCCTATTAAACAAATATGCCCCCCTGGCATTGCCTCAGATCTTGAATGATATGCCTCAAGATTATTTGAAGTTACTACCTTGTTTGAATGGAGAAAATGATACTGAAGCTCAGAAGCACTTGGAAATTTTCTGCGCTTTTGCAGAAAATTTTAATGTGGAACATCTGGATGCGGTGTTGAGATTATTCGTCTAGTCTCTAGATGGAGAGGCTAGAAAATGGTTCAAAACTTTGGGAGACCACTCCATTACTAACTAGGAGGAGATGGAAAATGCCTTTATCAGAAATTGGGGAGAAAAGAAAGACCATGGATACTATCTTACAGAGTTCAATGCACTTAGAAAGAGACATAATGAAGGTGTGCCCAAATTCATCAAAAAGTTCAACAAATTATATAAAAGTCTCCCCAGCTGAAATGAAGCCTCACCAGACTACTGCTAAATTGGTGTTTGTAGTGGCCTTTGATTCATAATTTGGATTCTCCTTAAGATAAAGGAAGTCTACTACCCTGGAGGAGGCCTAGACCGATGCATTGGAGGTGGAGGCTAACTTTGCCTCTACAGGTAAATCAAAGGGGAGGTCAGACCATGATGCTCGATAGAGAGGGAAAGAAGAAGCATCCACCTCCAGTCAAGATAGAGAGGTAGCTGATAAAAAATCGAGGAGATGAATAAAATGATCAAGAACCTTTCAAGCAAGCTGGTGAAGCTTGAGCTCAAGGCTAAGAACTCATCCTCCAAATCATTCCAAATAGCTCCAAATAGGGGTTATAACCCCCAATACAGAAAGCCTCCTCTACAAACATTACAAAGAGATCGGAAGGAGCAGCATGACCACATACAACCCCCGCTGTATCTGGAAGGGAAGATGGATGGCCCTACCAAAGACATCCCAGATGGGCAAGATGATCAATATCTTTCTTACTCAAATAGTGACGAAGTTGAGTCTTCTTTGCAAGAAGGTGACAGAGTGGAGCTTTGATTGCAAGAAGAAGAAAAAAAACAGGTGCTGCTGAATATCCAGAGATCGATGATTACTGTAAGCAATTTGTAGACTTCATGCAAGCACAGTTTAATAGAAAATATGATCTCAGGTCTTCTAGAAAGAGAACTCGTACACAGGAGAAAGAAGAAGAGATACCTCAAAATGAGACAACTATACAGAAGGAGACAACCATGCAGAAGGTCGGAGATTAAGGTAAGAGACCTATAACTGAACCTGTACATCCTAATAATTCCATTCCTTCCTCTTCCAAGTTGGCCCCTGCTCCAAATGTAAATGTTAAACCTATTCCGAATGAAGAAAAACCTCCAGCCGAGGGTAAAGAGCTAAAGGAAAATACCATAGAGAAGTCTCCCTCAGATTTTAATCTTCAAAAAGAGCTAGAGAAAGTTAAATTCCCAGTCCCCCTGACTGAACTATTGAAACAACCAGTCTACCAGTCTCAAGTGTCTTCTTTCATGCTTCCCCAAGGAGCAGCCCCAATCCCAGATAGTTTAAACCTTCAAGAAGAAAGGCCCATGGTTGTGTTCGGCCCTCATGTTGAAGAGTTAGATGCTTCAACTCCTCCTTTATATGTCTCATTAGTAATTCATGATATGTTATTGCATAATTATATGCCGGATTCTGGAGTGTCTCATAACCTCTTGCCCCTATCAGTGATGGAGCAATTGGGGCTGCAAATCACTTTCCCATATAAATATCTCTACTCTTTGATTCCAAAAGAGTCAAATTTTTGGGGATGATCAAGGATTTGGTGGTGAATCTAGCCCAAATCCCAGCTAAGAGTGTGGTGATGGACATAGTAGTGGCCGATATCCCAGCTCGGTTTGGGATGCTGTTATCAAGATCATGGGGTACAAAAATTGGAGGATCTATAAAGCTGGACCTAACCTATGCTACCATCCCTGTGTTCGGGGGACAAGAAAGGATATTATACCAGGAAACAAGGTTTGTGAAGATGGTCACTAAAGCTGATAATTCAGTGAATTATCTGGTATACAACAAAGAGGGTGAGTTTTCTTGTCTAATGCTTGAAGAAGACCAAGATTACTTGCAAGAGCCATATTTTTGTCAGATAAAGACCGAGCAGTCCTTGAGAACTGAAGAAGGTGGGGTTTGGACATTGCACTTCGATGGAGCCAACTCAAAGGAAGGAAATGGAGGTGGAGTTCTCCTGATCTCCCCTACTAGACAACTGGTCCCATTATCTTTTAAATTGGAGTATGAAGCCATGAACAATGTGGCTGAATTCAAAGCATTTCTCCTAGGTCTACAAACTGTGAAGAATATGAATATTCAGATCTTGAAGGTTCTAGGAGATTCAGAACCGGTGGTGAGACAAGTAAGAAATCATTGTCAAGCTAAACACCCACGACTAAGGGCTTACAGAAATGAGGTATGGGACTTGGTAGAGAACTTCTTCTTAGCATTTAATATTCAATTCATGCCAAGAGACCAGAACAGAATGGTTGATTCTCTTGCAGTAGCTGCAAGCACTTTTCGACTGCCTCAGAATCCCCTCCTAAGGTAAAGGATAGAGGTTCGTTACTGTCCTTCAATCCCTAAAACTATCAAACACTGGTAGGTGTTTGAAGATGAAGAGCAAGTGAGAATATTTATGGATATTGTTGGGGAATTCTTCAATATGGACATAGATGTTGGTGAAGAGGAGACTGAGGACCTTTCTCAAAATAAATGGCAAGATACCATGGCTGGTCACAAGGTGTTGCAGCTCACAGGGAATGTGATACCCAGAGGACTGGTCCCTCTGGAGATATTGTTTGATAAGAATGATGTCCCAGTACAGCCAAGCAAGGTTGTTGAAGAAAATCAGGTAGATGACCTGAACCTCGGCACTGAGGCTGATCCAAAGATTGTGAAACTATCTAAAAAGGTACCTGAATAATACAAGGAGCAATATCAGAAGTTATTCTAGACATATAAAGATGTTTTTGCTTGGTCCTATCAAGATTTGAAGAATTTGATATCAGCATTACCCAGCACAAGATTCCGTTAAAAGGAGATGCAAATCCACACAAGCAAAAGTTAAGACAGATTAACCATTTACTCCTTCCTTCCATAGAAAAGCAAATCAAGAAAATATTAAAGGCTAAGATCATTGTACCACTAAGATATTCTGAATGGGTAGCCAACTTGGTCCCCGTCCGAAAGAAGAACGGAGAGATAAGACTATGTGTCGACTTTTGCAATTTGAACAGAGCATCTTTGAAGGATAATTACCCACTGCCAAAGATGGACCATATATTGCAAAAAGTGGTAGGATCTTCACGAATGTCTATGATGAATGGTTTTTCTGGGTATAATCAAGTAGTAGTGCTTATGGAGGACCAAAAGAAAACTGCATTCACTACTCCTTGGGGAACGTTTATGAATGCTCGAATGTCGTTTGGATTGATCAATGCAGGGGATACATTTCAAAGGGCTATGGATATTTCTTTTGTGGGGGAGCAAGAAAAATTCATGGTGGTCTACCTGGATGACATCACATTCTTCTAAAAGGATGATGGCAAACATATTGAGCACCTGCGCAAAACCTTTGACAAGTGCCGAAGGTATGGATTGTATCTAAACCCTCAAAAATATTTGTTTTCTTTAGAAGAGGGTAAACTATTGGGGCATATTGTAACAAAGGCAGGGGTAAAAATTGACCCGAAGAGGGTAGAAGTCATAAATGGAATAACCTTGCCCGGAAACAAGAAAGAGGTCCAAGATTTTCTTGGATGTATCAACTTCCTGAGAAGATTCATACCGAACTATGCTAAGATAATCCGGTACATAAATGAGATGTTGAATAAGAATAGTGAAGTAAAATGGACTCCTGAGTCGCGAGACGCTTTCAACAGGATTAAAAAAGCTTTCGCAGAAGCCCCAGTGTTGGCTGGACCAGATTATGCAAAACCCTTCATGATATTTTCCTTTTCATCTCCCCACATTGTCGCATTAGTCTTATTGCAGAAGAATGAGGAGGATTACGAGCAGCCTATCGCCTTCTTCATCCAAGTGCTTCATGATGCTGAGCTAAAATACAACATCCTGGAGAAACAAGCTTATGCCTTAGTCAAATCCCTCAAGGCTTTTCGGATGTATGTCTTGCAATCAGCCATAACTGCTTTTGTACGCACAGTGGTTGTAAATGACATCTTGATCCAGGGAGATAGCGAAGGGAAGAGAGGCAAATGGATTGAAAAGATACATGAGTATGAGTTGGAGATATGCCCCACTAAGCTAATAAAAGGACATGGATTAGCCAAGATCCTTTCAGAATCAAATGGAAAGGCTTTTGGGATAAATTTATCTATGGTAGAAAATGAAGAGTCTGGAAAAACAGATGAGCAGTGTGGGATAGAGACAGCTACACAAAAGACCCATATGAAGTACCTTCTCTGTCCATGGTACAAAAAAATTGTAGAATACCTCTTGACTCTTAGATGTCCTCCAAGCTGTGAAAAAAAAAAATATAGAACGTTGAGGCTAAAATCTCAGAAGTTCATTGTAGAAAATGGTCATTTGTACTAGAAAGACCCATTGGGCATACTGCTTCTATGTCTCACTGAAAATGAAGTAGAAGAAGCAATGACAGAATTCCATGAGGGCATCTATGGTGGTCACTATAGCTGGAGAGCCACTGCACATAAGATTTTGAAAGTTGGCTTTTTCTGGCCCAAACTCTTCGAAGATGTTTATACTCGAGTAAGACCCTGCGAAAAATGTCAGAATTTTGCTGAAAGGAAAAAGTTTGCACCTTTTCCTATGATACCGGTACACATAGAGGAACCTTTCCAATAGTGGGGAATCGATTTTATCGGCCAAATTCATCCTGCCTCAATTGGGAAACACAAGTGGATATTAATTGCCACCGATTACTTCACTAAATGGGTAAAGGTCGTGCCAGTAAGGAATGCGACAAACACAGTGGTGATCAAATTTCTGGAAGATAACATCATCTCAAGGTTTGGTTGCCCTGCTAAGATTGTCATAGACAATGCTCAGGATTTTAAGTCTGCTAAATTCTTCAGTTTTTTCCAACAGTATAATATTGCATTAGGGAACTCTACCGCATATTACCCATAGGGGAATGGATTAGCAGAATCTTCAAACAAAACCTTGGTGAGGGCACTGAAGAAGGCCATTAATGAGAATCAAAAGAACTCGGATTCCTAGCTTAAATTCGTGTTATGGGCGAATAGAATCACTAGTAAGAGGTCAACAGGAAAATCCCCATATGAATTGGTTTACGGAAGAGCAGCAGTTTTCCCCATACAATTGGCCTTACCGGTGGCTAGGTTCATGCAGGATTGTCAAGAGGAACTGAACGATCTCACCAGAAGGATGAACCAGTTAGTAGAGCTGGAGGAGACCCAAAGTCAAGTAAATCAGATATTGATTGAGTACCAAGAGCAAATGAAGGACCTGTTCGATCAGCATGCTAAAGATAAAAAGATGCAAGTCAGAGATTTGGTACTACGATGGGACATACATTAGGGGAATTTTGAGGTCTAAAATGGGCCTCCTAAGGAAAATGTACAATAAAAATTCACTTTATGAGAACCAATCAAATTTTAGGGGATGACATCACCACTAATGGTTGAGGTGGCATTGCTTGAGTTAAATGTACTTACTTGTCACATTCTCAAAGGTGGATAAAAACTCATGGTTAACCATGGTAGTGCTCTAAGTACTTTTAAATTCGAAGTAAAGTACTCATAATAAATGTCATTTCACACTTTTTGAATAAAAATATATTATTGTCATTTCATATTTCTTGAAAGAAACAATGCATATCCCTATACATTTATTACATTATATTATTTTTATATAGTAAATTAATTACATGTTATTATACAATTTAAATAATATAAATTTTAATTAATAGCATATAATATAATTAAGAATTTATAAATTTATATTTAATTTTAATTTTAAGTTACTTAAGTACAAAGGAGAAATGCATTAGTTGTTCAATGATAATGACTTTTTCTTGAAAAGTTCATTGTTATTTATAGTCACATCAATACAATTTTTTTATTAATTTTATTTTGGTACAACTTTTGAATTGAATTTAACTATGGTTACATGGATTGTGGTGCAAAAAGTGAATTTCAAATTCATAAATATTATTTTATTGGTTAAACTATAATTTTATTATTTCCTTAGGAGGCCCATTTTAGACCTCAAAATTTCCCTAATGAGAAGGGCTGAAAAAGGAAAGCACGGAAAATTCGATCCTCTATGGTTCAGACCCTTCAAAAATTTTGAGGAAGGAGGAAACAACACCTTCAAGCTGGAGAATTTGCAGGGTGATCTGCTTGACGCCCTTGTAAATGGAAAATTCTTAAAACCCTTTTTCCAGTATTGATTCAGGCCGAAAGGTCTTATGTATGATATTGTACATTATTTAGTCACTTTTCTTCTAATGTTTCCTGTTTTGAGTTTTCATGAAGAAGACAAAAAGGTGTCGAGGAGCCGTGTTCACAAAGAAGAGGCTAACAGATGGTTTGCAGAGTTCTTGACATGTTCTAGGAAAAGTGTGTCATCCCCAAATGGAGCTAATATTGTTATATCATCCACCACCTTAGCCCTAAGAAGCTTATAAAGGCAGATCACCCGACAGCATAAAGTGGTAAAATATTTAAAAGTGTGAATGGGTAAATAGGAAAGGAGATCCATATAAAAAAGGGAATAAGGCGCTATAATATATGGTAGACTTGCGGAAAATCTTTAACCGAAACAAAAAGGACAAAGGTGCAAGACAGTTGTACGAGGCAGGGCCCACCCACACTCTGCATATTCAAAGGATAAAGGCACGTGAGAAATTCCCCGCGGGGGGGGGTCAAGGATGGCAGGGGGAAGGTGGAAGCTCCCCCATCTGGAATTCTGGTGACATGGCATATGATGGGACCAGAGGCAAATATTCTGTGGGGAAATGGCTGCAGGATTGAAGCTGCTACAAAACCTCGCCGGCCTTTCTAGTGGGCCCGACCACGAAGGACACCTGTCGCTACGAATACAGTGGTAAGGTAAGTCCTAGGACACCCAGTACAAGACCAGTACCAGCATTTAACCTGACGCGTAGTATACACATAACCGAAATCTGATAGTGAATAACCAGATTCCACGCATCTCAGTGTCGACGTCCTTATGACGTCAGCCCTACTAGTGTCGTCCTTGTCTTGTTTTTCAGGCAATATGAAGTTGTTTAACCCTGTCCTGTAATTCACTATGGTAAAATACTTTTTTACGGGATACTATATAGCTAAAGCATGTGCACTTGGTACCAGGCCTGCCAAGTCATTTTTAACCTCCCTACGTTGTTTTCCCCGAGCATTTTCCTTACTGCACAGGTATTCCATCCCTTTTGCACTATCTAGTTTCCTTCCGCTTTTCATTTTTCATAATGGTCATGGGTAAAGTCACAGTTAATAAGTCAGAGCATGAAACCCCTCAAGCTCATGATTCTAGGGCTACTTATGGACCTGAGCCTTTCACAGACTTGAAAGTCCACATCCGAGACCCACAACACCCATTTTTCATTAGTAGTGTCAAGCCCTAGTTTTTCAAGAAGCATGTGGAAAATAGGGACAGGTTCAGAGTCATTTTTTCTGGACTGTATCACCAAATTACCCCCCTGTCTACCCAGTCGTTGATTCATTTTTTGGCTCAGAGAACCTTATGATGAACGTCGTGATATGTTCCTATCATCTCAGGGGAACAAGATATTTAGTATATCTCCCGAAATCATCAGAAAATCCCTATGTTACTCTACCAGTTCAAATTATGTCAGTTTCAATGAAATGACACTATCTCGTCAATTTTCCAAGTTACCATGGAGGAGGCAAAATGATTTCATCGCTACTATTTCTGACTCCTACCTCACAACTTTCCCGTTTGTAGACCCGTTGCCCTTGAACACATTCAAGGAGGACCTTCAGCCAACCCTTGCTCTCATTGTGGGATACTAGGTATAGGAGGGGTCGAACAGGTCTTGAAAGAGTGTGTAGCCCTTTTATGGTTAATGTCACAACCTATCATTGTATTTGATATCCCTGGTTTCTTGGCCACCTCCATCCAAAATCAATTTCAATACCTCTTGGCTACAGGTCATTTTCGTCTCTGTTCCATGGTATTCTACCTTTTCCTCTTCCAATAGGCTGATAAGTTTGAGGGTTTGGATCTAGAAAAGGTTTATAGGATAAGCTCTCATCCAAGACCTGTCCTTGACTAAAGTCCCACAACGCATCAGTTGGCAAACGGGGTGGGTTATTCAAGTTTCTTGAACGAATTCATGACAATAGCTTATACTATTATTCATGACAATCCTCCGCCCCAGGATTTTTCCTTAGCATAAGAAATGGCTACAGTATAGGAGACTGGTACCTATTTGATGACTACACTGAAATCAGAGTTTACGGTGCAGAATTTTCCCCTTACAAATTTCCACTTTTTCCCGCCCTGCGGATTTATGCCCTGGAGTACCTCTGGTAGACCTTGAAGGCTGACCAGCTCCACTTCCTCCCTGCGAAAAAGGGGTTCATTCTCAAACTTCCTACAACCATCGGCACCTTCATTGTTAACTCAAGGCATGCCCTCCCCATAGTGGAAAACCTGCTTAAGGGCATGGATTTAAGGCAAGGGAAAGCTTGGCCCTATGATCCGAAAGGCATCATCTCAAAAAAAGGAATAATATTCAATCAACTGCTTATGCTCACGAAACTAGACCCTTCATCGAGTGGAGAGCTAATCTTGATACCTAGCCTTATCTTTCACAGATGGAGACCGATTCATCTGCGACAGGGGAAAAAGGAGATACTACTTCGACACAAGAAGCAGGAAAGAAACAGGTGGAAGAAGCTGGCACTTTAGGAGGAGGCTCTCCGCCTTCCAAAAGGCAGAGAACCAATGATGAAGAAAGTGTCAGAGAAGAGAAATCGCTGCAAAAAGAAACATTGTATGGTCAATCGGACAAGGGAAACGCAGGTTTTGTGGTAATATGTGATGACACATCATCTTCTGACTTCTCAAAAGTTTTGCAAGCCATCTCTGCAAACAGGTCGAAGGCTAACAGTGAAAGGAAGGTGAAAAATAGAGCTATCAGGGAAAAGCACTAGTCTGAATTAGAAGGATATCTTGGCAAGTATCATACTAGGTTTTCAGCCGAGATTGAGATGGAAAAAGAACAATTGGTAATGGCCATCACTGAAGCAATATTAGACGCAGAGGCTGGGACCTCCAGCTACAGAGCTTTGGAAGTGGCAGTAGACATGTCACAAGTCCCACCAATTGACAAGTGCAATATGTTCCAATGTTTTGGTGATATGCTAAAGGACGAGGTTGTGAAGCTCTCCCTCACTCTAAGGAAGCTAAAAACCAAGCACAACCAAGTTCTTGAGAACCTTAGAATGGAGAAGATTAATTCCCGTGCACTCTCAAATGACTTGCGCAGTCTGCAAACAGTTGTGAAGGGCAAAGAGAGTGGTAAAGCAGACCCTCAAGGCCATGTCATCTAAGAGTTGAAAAAACAGGTCACAGCTCTTAAACATAAGCTGAATATGCTTGGATTTCAACATGTAAAAACTGCTGAATTAGCCCAGATAGAAAAGGATAAGGCCAATCTAGCAGACTCCCTTGCTAAGGAAAAGGAGGAGAGGGTTAGAATTTCTAGCGAGATGACTGCCCTTCAGCTAAAAATGGACGAGCTGTAGAAAAAATGGGATGCGCATGTATGCTCCACACCACCTCTTGAAGGGTCCAGCGCACTCTCGGAGCAGCTGACCACGGCACTGGTCGAACCTCAACCAGTGGAGAAACAGGTTCAGACGGCATGACAGAAGATCAATGAGCTCAAGGCTCACCTCAAGGAGAATTATAGGAAGGTAGCGGCTCTACAGAGGGAAATAGAAGAGGGGAGACAGGAAAAGTTATAGCAGGAGAAGACTATCCAAGACCTCACCAGCCAGATGAAAGGGAATATCACCCTTCTGGATGCTCGACGCTTAACTTGGACGGACATTATTATGGAAGTAAATAAGCGTTGGGCTTTCCTGACCCTCATTGAAGAAAATAAGGCCAAAGTACACTTATTCAGAAGAACTCTCCACGAAGGGTTTATTGACGCTTCAACTAAGGTTGAAAACACGAAAAGGTATGTTTCTCTCCTAAATTATTTGAGTTCAGCAAAATTGGCTAAACGAGGAATCAAGAGCAGGTTCAAGGGGGCATCAGAATGTTAGAGGGTGATGGAAAAGGAAGCTGCGCGCAACCTTGCACTGGGAATTTTGGAAAAGATGGTGACAATATTGGAACAGTTCGAAGCAGAGTGGACCGAACTAATACTCGTCGGCCTCCCATCATTCTAGGAGCCTTCAAATGCGGTTCTTCAACCATTATCAGCATATGAGGGCCAGCTAACAGAAGTGATGAATCAGACTAACATACAATCTGAGAAGACCTCTCAGCTTAAGGCTGAAACTATAATTGCAGTACTCAGCAAAGAATTATCTCTCCTTCAGTGGGTGAAACAATTGGTACCCACTCAGGCGAGCTATGCCGAACTAACTGAAGTATATATTCGGGTCGATGCTTTCACTACGATACCTGATCCTGCAGCTGACACTTGGCAGAGGTGCAATAGTCATGCAAGTACATTAGCCACTGCATCTACTCCATCTGCCTCTAAGAAAGCTAGCTCCTCTGCAACCACGATACTGCCTCCTCCAGCTATAGCCTCGACTCTGTCCCACCACTAAAATTGTTAACTCATGATTGGGCCCACGTGGCCTCTTGTTTTATTTTTACTTTCAATATTCGAGTGAACTTTACATTTCACTCTTGCAATTTTTACTTTTAGTTAGATAGTTGTATTATTTTCATGAGAAATGGATACGAGCCCGATTTGTAAAATGATGGGATTCGTTTCTACCCCATCATCAATTTTGATGTTTTGATTAAGACCTGAAACTGCATATAGGCACATGGAAAAGATATTTTCCCAAAATATATTTCCACGTATGACCATTGGAAATGTTATAAAAGCAGGTAGCGAAGACATCTATAGGGTTCCAGATTTTTCAAAGGACTCACTAGTTCAAAGACTCTGTATGTATGTTGTCTGAATTTTGATAATTGATGTTGAAGATCCCGTAGGGACTCAGTGATAAGAAGCTTTGTTGGAATTGGGGATTCTGATCTGGGTGATTCACATTTTGTAGCTCCTCTCTACGATGTTTAATAAAAAAGTTATTTTTACATATCTCCACATTTCTTATATCTATGCTCTGGAATGGGAGTGCTCCTATGTTTAAATGTGAATTTATCATTACAGATACTCATGTTTACTAAGCTATAGCACTTTAAATATAGCTCAGGCAAGATATTTTGTTTCATTTTTCATCTCTTCCATCGTTCCTCTGATATTAACTACAATGGATCCTTGTCTTTGGAATTGTTCATATATATGTATTCTTATCTTTGCATAGGCCCAGTATATATGGATTTATGTATTTGGATAAGCCCCGTTATGGTTAATATTCTACTACATTTTCTTCCACAGTCATCGCCTACATATTAATTGATATCTATGAGCCATTTTAGAAGTCGGCCCCCTCTACAGCATTCTGTCTTAAAGTTGTCGGATGCATTTATGTATTGAATTTTATACTTAGTTTCTGCAGTTTCATAGTTGTTGTGTTTAAATTTGGGGTCTTGGTTCCACCCTTATTAAAACAATTAACCCAAGAGATATAGCATGAGAGCCTAGCCTTGTCAACTCCTATTAGTTGAGTCATATCCTCCTTGCAGTTAAGATGTCCTAGGCACTGGTCTTTATACAACTCAAGACTGTCTCTAGGAGCTACAACAGAAACTATGACAAATGTCACATAAACATGCATATTTTTCAACATTGTTAAAAATTGTGCACCTTTTGTCCTATCAAATGATGAGAAAAAGCATGTAAGGTAGATGGTATGCAGAGATGCACGTTATTTATTCTCCCCCATCAAGTCGATGAAAATATGACACATGGCAGGAATCCAGTGCTTGAACATGTGACAGATCTAAGTGTAAGTTCAAGGACAGATGGTGAGTTATGATAGTTCGAAATGGTAGTGATGATGATGTGGCATCCAGTCATAATGCCATGTGCCATTCCAATAGGCCTCTTTTGGTTAGCCAATGAGCATGAATATTGATGACATGTGACCCGCTTAAAATGAGCCACATGGATCATATGGTGCCATGATAACATCGGCAGATAGATTACCAATGGCCCTTATCCCTCAGTTTTATCACATGGTCACATGGGTAAAAAGGGTTAAATCCATTTTTCTTTTATTTCTTTGAGTATATCTGTCACATTAATTGTTCATATATGTCATATGGGTCAAAATCCCCAAGTGTATTCGGACGAAGCTCGGCCCTTGGGTTGGCTATCACATATTTAAAGTTCATGCATAAACATATATATAATTGGCCGAGAGCTCAAGATAAAGCATGGATTTTGTGAAGTGAGAAGATCATGGTGAAGAATAGGAGGGCATGAACTTAATAGCTATCCAAGGCAATAATGTTTGGATGATTCCAGGGTCGAAACCTTGGGACCGTTGCTTGGATTTATGGTAGCATTGTGATTTCTTTTGGACAATTGGGCATAGATTTGTTGACGTGGATGTTTTAAAATGGGTTGGAACCTTCATGATTGGTCGTAGCTAATCTTTACATGGATGGTTTAACAAAGCTTATAACCTATCATGATTGGTCATGTGAATTTTATTTAAAATAAAAACCTTTAAAAATAACTCAAAGAAATTTATAAAAACTTCATAAAATTCATGTTTTATCAATGGAAAGGGTTAGATGAAGTGATATTTAAAGGAAGGAATTTATCAAGGTAAGGATAAAATTGTAGGAAGGTGACAAATTCTTATTAAATAATTTTTTAACTTATCCGGTGTCAAAATAAGTTTCAGCAGATGGTTTGATGTGGCTTGGAATATTAGTGATTAGTCATAGCTTTGCTTGACATGGATGCTTTGACATAGCTTGAAACCTTTGTGATTTTTCACAACTCTATTTCACATGGACGGTTTTATGTGGCTTTGAACCTCTATGATTGGTTATACCTCTACTTGGTGTGGATGGTTTGATGTGGCTTGGAACCTTTGTGATTGGTCGTAGCTCTGCTTGAGTTTAATGGTTTTACTTGGCTTGGAACATATGTGATTTCTCCTAGATCTGTTTGATGTGGATTGTTTAACATGGCTTAGAACCTGTATGATTGGTCGTACCTATTTTTAATGTGGATAGTTTGAAATGGCTTGGAATCTTTGTGATTGTTTGCAACTTAGTTTGATGTGGATGTTTTGACATGGCTTGCAACCTTCATAATTTTCCACAACTCTATTTTATGGGGATTGTTTGGCATGGCTTGAAACCTGTGTGTTTGGTCATTGATGATTTGAGTTGCAATGCTCTAATACTCAATCAAGGAATATAGTAGCGTAGTTGGTTTGGCGGTATCCTAGCCCCTATGATTTTAAGGGTTTGAGCTTGGTGGAAAGCTTATTTTTGTATTTTTTATTTCCACTAAAGGAAGGCTAAGATGTCAAACATTTAATCAATTAACGATGGGAATTCTGTAGAACGCCAAACAAAATCTGACTAGTTTGTACTACGTGCTCCAGTTTGTTCTATTTTTTCAAACCTTTAATCTAATGTTTTATTTTATATAGTTTTGGGGGTCACTATGAAGCCAAAATTGATTTCAGAAGAATCATGAAGATCATGATTCAGTCGTGAACATTTCTAAAGGCGTGAAAATCCTTGATGATATAATTTTGATATCCATAATCACTTTTAAGTCTTTTGGGGGCTTATGAGCATGTTGTAGCAAGTGTTGCATATATGAACATAACAAGTTTTGGGAAGATTTTGATGTGACCATATTAATGAATAGGTTGTAGCAGGTTATGAGCAAGATATGACAAGTGGACAATAGCAATGTTATAGCAGTAACATGATTAGTTTTGAAGACCTATATTTATTAAAGAGCATGTGGATATAATTTGAAATATTATGAAAAGTGGTCCACATAAATTTGGAGAAGGAGGTGCGTGCCTTCACTAAGGTTGGTGCATTAATCATGTTGAACCCTACAACAATTCAAAGCTTGCACATTTCTAAGGTTGGTGCCTCCATCAAGTTTTATCTTATTGTAAGTGGTTTCTTACACATTTTACAAGGTTGGTGCCTCAATTAGGTTATAGAATATTGAAAATAGTTTCTTGCACATCTTGAGGGCAGGTACCTCCAACCAGTTAGAGCCTACAAATTCATGTAAATGAATTGAAGAATAAAAGGAATAATAATTTTTTGTTTTCTCCCGCAAGGGTTTCCATGTAAAAGTGCATGTCCTCTTATGATGATGCCTTATTGATGCATGGTTTCATTTGATGTTATGATGCTTAATTTTTAGGGTACACATCTAAATGATTTTTTATTGATGAAATGTTTTGAAATGACAATTTTTCCATTACATTGATTCACCCTCCCATAGTGTGATCTTTGGTCTAACAATTGGTATCAAAGAGAGTGCCTTTGAGAATAGTTAATTGCTAGAAGGTTGATTTTAGTAAAAATAGACATTACTAAAATCATTGGGAAAGCCTGCTTTGTTTCATGGGTTAAAATATGCTTTCTAGAACATAAGAATGGATACATATCTCATTTCCTTAGGTGTTTATTCTTCGACACCTATTGATACTGATTATAAATTTCTCGATACTCCTCATAAAGATACAATCAGTAAGGATATTTATACATTCATTGCAGTAGCTAAGCATGTTATTTTGTGTGGTTTTTCAAATACAATTTTTTTCAAAGTAATATATTGCAAATCAACCCATGATATATGGAACAATCATAAAACTTGTTATGAAGGTAAACTAAGCCAAGCTACAATTATACAAGGCTCAATTCGACAATTTGAAAATGGAAGAAGATGAGGATATAACTTCATATTTTCTTTGAGTAGACAAGATTGTCAACTTTATTGCAGGTCTTGGTGAAGAAATTAAGGATGATGTTGTTGTTCAAAAAAAATTGAGATCTCTTATGTAGAGATTCAATCTCAAAGTGTTGGCCCTTGCAAAACTGTCACATATGGAAAAAATGAACATGGATGTACTTATGGAATACTATCAACATATGAGCTAAGGATAGAGAAGGAAAAATCAATAATAAAGGAAGCAATATTCCAAGTAGACAAAGAATGGATAAAGCATGAAAGTCAAGAAGACTCCAATCATAATTCTAATGAATAAGAAACCAAGTCTGTGAGAAAGCTAAAGAGAGGAACCAGGAATTTTAAAGGTAATATTCCTTTCAAATTCTTTGAATGTGTAAGAATAGGACATTATGCCTCTAAATGTCCTTTTGTAAAAATGAATGATAGTGATGACGAAGCAAGATTCAAGTCTAAGAATCAAAAGAAGAAGTGAAGTTACAAAAGGAAGAACTTATTCTCATAAGAGAAAAGTGGTTATGGAAGTAATAAAAGTGTGATTTTTTATGAAATAGGTGAGATATTTTTCTTCGCTAAAACATAAGAAACTAAAGCAGAAATAGAGTATGAAGGAGAACTTAGAAGTGCATTGAAGGAAAAAAAATTCCTTAGAAAGAGGGAGGATCAACTAAAGAAACAACTTCAGGCAAAGGACCTAAATGAAGAGTTCATTCTCGCCCTCAAGGTTGAGCTATAAGAAGATGAATTTAGGATAAAGGAGCTTTTTTTAGAACAACTAAATAAGAATGTAGAACTTTGTGAGAGATTATAAGAAGATGTTTTTCTTTTGAAAGAAGAATTGGAACAACTTAAAGCTTCACAAAGGGTCTATATATCTAGATCATATTCTCAACATTAAACTATCTCCTCTCATCATAACAAGGCCTGGTTATGAAAAATATTGCAAGACATCCAAATATAAACATCTTTCAAGAACATCAAATAAATATCATCCCAGGAAACTTGATTAGATATTCATTGCATATAGCAGCAACTCATTAGATGATCAATATTTAAGAAGGAAAAAAATGAAATACAAATTTAAACAAATAACTGATATAAAAAAAAACAAAAATTCAATTAATAAATAGAAAATGTTGAAAATAGTTTACACAAAGAAAGGAAACAAACTATCTAGACAATGGTAGCTTATCTCTTGGAAGAGATGTTACAACTACATGCCATCTAAACTAAGTTAAAATGAGGCTTTGATGATTTTTTTATCATGAAGATACAATGAGAAATTGTAAACATCCAAAAACCTAACCCTAAGAGATTAGCGCCAAATTATTTATGGGCCTCGATGGGGTTAGTTGGAACATCAAATTCCCAGGTTCATAAGGTTAGCATACAATGTGTGTTTGGCGTGTGTAATAGCTTGCTAGAAAGGTATATCCAAGGAAAAAAAAATTGATTAAAAATGTCAGTCCTCAGCTCATTTTTTCCCATTTCACCAAAAGGCACCATTTAGGGCCTAAAAATGGATCTCAAATTTTAGGACCTGGAAAAATTCCAATAATAGAAAATTGTCGAAATAGGAAATTGTGTTAGAAAATAGTAAACTGAAAGGAAGAAGTGCTGGAGTCCAAGTAGAATAGTAAATTGGCCAACAATATCCTCCTAGATCATTTGAAGACCATAATAAAGCGATTAATAATCCAAATCATGTTCATTTCATCATTTCTAATGATCTTGAGAATTATTCCAAGGATCAACAAGGTAGATCTAGTCCACAAAAAACATGGAACTAGAATGAGAGTATGCCACCCAATGTGACAAAAAATATTCACAAAATATCCATAGGAAGTAATAGAGAAATAATCAAAAATCAACAAATGGATGAATCTCTTCCAAGGAAAAAATTTAGAATATGTATCACATCAAGACCTTCTTATGCCACTAGGTATAGGAATATATTATTTGGCTATTGTATTTTATGCACAAAATTTGGCCATAAAGCACAGTATTACAAAACCCATGATGTGATCATATCTAGAGGATATGATCAAATACCCAATATAAAACATATGAATCAAATTAGAAACATGGCATATGGGTCATTTCCTCCATTATTCAAGCTTCATATTGAATGCTACATATGTCACAATGATGGATACTCAACATGTGACTACAAACTGAACTTGAGATGGCACAAGGGAGAGGGACTCTCAATTGAAACAAGAATGAACACTATGGGATGGAGAATGAAAGATGAAGAACCAATATTAGACATGAATCCTCAGATTTAATCCCTTAGGAAAGGATTCTTCAAGAGTATAATTAGTTGAATTGAAACTTAAAGAATTAAGATTATGTAGGCGAGATGATCATTTGTAGGAAATAAATTATTGGTATGATGGAAACAACATGATAAAAGGATGTATATGTATATAAGGGAATATTTGTACAAATATTAAAGTATATTAACAGGGGGGATTCTTACAACAGGAAGTATGATTCAGGGAGAAATTTCATTAATCAAGTCTACATGGAATTTCAGTAATAGTTGAATAGTATTGGCATGAACTTACAAATGATGATATTATGCATAAAGGAAGCATGGTCTTAGGGGGAGACTCCATTAGGTCTAGTAAAAAATTCATGAATAGTTGAAGAGAATTGTCATATACTTACATATGGAGAGCAAATTATGCATGGTCTCATGGGGAGACTCCATCAAGTCCATAGAGAAGTTTAAGAATAGTTGGAGAGAATTGGCAGACACTTACATATGAAGAGAAAAGGAAGTGTGGTCTCAGAGGGAGACTCCATTTACAACATGATAAGGTCCACACACAGTCATGGAAGAATTAGTAGGAAATCATTTCTATTTTCCATTGATTTCCAAAGGGGAGAGAATGCATACATTGACATTGAAGCAACAGAAGGACAAGAATATATTGAAGGAATAATATGTGTAGGTAATTAGGGAGAGTTTGTTCCATTTTCTTCAATGAAAATGAATTTATGGTGGTGTTTCCATAAATGATAAAGGGTGATATATTTTCATATAGTGTTTGCATTTATGAAAATAAGTGTCACTAATGTCAAAGGGGATACATAAGGAAGCAATAGTATCATTCATGTATCAATGAAAGCAATATGTTTTCTTGATCTCTTGCATGCCATCATCAAGTGAAATCAAAGAGGCTTGAATTTCATTTATTTATTTTTTCAGTTATGATGTATTAATTAATATATGGATGGTTTGTTTGGATATTCCTCTTCGACACCTTTCCAATGATATATCACACTTCGAAAAACTCCTCCCGGATGAGAATTTATGATCGTTTGAAGTTGGAAGTTTTAATGAGGGCTTAAAACACCAAATTTGTTAAAAACAAGCATATTCTGGATGGATCTATGGTTCTTTTGTGGAACCTACTGTGGATGTCATGTAAACATGCACATTGTTTAACATTGTTAAACAACATGCACCTTTCAACCTATCCGATGATGGGAAAAAGAATGTAAGGTGGATGGTATGAAGAGATGAATGTTATTTAATCTCCCCTGTTAGGATGATGAAATTATGACATGTGGCAATCTTCTAGTGTTTGAATAGGTGGCTGATCTAAGTGGAATTTCAAGGACACATGGAAATTTATGACAATCCACATGGTAGTGATGATGATGTGGTATCAAGTCATGATGCCATGTGCATGCCAAGAAAGCACTTTTGGTCAACCAATGAGTAAGAATATTGATGGCACATGGCCCACTTAAAATGAGCCACATGTAAATTATAACATCATGATGACATCAATAGGAAAATGAGCAATGACCCTTAGCCCTCAGTTTTATGGCACGATCACATGGGTAAAAAGGGATAACTCTATTATTCTTTTATTTTGTGAAGTACATTGGTCACATTAATTTTTCATACAGTTAATATGGGTCAAAACCTTATTAGAAATATGTTTTCATTGATGGTAAGAAATGGCTAAATATGTCAAATATGGAAAAAGAGGAAACTGGTGTTCAAGATCAAGCACAAGAAGAAGGATGAAGATCAACATTAGTGGAGAATGGTGAAACGAATTTGACGGAATTTTTAGTGAAATATATCAACTCAGAAGCATATGAAACACACTTATATGTGTAGAGCTCTGAAAGAGCTTTCTAGTGGTATGTGGAAGTCCAAAAATAGCCTCTTGGATTAGCAGATATATCCAGTCAAACGGGAAATACCCAAAGTCAAGAGTGTAGAGCTAAAGTTGGTGGAGGAGCCATAGCAACAGTTATATTCATCGTCTGGCCAAGGCTAGAGGAAGGATTGGTGGACTGACATGTTAAAAGGTAGCAATTTTTTATGGAAATAAAGATCCATGTATCCCCACTAACACATTGTTGGGATTGCACGGCCCCGAGCGTGCTTTATCATTAGCATGCAAGGGAGGTCCCGCAATGGGTAGTTTTCATAAACTGCCAATCACTAGATCAATGGTGGAGGTCGATTGAGCTACCCTCCCCTCTTAAAACCAAAAACAGGATAAGGGGGGCACGCAAAACCACAACCGATTATCTCTAATGGACCAAGCAATGTGGCAGATGGAGAGTGGAAAAAACATAATGTAACAAAGGCTAGGACCCTTAGAAATTGTTTATAAAGGGAAAATAGCAGAGAAAAAAAAAGACGCAAGACCTTTTCTATCTCCTCTCTGTTGGACACAAGGTATCATTTAATTGGCTTATAGTAGATCCCATGACAGATCATCCCATTGGGTGTATCCTAGAGGTGCAGATAAGTTAAGGCTAGGATGAAACATGTAGACTACACGGTAGCATGTCACTAATCGATGATGATGTCAGCACAGGGTCAATCATAGGGGGACATGTGGCATGTATATTTAGCATTTTCAGGTATCCAAATGGGTCATTTTTGGGAGACACATAGACCACTCCGAAAGTGACACGTGGAATGTGTGACATCAGCATGGCGTTATCCCACTGGCAGGACCCGAGAAGGATTTAAAGTGGCACATAGAGGAATAGACAGTTTGACTGAGCATTGGACAGAATTGGCCATTTCAGAGCCAGTTAAGTTGAGGAAGAAATTTTAATGGTGTGAATTAAAAGCAAGAGGACCCCACCGGGAAACATCATCCCTACAGAATGATACCAGAAGGAAATAAGAATTCATAAAAGGAAAGGGTCGGGACACGTCAGCATTCCATCCTGGAAGCCAATGAACAATGAGAAGAAAAGCGAGCAGACCCCACAGATAGCTCATCCCACTCAATGGATCCCAGAAGATTTAAAAGGGCGCAAACATAATAGCTACATGATTTTTTGCAAGAGCCGGAGCAAGGGATGGAAATATTCCCATCTAGTGGACAATATTTTGGTTTATTCTAAAACCAAAGAAGAGCATTAATAACATTTAATATATATATTGAAATTTTTGAGAGATAAAAATATCTATGTGAAGCTCAACAAATGTGGTTTCTTCCAATCATAAGTTCAATACTTGGGGAAAAGTGTTTCCAAGGAAGGAGTGGCAGTAGATAATGAGAAGATCAAGGCCATCATGGATTGGCCCACTCCTCAGAATGTGGCAAAAGTTAGATCCTTTAATGGATTGGTTGGATATTACCGAAGGTTCACCTAAATTTTTTCAAATATTGGGCATCCAATCACAACCTTTTAGAGAAAGGGAATTAGATCTCAATGGACATAAAAGTGTGTATCTAGTTTTGAACAACTCAAACACCTACTCTCACATGCACCTATACTAAAAATAATTGATCTAGAAAATGATTTTGTGGTGTGCACATATGCCTACAAGGAAGGGATCAGTGGGATCCTAATGCAAGAACAACATGTAATTTGTCAAAAATAAAGGAAATTAAATGAGCATGAGAGGAATAATTTCACATATGATCTGCAGCTAGAAACAATAGGGCATGCATTGAAAATGTGGAGACACTACTTGCTTGGAAGAAATTTTTATTTTAATCTCAGACCATGGAGGGTTGAGATATTTATTTGACCAACCCAATATAAATGCAAGACAGGCTAGGTGGATATATTTGATTAGTGTGTTTGACTTTGAAATAAAATATATCAAAGGTAAAGAAAAAAAATTAGAATATGCACTTACAAAAAGGGTGCAAGTGGCTTGCATGGAAACCATCGGTACATGTGAAGTGGATATCAAATAAAGGATCAAATAGGAAATGCATCAAGATGAGCATTACTAGCAAGTGAAGGAACACTTATGTAGATGCCAGAAGGATCATTGAGTAAAAATTACTCACTCACGAAAGATGGTACACTGAAATTCAAACGTATATGGTATATACCTTGAATGTGCGACTTAAATAATCTCACCTTTGATGAGTTTCATGAGGGACCTTATTAAATTCATCTTGGTTATATAAAAATTATAACATGTATGAAAAATATGTACTATTGGCTAGGCATTAAAAATGATGTTGTTGAGAATATTTTTCAGATTCTTAGAGTGTCAACAAGTGAAGGGGGAATGTAAACATCCAATGGGATTATTATAACCAATCCCCATTCATTAGTGTAAGTGGGAATTAACTTTATGGACTTAATCATATAGCTACCCAGATTAATATCTATACAATATGATTTCATAATGGTGGTGGTGGAAAACTTGAGTATGGATACTCTTTTTATATTTGTCAAGTCCACCCACAAGGCAATTGATATTGTTAATATTTTCATGAAAGAAATATTTAGATTGCATGGTATATCCAAGAATATCATTTTGGATCAGGATACCAAGTTTACTTTAAAATTTTGTGTTAGGTCCCTCTATTACTAGTGTAGTCCCTTATTGTTGTTAGTGTAGCCCCCTTATGGTTGTAATTGTACTCCTGTAACCCCCATATTGTTATTATTGTGCCCTTACATTATTATTGTTAGGCCGGCTACGATTATGTTGTGACCCCATGGACTCCTATATATAGAAAGGAGGTTTTTTTCAATTGTATCATCCAAGAATTGTTCATTTATCTAACGTAAAGGAGGTTTCCCCCTCAAAGTGTCTTATTTCTAAGTTGTTGATCTCTCTTTTATTTTATTTTTGGATCTGGCTTCATAACATTTGGTATTGAAAGCTTTGGATTCTAGGGTTTTACTACTCCAAATAGGTCATCGTGGAATTTTTACTATAACTTTTTTTCTACGAAGGTTTAGAAGCTAAACATTTTACCATAGAATCCAAAATCCTAAAGAATGTCGTGTAAAAATTTCAAATCTTGATTCGCAATAATTTCGGAGATATGATCTATGGAAGTTAGGGTGTTTGCAAGCTTCTGAATTTTATCTAAAAGAGGTGACCTTGGGACAGTCGTCATAAATATCGCTCTGAGCATCGGATTGGAATTCTGTAAAAAGTGGCCAAAATAACTTGGACTGTAGTTTCCTGTATATCAATTTTAGAGATGAAGGAGGAAACACTAACAGATGGCATGCCATACAAGTACGCTCTACTGAATTATTCCATAATTAGGTCATTGTGGGAGATTGGGCATAACTTTATCTTAAAGCATACATGCCAACATTGGCTACATGCCAAAGGTCCTTAAAACCTCTTCTAACTCATTTATTTCAGACTTGGGGTCACCAAACTTTGATTGGATCTAAGTTTTTAACCAGGAGGCCATTTTCAACCTTTTATATACCATTGGAAATCTGATTCGGAGCTCTATCCATTTGGGTGGCTTAAACCTACATATGAGATGATCTGCTACTCCATAATAGGATAAAAATACTCAACACCTTTTCTTTTCCACAATTTCCATTTCATTTACTTTTTCTTTTCCCGTTCCACCTTTTCCATTATGTTTTCCATCATTCATTGCTTGGCCACCAATGACAACATTTTTACCATTGCAGTTTCCTTTGCCAATATTTTCCATTGAAATTTTCATCAGTCATATTTTCCATCAATGAAAACAAATTTCCAACAAAGGCAACACAATTTATTTATTTTTTGATTGCAATAAGCTCACAAAGGGAAACAAAATTTTGTTATGTCGTGAGGAAACACATTTGGTTCTATTGTTGGATTGTAGTGATCCTAAAAAGGGTAATACATTTTATTATACTGAGCACATGGAGAGGCAAAAAATTTTGGTTACGTTGTGAGCCCATGGAAGAAGCAACACAATTTAGTTATTTTGATTACAATGATTCCATAGAGAGGAAACACATTTTGGTTACCACGAGTTGATAGAGAGGCAACACATTTTAGTTTTAATTGTAGCAAGCCTGTAGTGAGTCCGCGAAAGGGAATCACATTTCAACTCTCTTGAAGTGATTGCGGCAGAACAAAAAGTAATGGTGTTTATGATGTGGTAAGAAAATTTTTGCACGGTATTTGGTAAGTGGCTTTTTTTAGGCTATAGAGGTCATGGGTTCCACCCCTATAGACTAGCTAATTTTTTTTAAGGAGATATTGGTGCATTGAAAGGTGCCATTTGTAGCACCTATAAAATTTCAATTTGTTGAGCCAAAAAAGTTCATTCTTTATAATGTGCCCTAAAAGGGCCTTTTTGTTGAAAAATTAATGTTTATAATGTATTTTTGGGTTTTTTGAGCTCCAAATTTAATTTTGGAAAAGGGAAATAACCATGATATTTTTGTGATCTTTTATGGGGAAATGAAGGGTCATGAAGAATTTTTTTGAGTATCAAAAGTTATATTTTTTCTTTGTATCATGTACCGGGGTTTATAATCAGGTTTCTATATTTATGAGCAAGTTGTGTATTCATGATGAAAATTAGATTCGAGAAAGATGTTATATTTGCAGGTTGATGAATAAGTTGTGACAACATTGGTATGGTCAGTTTGTAGAGACATATATTTGTTTTGGTTCTTATGGATCTAGTTTGAAATATTGTGAAAAGTGGTCCACATCAATTTGAAGAAGGAGTTGGGTTCTTGCATTGAGGTTGGTGCCTCAATTCGGTTGAAACCTAATACAAGTCAGTGCTTGCATATCATCAAGGTTTGTGCCTCAATCACGTTGAATCCTACTACAAGTCAGTGCTTGCATATCATCGAGGTTGGTACCTCAATTAGGTTGTAGCCTATACCAATTTAGTGCTTGCAATTTTTTGGGGTTGGTTCCTCTAACAAGTTAGTGCCTACGATTATATGTAATCAAAATTGAAGAAAATAAAAATATTTTTTTTCTCCTATAAGGGTTTCCATGTACATCTAGTATTCTCTTATGATGGCATGATGTTGTTCTTTAATGATGCATGTTTATGATTACAATTTTGATTTATTAGTAAATTATTTAAATTGATGAAATTTTCCATTATGCTAATTCACTCCCCCCTCTTAGTGCAATTGTTAGTCTAACATTTCTTGCAAATGACCACCTATGAGTTAGATCCATAGTTTGAGGAGTTAATTTCTCAAGGGAATTCACACAAATATTCATTCAAATAGATGATTGAGAAGAGGAGTCCATTATCCATGTGGAAATTCCCTTTCCTCTAATAGTAGCACCGTAGTTACCCTCTACTAAAACATAAATAAATCACAAGGATTCACCTGAAGATGAATGAGGTACTACTTGGTTCCAGGAGAATGCATACACTATATAGGTGGTTTAATGGCTAGATTTTTCAGGAAAGCATTGCAGGAGTATAGATCCCACTGTTCAGATGGTTTATCAACTTACTGAGCTAGAAAATAAGTGGTTTATCAACACCAAGGCAAGAAATTAGTGGTTTATCAGCCCCATTTTTAACAAGCACCTGGGTGTCTCATCCTACCAGGTGGCTTATTAGCCTTCTAGAAAGGACCTTAGTGTTTTATCAGCTCATTGAGAAAGCACATAAGTGGTTTATCACCTAAAGGAGAAATATTTGAGTAATTAAACTTTCCACTAAACCTTCATTGGCCAGCCAATCACAAGCACACACCATTGGCCTCAACACAATCAAAGGGAATGTTTTCCCAATTACATAGCGCTAGCTAGAGGATGTTGTTTTTCCCTTGTAGATCCTCTTTCAGCACTACTCTGTTTTGCATTTTTCACTTTGTGATATGTTGAATCTCTCCCACTTTTTTTTTTTTCATTTTTGCTTCCAACCCATTATCTAACTCTTACATGTTGACCACATCCAACATGTCTTACAAGGACATAGGTGGCATGGGGATTGAAATTTCCCTCAAGAGACCCATACTCTACCTCCTTGTCTACTACGCAGACCATTAAATTTCAATCAAGAACTTCGGTAGCCTAAATAAATGAAGCAACCTAGGTTTAATCACTTCCCAAGAAACTCCTTCTCCTCAATATTTAAATCCATGTCTAATCCTCTAGCCTAGTCATTATTTGTACTTCCACATTATTTACATGAATCACAATTGATAGTGGCATTTACACAAGGGGAAGCAAAAAGGGATATCTTAAACCCCACCCCTTAGAGGAACACCATCCTTGGTTCTTTATAGACAAAGCATAAAATTTCAACGACAACCTTTATATATACAAAACTCTTTTTATTTTCATTTAAAGTACAATAAAGAAAATGGATAAGATACCATAAGGGGAATACGCTAACAACAATAAGGGACTACACTAGTAATATAGGGACTTAACACGCCCCTCTCCTTAAAAAAAGTTTTGTCCTAAATGCTTGCGTAGATATGGATGCTTTTGTATAAAATTCTCATCCTCCCATGTAGAATCTTCAGTGGGTAAATTCTTCCACTTGATGAGATACTCTGAAATTGATCAATTTCATAGCTGACGGGTTCTTGTTTTCATGACTGCTTCAGGTTCCAATAATATTTTTCCTTCCTCATCAAGTTCTGGAAATATTGTTTGAACTGGAATTTTGTCACCTATAACCTTCTTTAAGCATGAAACATGGAAAACTGGATGCACTCGAGAAGAAGTAGGAAGCTCCAATTTGTATGCCATAGTACCAATCTTTTGTAACACCTTGTAAGGACCATAATAATTTGGCGATAATTTATTATCCTTATTAGCTTGATTGAGGGACATTTTTTTGTATGGATGTAGCCGTAAAAATACCTAGTCTCTTACATTAGAACTTCTCTTGTTGCAATGTTGATCTGCCTGTTGTTTCATTCGATTTTGTGCCAGATTTAGGTTATCCTTTAAGAGTTGGAGAATTTGTTGTTGATTTTCGATGTGATCTTCCACTGTTTTAACCTTATAATTTTCTCTTAAAGATTATGTGATGGACGGTGGATGATATCCATAAAGTTCCATAAATGGGGTTATTTTTGCTGCAGTATGGAAGGAAGTGTCATACCACCATTCAACCATAGGTAACCACTTGACCAATTGTTTTTGTTTATCAAATAAAAAACAACGAAGATATCATTCCAAACATTTGTTCACTATCTCAGTTTGGCCATTAGATTGAGGATGATAAGATGAGATATGAGCTAGTTGAGTACCCAAACAAGAAAACAATTCTTTCCAAAAATTTCCAGTAAAAATGGGATCTCTATCGCTCACAATAATCTCTAGGTTTCCATGTAGCTTTTGAATTGTTTCCATAAATTCTAGGAACTATACTTGCTTTAAATGGATGAGATAATGCAGAAAAGTGTCCATACTTAGTAATTCTATCAACTACCACCATGATGACACTCTTTCCTTCGCACTTAGGTAAAATTGTGATAAAATCCATTGAAATCTCCTCCAAACATTGACTTGGAATGGATACAGGTTATAGAAGAACCAGGGTCTTAATTGTATCAACTTTATTTTGCTGGAAAACCAAAAATCCTGCCACAAAATTTTGAATATAAGATTTAAGGCTATCCCAAAAAATTCTTTCTTCACCCCATGGTAAGTTTTTAAAATTCCTGAGTGTCCTCCTAAGGGAGAAGTGTGCAATTCCAAAAGAATATTTTGTTTTAGTTGGGAATTCTTACAACGGTATAAGTGATATTTGTAAAATAAGGAATAATTTTTCCAACTAAATGTATCAGATGTACTAGGATATTGCTACAACCTTTTAATGAGTGTCCACTCTTCTCCGTCCTTTTTCCATTCATCCTTTGCTTTGGTTATCCAATCTAGTTGGATAATAGAAATGGCACAAATCAATGCTTCCACCTCTTCATCCTTTCTTGAGAGTGCATCTGCAACAACATTTAGCTTCCCTTTTTGGTATATGGTTTCAAAGTCATAACCCAACATCTTTGTGACCCATTTTTGCTGCTCTTTTGAAGATATTATTTGTTCCAAAAATAATTTAAGACTATCATGATCAATTTTTACCAAAATTTTGTCAATTTTGAGCGCAAACAAGACTGTACATGATTTCGGTGAACAGAATTAGACCACCAGGTACAAGACATGAGGAATATGAGTAAAAATCTCCCTCCCGTCAAAAAATCCATGCCCCTAATGGAATGTAGATGACTGAACTGAATGAGACACCTAAAATGAAATGCAACAAAATAGATTTTGATCTCTGACGGAGGGATGAAGATACCGACTCTAACATTGTCTCCAATAGGGATGGTAGCTCCTTGGAGGTGCCAAGAACTGCAGATCTTTGGGAGAGCAAATAGTGCCTTCATCTATTGGGAAATGGAGTCAAAACATGAAAAGTGACATTATGCATATTGACTCTGACTCAAGGCTAAAACTGAAAACCATAATAAAACCAAACATAACTAACAAACTGGAAAGATGCTCATAATTGAGCTTATTCATCAAACCTATTCTAATTGTTCTTTTCACCACCCGATAAAGTGAAATGGAACAGCCAATGCAACCATGTAAGCATCCTGGTTGTTATTTGATTTCTTCCCAAATGCTTTCTGATACGCAAGAAAAGGGAAGAATCGAAAGGCAACTCCCATGGAAACTTGGAATCAAGTTGAATACTGATAAACTTGCAAAGCATGAATTGACTGGATGACTTCAAGAATACTGAAAAAGGATCTTCATAAACATAGCTATTATTTTCCATTAACACATTACTGCTCTAGTCCAGGTAATTTTCATAGCTGGATATTAAGATTTTCCTCACATCTGTGCTGTCTTTCTTTGGGGACAGCAGCAGGCTGTCAAAAGGATCCTGAAATTCATGAATAACCAAACTCTGTTGCTGATTCCAAACAGAACAAAATTATCCTTTATCAATCTCCTCATATGACTGCAAACCTTGGTATGGGCTTTGTAATGAAAAATTTGTTAAACAGGACAATGAAGTCGACTTTTGAATAAGATTATTATCAACATTATTTTCTGGCACATGGTTAGCTAATGGAGAAGAACTTTTATAGCAAACATCATCCAACACACAAGCAATAGGATCATCAAAAACTCGAGAAGACGGCTATGATGTATCCATTGAAACTGTATGACATCCTATTGGTTGTTCATCTTTTTATTTAGAGATATTATGAAGATTCTACTTTATAAACTGAAATGCTTCGAAACAAAAGGGTACAGAATCCTCTTGCATCATTAAATCATGTATTTTGGCTTCCACACCTTCATCTGCAATCTGGCCTTCAATTGCGTTTGGTGGCTGCAAATCTGGTGCTAGGGAGGGTTTTGTATCCAAAATGATTTCATCAGTCGTTTCAGGGGAAGATTTCTCATTAACAACTTGCTCAAGAATTTCGCTATCAGTCTCATCCTCAACATTAAAACTGAGAGATTTTTTATCTCCTACAGGCTGCTCATTTGAAGATTTGCCATGCAATTTACCTTTCAAAAACTGAAATCATTCAAAACAAAATTGTACGGAGTCATATTGTATCATTTGATCATATGTGTTCGCTTCCATGTCTTCATCTGCAACTTGACAATCAATGGCTTTCGGGGGCTGCAAATCTGGATATGGGAAGTCTTGAACAAGGTTTTCATTGTCCTCAAGATGGTCCAAATCAAGACTTGTTGACAGTTGATTTCTGATTGCATGAAATTTTTCTCTGATGAACTGAAACGAATAAAAAAAAAGGAAAATATCCTTCAATTACTTCAAAATTTGCTGCACTTTCCTCGTCATTTCCATAGCTGATATGTATCGGTTGATCACTGTACTCGAGCTGTTGAAAGTGAACTTCCTCCTTCCACAAACTAGCTGCTGATTTGTCTGCAAGATTAGCTTCTATTTGGAGAAAATAATCATCATCATACTGATCAAACTGAGGCAAATCATCAGTATGAAACACATCTTCAAGCATACATGTCAAATCAGCAGATTTCTCTTCTCCAAGATGATCTACAAAACAATAATTATCAGATCTATGATAACTGGGATAACAAACAAAATGTTTTGGATCAGCCAGTTGTTCATGAACGTCATTTTCATTTTTTGTAGTCATTTTCCGCACCATATCTTCTATTGTGTTTACCAAAGGTCAATCTTTTCCTCTGAAGGTTTCAGGTGCTCTGCAACATTCTTCTTTTCTTCTTCCTTCAGTCTTGCTCTTTTGATCAACAGATTAGCTTCTACATTTACTGCACTGTTCTATATCTTTTCAAGTGTTGCAACATTACTTTCTCTCAGCTAAAACTCCATTTCTGGATCAAAAGCGCCTGGGTAGTGCAATAGAGCAGATCTAGGAGGAGGTCTTATATCAAATGCTATCAAATAATAGACTCGATTGAATCTAGCGGAAAACTATTGTACTGTTTCCCCTGACTGTCTTTTCAGCTGGGCATACTTGTCTAAAATAAGGAAAGGGTTCTATCCGATCACCCACCTGTTAAGGAAAACTTTGACGAAATGCTGGAAATCTGAGATGCTCGCATCAGGCAGGGCTTTGAACCAACTCTTGACTTTTCCTTGCAAAGAAAGAGAAAAAATCCTAATACTAACATCTCCGTCATCAACTTCAAAAAGATCTAGAAAAGTCTCAACATTTTGTACATGTTGCTCAGCATTGACATTGTTACATTCACCGTCAAATCTCAGAAAATATAGGTAATAATTTGCAGGGAAAGCATGGAGAACAGAAGGTAAAACAAGAGGTTTATACCTATCTGGGACTATAAAAGGTGTAGGAGTATATACAAGAGCTACGGGATCATTTTTGTTTTCTTTAGGCTCATCACTCTGAAGAGAGTCATCATAAGATGTGGGAAAAGTAAGGAGGCCAGGATCAAAGGGAAACTCTGTATTTACACTTTTTGAATGGGTCAAGTGAATATTTTGATCACCTTTATCACACAACAAATTCTGAAAAACTTTCAGGAAAGCTTCAAGAACAGTAAAGAAGTAATTTTCAAGAAATTAGACTATATCCTGAATACCATTCCACTTTGGATACCTGAACTTAGTGTAAGATCCTTCCATTTTCTCAGAGAAAGAGTTAGTCCTCCAGTGGAGTCTCTACATTGAGTTGGAGTCACCAGGTGAATGATTTCAGCCTTCTTATGTATGATCATTGTCCACCATCAACCATTAGATCTAACTTGATACATGTATTGGGGAAATTTATAAGTTAGATGTTACATTTACAAACTAGACCAGAGATTGACTGAAGCAAGGTTTATCTACTTTCGCTAATGCAAAGCAAAATCGTTTCAAAGGCTACCTGGCATAAATTCAGGCTCCGTCTGTAGCTTATAAAACAAATAACACCAACAAGCAAACCATTTTCCTCCCCAGTATGGTAGCCACTATGTTATTTCCTAAATCTACCTCAGGCTGAGAAAGGCAGAGTCTAGGGTAACATCAAACCACGCTCAGTCTGGTAGCTAGCCCTACCAGAACAGGAGAGGGCTCTCTCTGGGTCAATCTCAGAAAAAATAATCAATAGGGCTTGAGATGAATTGAAATAAAAGCTAATTTTAGGCTAGGTATATAAGTGAAGGAGTTCGATTGTGTTTTTGGGGATTTTTGTTGGATCAAAGGGAAAGGCAGTTTTGGGTGCAGGGATAAGGCCTAGTTTTTGCAGAGTTCTGATTGGGGTAAGGAAGGAAATTGTTTTGATGCTTTAGATTGAGTGAATGGATGGATCAGATCAGTGAGGATTTGAAGAGGGAAAGAGGGTCTCAAGAGTCCTCCTCAAACAGATGAAAACATGAAAAATTAAACAAAACTGAAGGCAGAGCAAAGAAAGCTACTGAATTCCACCTTTAACACTGATTTGTTTAATCTAAGAAGAAAGGAGAGAGGAAATGATACACATAAACATCAGTGAACTTACAGTTACATATAGAAACACACCATCATAACACAGAGCCACATGGATCCCAAAAAGTGCTGCAAACCCTGGTCTATTCCTTTGCCAAAAGTGCAGAGATGAAATGTATAATGAAGTGCCAAGCAATCCCAAGTGTCCAACCTTTGAAAATGACTGAGGAAATACATGATATAGACAAGCCTAACTCATTTCCATGCCTCTAGGGGTCGATCTCATCATTATAGGAGCTGTTTCAACCATATCTAAACTAGGAACTAGAAAATAGGTAATGAAACAACTTGCCTCTATATGCTAGGAAATTGATACATTCACTTACATTTCACCTTTCGGTGAATGAATCTTCTAAAATGAGTAAAAAAGTTCCAAAATTACATCATGGTCATGAAATTACATCAAATTACATCAAGAGTTACATGAAAAAGTCAAACTGGCCAAAACTAGGCGAAATCTTGAGCAGCTGAATGAAAAATAGGCCAAATTCCTCTATGCGCTGCGCCTGGAATCTGTATGCGTAGCACAAGTTTGGAGCTAATTTTTAGGCCCTTCCCGAAGTCCTAATTGAGTTTAGGATAGCTCGTTGGAAAGCCCTTCCTGTCTTCTTTCCAACCCAAGTGGAATTTCTGGATTTGGTTGCCATTTTCCCCTCCAAAAGTTCAATCTCCCAACAGTGCTTCCTGTGTGTGCAAAAAGTGGCAGAAAGGCCATTTTTAGGGTGTTTTTGACCCTTTAGGCAACCCAGAACTTGATGAAATCCTTAGGTAATCCATGAGCATGCATAAATTTTGATAAAAAAACCAGAAATGCAAAGTTTTCCTCCTTAAGAGCTACCAATTATAAGCGCGCGCCAAGTGGCACTACGCGTCGGGCAGGAAAATTTGTGTTTAGGCTCAAAAATTCAAAATTGACAAAAATTTCTGAAGGTCCCTCATCAAGTTCTATGCTCAGCCAAAGAAACTTCGGGAAAAATTTGGAGTCTATCATGCCTTTGCAATGCATTAGTGCCCTCCTGGTGCATGCAGTTCAGTGGTAGAGTCACTATATCGGTCATAAGAAATATCTGCCTCCATGGTTCTGAAAGTCTATGCCAAGTATATGTTGATTTGTATGAGATAAAAAATGATAATTTGGTGTCTTTGTCTTGATTTCCAAATGTGTCAAAGTAAAATGAGGGACTGCGGGAAATATGGACAGTGGGAACAATGAACTTCAATCAAGTGATAATTTGCCTTTTGAAATTTGACAATCTTAGGGACAAGGGACAGTCACTAGACTGTTTGGGAAATTTGGGGTTTTGGGAATTTTTACAAATGAAATGGGAAATAGGAATGATAGGGAATGAAGTGACTTAGGGATAGGAAAATAGGGCTTAGGAATAAGTGATTTAGGATGTAAGGGGATAGGGAAATAGACTGTAGTAATGAGATAATGGGAGATGGGAAAACAAGGTGGGGAGTAATAAACAGTGAGGAATGGAAAAGATTGGCACCAAAACTAATTTTAAAACTCCACTTTCAAAACCCTAAGGAGGCACTTCAACACGGTGATAGGGTTTGTGTTTTTGACATTCAAACTTTTATATTTCACTCAAACAATACCAAACATGAGTTATGGACAAGAGGGGAATGACTTTGACTTACTCAAGCATAGAGCAACCAAGAAAATTGAATTTTGGAGAAGATTGGAAGAAATTTTTTGTTTCGGACCAATGCACCGCGCGCACAACCCAGTGCGCCGCGCACACTATATGCATCGTGCATGTTCAATTTTACACTGTGTAGAACGGCTCTATGCGCCGCGCAAGTTATGTGCGCCACGCCCAATGCCCAGTGAGCCGCGCAGGTTACCTTCACCATAGTTTCGGCTTTCACACTGACTTTTTCTTCCTTCACGTTTTCACTTTGGCTCTTTGATGTATTTGGTATGAAATTGGAGTTTGAAATTGAAATATCTTATATATATCAAGGAGTTTTGATTTTTCATTTGGGCAAACCCACTTCTGTAATGCGCAAACTTTGACACTTTTCAAGAAAGTTTGTTCTGCTTCATTTGATTTTTTAGCTGAATGATGAGTCTCTTGTCTGTCTTGCAAGGATAGCTTGCATGGAATTTGGCAAAGGCGACTAGGGCTGTGCCTGAAGAAATTCACAACTGAAACAACTTTGAGAATTACATTACATTTATTACAAAGGATGAATTTGACATTTTTTCTTCAAAACAGAGTTTTGAAGAAGAATCACTATCAAGCAATATGAAGATGTAATGAAACTTATTTGAGACTTCCTCATGTGCCTGCTAACATTATTAGACATTTTGCAGACCAAATTTAGCGAAACCCTAGACCTAATGAAACCTACAACCCTAAAATGACTCTTTGTCAATTTTGAGCCCAAACAAGACTGTACATGATTTCAGTGAACAGAATTAGACCAGCAGGTACAAGACATGTGGAACATGAGTAAAAAGCTCCCTCCCGTCAAAAAATCCATGCCCCTAACAGAATTTAGATGACTGAACTGAATGAGACACCTAAAATGAAATGCAACAAAATAGATTTTGAACTTTGACGGAGGGATGAAGATACCGACTCTAACATTGGCTCCAATCGGGATGGTAGCTCCTTGGAGGTGCCAAGAACTGCAGATATTTGGGAGAGAAGACAGTGCCTTCATCTATTGGGAAATGGAGTCAAAACATGAAAAGTGACATTATGCATATTGACTCTGACTCAAGGCTAAAACTGAAAACCATAATAAAACCAAACATAACTAACAAACTGGAAAGATGCTCATAATTGAGCTTATTCATCAAACCTATTCTAATTGTTCTTTTCACCACCCGATCAAGTGAAATGGAACAGCTAATGCAACCATGTAAGCATCCTGGCTGTTATTTGATTTCTTCCCAAATGCTTTCTGATACGCAGGAAAAGGGAAGAATCGAAAGGCAACTCCAATGGAAACTTGGAATCAAGTTGACTACTGATAAACTTGCAAAGCATGAATTGACTGGATGACTTCAAGAATACTACAAAAGGATCTTCATAAACATAGCTATTGATTTCCATTAACACATTACTACTCTGGTCCAGGTAATCTTCATAGCTGGATATTAATATTTTCTTCACATCTGTGCTGTCTTTCTTTGGGGACAGCAGCAGGCTGTCAAAAGGATCCTGAAATTCGTGAATAACCAAACTCTGTTGCTGATTCCAAACAGAACAAAAGCCTCCTTTATCAATCTCCTCATATGACTGCAAACCTTGGTATGGGCTTTGTAATGAAAAATCTGTTAAACAAGACAATGAAGTCAACTTTTGAATAAGATTATTATCAACATTCTTTTCTGGCACATGGTTAGCTAATGGAGAAGAACTTTTACAGCAAACATCATCCAACACACAAGCAATAGGATCATCAAAAACTCGAGAATACGGCTGTGATGTATCCATTGAAACTGTATGACATCCTACTGGCTATTCATCTTTTTCTTTAGAGATATTACGAAGATTCTGCTTTATAAACTGAAATGCTTCGAAACAAAAGGGTACAGAATCCTCTTGCATCATTAAATCATGTATTTCGGCTTCCACACCTTCATCTGCAATCTGGCCTTCAATTGCGTTTGGTGGCTGAAAATCTGGTGCTAGGGAGGGTTTTGTATCCAAAATGATTTCATCAGTGGTTTCAGGGGAATATTTCTCATTAACAACTTGCTCAATAATTTCGCTATCAGTCTCATCCTCAACATTAAAACTGAGAGATTGTTGATCTCCTACAGGCTGCTCATTTGAAGATTTACCATGCAATTTACCTTTCAAAAACTGAAATCATTCAAAACAAAATGGTACGGAGTCATCTTGTATCATTTGATCATATGTGCCTGCTTCCATGTCTTCATCTGCAACTTGACAATCAATGGCTTTCGGGGGCTGCAAATCTGGATATGGGAAGTCTTGAACAAGGTTTTCATTTTCCTCAAGATGGTCCAAATCAAGACTTGTTGACAGTTGATTTCTGATTGCATGGAAATTCTCTCTGATGAACTGAAACGAATCAAAACAAAAAGGCAAAGATCCTTCAATTACTTCAAAATTTGCTGCACTTTCCTCGTCATTTCCATAGCTGATATGTATTGGTTGATCACTGTACTCGAGCTACTGAAAGTGAACTTCCTCCTTCCACAAACTAGCTGCTGATTTTTCTGCAAGATTAGCTTCTATTTGGAGAACATAATCATCATCATACTGATCAAACTGAGGCAAATCATCAGTATAAAACACATCATCAAGCATACATGTCAAATCAACTGATTTCTCTTCTCCAAGATGATCTACAAAACAATAATTATCATATCTATGAAAACTGGGATAACAAACAAAATGTTTTGGATCAGCCACTTGTTCATGAACGTCATTTTCATTTTTTGCAGTCATTTTCCGCACCATCTCTTCTATTGTGTTTACCAAAAGGTCAAGCTTTTCCTCTGAAGGTGTCAGGTGCTCTGCAACATTCTTCTTTTCTTCTTCCTTCAGTCTCGCTCTTTTGATCATAAGATTAGCTTTTACATTTACTGCACTGTTCTATATCTTTTCAAGTGTTGCAACATTCCTTTCTCTCAGCTGAAACTCCATTTCCGGATCAAAAGTGCCTGGGTAATGCAAGAGAGAAGATCTAGGAGGAGGTCTTATATCAACTGGTATCGAATAATAGACTCGATTGAATCTAGTGGAAAATTGTTGTACCGTTTCCCCTGACTGTCTTTTCAGCTGGGCATACTCATCTAAAATAAGGAAAGGGTTCTGTCCGATCACCCACCATTCAAGGAAAACTTTGAAGAAATTCTGGAAATCTGAGATGCTCGCATCAGGCAGGGCTTTGAACCAACTCTTGACTTTGCCTTGCAAAGAAAGAGAAAAAAGCCTAATACTAACATCTTCATCATCAATTTCAAAAAGATCTAGAAAAGTCTCAACATTTTGTACATGTTGCTCAGCGTTGACATTGTTACATTCACCGTCAAATCTCGGAAAATATAGGTAATAATTTGCAGGGAAAGCATGGAGAACAGAAGGTAAAACAAGAGTTTTATACCTATCTGGGACTATAAAGGTGTAGGAGTATATACAAGAGATACAGGATCAGTTTTGTTTTCTTTAGGCTCATCACTCTGAAGAGAGTCATCATAAGATGTGGGAAAAGTAAGGAGGCCAGGATCAAAGGGAAACTCAGTATTTACACCTTTTGAATGGGTCGAGTGAAGATTTTGATCACCTTTATCACACAAAAAATTCTGAAAAACTTTCAGGAAAGCTTCAAGAACAGTAAAGAAGTAATTTTCAAGAAAGCAGACTAGATCCTGAATACCATTCCACTTTGGATACCTGAACTTAGTGTAAGATCCTTCCATTTTCTCAGAAAAAGAGTTAGTCCTCCAGTGGAGTCTCTACATTGAGTTGGAGTCACCAGGTGAATGATTTCATCCTTCTTATGTATGATCATTGTCCACCATCAACCATCAGATCTAACTTGATACATGTACTGGGGAAATTTATAAGTTAGATGTTACGTTTACAAACTAGACAGGAGATTGACTGAAGCAGCGTTTATCTACTTTCGCTAATGCAAAGAAAAAGCATTTTGAAGGCTACCTGGCATAACTTCAGGCTCTGTCTGTAGCTTATAAAACAAATAACACCAACAAGAAAACCATTTTCCTCCCCAGTATGGTCGCCGCTATGTTATTCCCTAAATCTACCTCAGGCTGAGAAAGGCAAAGTCTAGGGTAACATCAAGCCACGCTCAGTCTGGTAGCTAGCCCTACCAGAACAGGAGAGGGCTCTCTCCGGGTCAATCTCAGCAAAAATAGTCAATATGGCTTGAGATGACTTGAAATAAAAGCTAATTTTAGGCTAGGTATATAAGTGAAGGAGTTTGATTGTGTTTTTGGGGGTTTTTGTTGGATCAAAGGGAAAGGCAGTTTTGGGTGCGAGGATAAGGCCTAGTTTTTGTAGAGTTCTAATTGGGGCAAGGAAGGAAATTGTTTTGATGCTTTATATTGAGTGAATGGATGGATCAGACCGGTGAGGAGTTGAAGAGGGCAAGAGGGTCTCAAGAGTCCTCCTCAAATAGATGAAAACATGAAAAATTAAACAAAACTGAAGGCAGAGCAAAGAAAGCTACTGAATTCCACCTTTAACATTGATTTGTTTAATCTAAGAATAAAGGAGAGAGGAAATGATACACATAAACATCAGTGAACTTACAGTTACATATAGAAACACAACATCATAACACAGAGCCACATGGATCCCAAAAAGTGCTGCAAACCTTGGTCTATTCCTTTGCCAAAAGTGCAGAGATGAAATGTACAATGAAGTGCCAAGCAATCCCAAGTGTCCAACCTTTGAAAATGACTGAAGAAATACATAATATAGAAAATCCTAACTCATTCCCATGTCTCTAGGGGTTGAGCTCATCATTCTAGGAGCTGTTTCAACCATATCTAAACTACGAACTAGAAAATAGGCAATGAAACAACTTGCCACTATATGCTAGGAAACTGATACATTCACTTACATTTCACCTTTCGGTGAATGAATATTCTAGAATGAGTAAAAAAGTGCCAAAATTACATCATGGTCATGAAATTACATCAAATTACGTCAAGAGTTACATGAAAAAGTCAAACTGGCCAAAACTAGGCGAAATCCTGAGCAGCTGAGTGAAAAATAGGCCAAATTCCTCTATGTGCCACGCCTGGAATCTGTATGCGTATCACAAGTTTGGAGTTGATTTTGAGGCCCTTCCCGAAGTCCAAATTTAGTGCCGGATAGCTCGTTGGAAAGACCTGCCTATCTAATTTCCAACCCAAGTGGAATTTCTAGATTTGGTTGCCATTTTCCCCTCCAAATGTTCAATCTCCCAACACTGCTTCCTATGTGTGCAAAAAGTGGTAGAAAGGCCATTTTGAGGGTGTTCTTGACCCTTTAGGCAACCCAAAACTTGATGAAATCCTTAGGTAATCCATGAGCATGCATAAATTTTGATAAAAAACCCAGAAATGAAAATTTTTCCTCCTTAAGAGCTGCCAATTATAAGCGCGCGCCAAGTGGCGCTATGCGTCGAGCAGGAAAATCTGTGTTTAGGCTCAAAAATTCAAAATTGACAAAACTTTTCAAGTCCCTTATCAAGTGCTATGCTCAGCCAAAGAAACTTCGGCAAAAATTCGGAGTCTATCATTCCTTTGCGATGCTTTAGTGCCCTCCTCGTGCATGCAGTTCAGTGGTAGAGTCATTGTCTCGATCATAAGAAATATCCGTCTCCATGGTTCTGAAAGTCTATGCCAAGTATATGCTGATTTGTATGAGATAAAAAATGAGAATTTGGTGTCTTAGTCTTGATTTCCAAATGTGTCAAAGTCAAATGAGGGACTGCGGGAAAGATGGACAATGGGAACAATGAAATTCAATCAAGTGATAATTTGCCTTTTGAAATTTGACAATATTAGGGACAAGGGACAGTCACTAGACTGTTTGGGAAATTTGGGGTTTTGGGAATTTTTACAAATGAAATGGGAAATAGGAATGATAGGGAATGAAGTGAATTAGGGATAGGAAAATGGGGCTTAGGAATAAGTGATTTAGGATGTAAGGGGATAGGGAAATAGACTGTAGTAATGAGATAATGGGAGATGGGAAAACAAGGTAGGGAGTAATAAATAGTGAGGAATGGAAAAGATTGGCACCAAAACTAATTTTAAAACTCCACTTTCAAAACCCTGAGGAGGCACTTCAACACGGTGATAGGGTTTGTGTTTTTGACATTCAAACTTTTATATTTCACTCAAACAATACCAAACATGAGTTATGGACAAGAGGGGAATGCCTTTGACTTACTAAAGCATAGAGCAACCAAGCAAATTTAATTTTGGAGAAGATTGGCAGAAATTTTTTGTTTCGATCCAATGCGCCGTGCACACTGTATGCGCCGCGCACGTTCAATTTTACACTGTATAGAATGGCTCTATGCGCCGCGCAGGTTATGTGTGCCATGCCCAAAGCCCAGTGCACCGCGCAGGTTACCTTCACCACAGTTTCGACTTTCACATTGAATTTTTCTTCCTTCACATTTTTACTTTGGCTCTTTGATGTATTTGGTATGCAATTGGAGTTTGAAATTGAAATATCTTATATATATCAAGGAGTTTTGATTTTTCATTTGGGCAAACCCACTTTTGTAATGCGCAAACTTTAACTCTTTTCAAGAAAGTCTATTCTGCTTCATTTTATTTTTTAGCTGAATGATGAGTATCTTGTTTGTCTTGCAAGGATAGCTGGCATGGTATTTGGCAAAGGCGACTAGGGCTATGCCTGAAGAACTTCACAACTGAAACAACTTTGAGAATTACATTACATTTATTACAAAGGATGAATTTGACGGTTTTTCTTCAAAACAGAGTTTTGAAGAAGAATCACTATCAAGCAATATGACAATGTAATGAAACTTATTTGAGACTTCCTCATGTGCCTGCTGACATTATTAGACATTTTGAAGACCAAATTTAGCGAAACCCTAGACCTAATGAAACCTACAACCCTAAAATGACTCTTTGTCAATTTTGAGCCCAAACAAGACTGTACATGATTTCGGTGAACAGAATTAGACCAGCAGGTATAAGACATGAGGAACATGAGTAAAAATATTCCTCCCGTCAAAAATTCCATGCCCCTAACGGAATGTAGATGACTGAACTGAATGAGACACCTAAAATGAAATGCAACAAAATATATTTTGATCTTTGACGGAGGGATGAAGAAACCGACTCTAACATTGGCTCCAATCGGGATGGTAGCTCCTTGGAGGTGCCAAGAACTGCAGATCTTTGGGAGAGCAGACAGTGCCTTCATCTATTGGGAAATGGAGTCAAAACATGAAAACTAACATTATGCAGACTGACTCTGACTCAAGGCTAAAACTGAAAACCATAATAAAACCAAACATAACTAACAAACTGGAAAGATGCTCATAATTGAGCTTATTCATCAAACCTATTCTAATTGTTCTTTTCACCACCCGATCAAGTGAAATGGAACAGCCAATGAAACCATGTAAGCATCCTGGCTGTTATTTAATTTCTTCCCAAATTCTTTCTGATACGCAAGAAAAGGGAAGAATCGAAAGGCAACTCCCATGGTAACTTGGAATCAAGTTGACTACTGATAAACTTGCAAAGCATGACTTGACTGGATGACTTCAAGAATACTGCAAAAGGATCTTCATAAACATAGCTATTTATTTCCATTAACACATTACTGCTCTGGTCCAGGTAATCTTCATAGCTGGATATTAAGATTTTCCTCACATCTGTGCTGTCTTTCTTTGGGGATAGCAGCAGGCTGTCAAAAGGATCCTGAAATTCGTGAATCACCAAACTCTGTTGCTAATTCCAAACAGAACAAAAGTCTCCTTTATCAATCTCCTCATATGACTGCAAACCTTGGTATGGTCTTTGTAATGAAAAATTTGTTAAACAAGACAATGAAGTCGACTTTTGAATAAGATTATTATCAACATTCTTTTCTGGCACATGGTTAGCTAATGGAGAAGAAATTTTACAGCAAACATCATCCAACACACAAGCAATAGGATCATCAAAAACTCGAGAAGACAGATGCGATGTATCCATTGAAACTGTATGACATCCTAATGGCTGTTCATCTTTTTCTTTAGAGATATTATGAAGATTCTGCTTTATAAAATGAAATGCTTCGAAACAAAAGGGTACATAATCCTCTTGCATCATTAAATCATGTATTCCGGCTTCCACGCCTTCATCTGCAATCTGGCCTTCAATTACGTTTGGTGGATGCAAATCTGGTGCTAGGGAGGGTTTTGTATCCAAAATGATTTCATCAGTCGTTTCAGGGGAAGATTTCTCATTAACAACTTGCTCAAGAATTTCGCTATCAGTCTCACCCTCAACATTAAAACTGAGAGATTGTTTATCTCCTATAGGCTGCTCATTTGAAGATTTACCATGAAATTTACCTTTCAAAAATTGAAATGATTCAAAACAAAATGGTACAGAGTCATCTTGTATCATTTGATCATATGTGCCTGCTTCCATGTCTTCATCTGCAACTTGACAATCAATGGCTTTCGGGGGCTGCAAATCTGGATATGGGAAGTCTTGAACAAGGTTTTCATTGTCCTCAAGATGGTCCAAATCAAGACTTGTTGACAGTTGATTTCTGATTGCATGGAAGTTGTCTCTGATGAACTAAAACGAATCAAAACAAAAAGTATAAGATCCTTCAATTACTTAAAAATTTGCTGCACTTTCCTCGTCATTTCCATAGCTGATATGTATCAGTTGATCACTGTACTCGAGCTACTGAAAGTGAACTTCCTCCTTCCACAAACTAGCTGCTGATTTGTCTACAATATTAGCTTCTATTTGGAGAACATAATCATCATCATACTGATCAAACTGAGGCAAATCATCAGTATAAAACACATCGTCAAGCATACATGTCAAATCAGTAGATTTCTCTTCTCCAAGATGATCTACAAAACAATCATTATCAGATCTATGACAACTAGGATAAGAAACAAAATGTTTTGGATCAGCCACTTGTTCATGAACGTCATTTTCATTTTTTGCAGTCATTTTCTGCACCATCTCTTCTATTGTGTTTACCAAAAGGTCAAGCTTTTCCTCTGAAGGTGTCAGGTGCTCTGCAACATTCTTCTTTTCTTCTTCCTTCAGTCTTGCTCTTTTGATCAACAGATTAGCTTCTACATTTACTTCACTATTCTGTATCTTTTCAAGTGTTGCAAAATTCCTTTCTCTCAGCTGAAACTCCATTTCCGGATCAAAAGCGCCTGGGTAATGCAAGAGAGCAGATCTAGGAGGAGGTCTTATATCAACTGGTATCGAATAATAGAATCGATTGAATCTAGCGGAAAATTGTTGTACCGTTTCCCCTGACTGTCTTTTCAGCTGGGCATACTTGTCTAAAATAAGGAAAGGGTTCTGTCCAATCACCCACCTGTCAAGGAAAACTTTGACGAAATACTGGAAATCTGAGATGCTCGCATCAGGCAGGGCTTTGAACCAACTGTTGACTTTGCCTTGAAAATAAAGAGCAAAAGGCCTAATACTAACATCTTCGTCATCAACTTCAAAAAGATCTAGAAAATTCTCAACATTCTGTACATGTTGCTCATCGTTGACATTGTTACATTCACCGTCAAATCTCGGAAAATATAGGTAATAATTTGTAGGGAAAGCATGGAGAACAGAAGGTAAAACAAGAGGTTTATACCTATATGGGACTATAAAAGGTGTAGGATTATATACAAGAGCTACAGGATCAATTTTGTTTTCTTTAGGCTCATCACTCTGAAGAGATTCATCATAAGATGTGGGATAAGTAAGGAGGCCAGGATCAAAGGGAAACTCAGTATTTACACTTTTTGAATGGGTCGAGTGAAGATTTTGATCACCTTTATCACACAAAAAAAACTAAAAAACTTTCAGGAAATCTTCAAGAACAATAAAGAAGTAATTTTCAAGAAAGCAGACTAGATCCTGAATACCATTCCACTTTGGATACCTGAACTTAGTGTAATATCCTTCCATTTTCTCAGAGAAAGAGTTAGTCCTCCAGTGGAGTCTCTACATTGATTTGGAGTCACCAGGTGAATGATTTTAGCCTTCTTATGTCTGATCGTTGTCCACCATCAACCATCAGATCTAACTTGATACATGTACTTGGGAAATTTATAAGTTAGATGTTACGTTTACAAACTAGACCAGAGATTGACTGAAGCAGTGTTTATCTACTTTCGCTAATGCAAAGAAAAATCGTTTCGAAGGCTACCTGGCATAACTTCAGGCTCTATCTGTAGCTTATAAAACAAATAACACCAACAATAAAACCATTTTCTTCCCAGTATGGTCACCACTATGTTATTTCCTAAATCTACCTTAGGCTAAGAAAGGCAGAGTCTAGGGTAACATCAAACCACGCTCAGTCTGGTAGCTAGCCCTACCAGAACAGGAGAGGGCTCTCTCCGGGTCAATCTCAGCAAAAATAGTCAATAGGGCTTGAGATGACTTGAAATAAAAGCTAATTTTAGGCTAGGTATATAAGTGAAGGATTTCGATTGTGTTTTTGGGGGTTTTTGTTGGATCAAAGGGAAAGGCAGTTTTGGGTGCAGGGATAAGGCCTAGTTTTTGCAGAGTTCTTATTGGGGCAAGGAAGGAAATTGTTTTGATGCTTTATATTGAGTGAATGGATGGATCATACCGGTGAGGAGTTGAAGAGGGTAAGTGGGTCTCAAGATTCCTCCTCAAACAAATGAAAACATGAAAAATTAAACAAAACTGAAGGCAGAGCAAAGCAAGCTACTGAATTCCACCTTTAACACTGATTTGTTTAATATAAGAAGAAAGTAGAGAGGAAATGGTACACATAAACATCATTGAACTTATAGTTACATAGAGAAACACACCATCATAACACAAAGCCACATGGATCCCAAAAAGTGCTGCAAACCCTGGTCTATTCCTTTGCAAAAAGTGTAGAGATGAAATGTACAATGAAGTACCAAGCAATCCCAAGTGTCCAACCTTTGAAAATGACTGAAAAAATACATGATATAGACAAGCCTAACTCATTAAAATGCCTCTAGGGGTCGAGCTCATCATTCTAGGAGCTTTTTCAACCATATCTAAACTACAAACTAGAAAATAGGCAATGAAACAACTTGCCTCTATATGCTAGGAAACTGATACATTCACTTACATTTCACTTTTCGGTGAATGAATCTTCTAGAATGAGTAAAAAAGTGCCAAAATTACATCATGGTCATGAAATTACATCAAATTACATCAGTATTTACATGAAAAAGTCAAACTAGCCAAAACTAGGCGAAATTCTGAGCAGCTGAGTGAAAAATAAGCCAAATTCCTCTATGCACCGCGCCTGGAATCTGTATGCGTAGCACAAGTTTGGAGCTGATTTGGAGGCCCTTCCCGAAGTCCAAATTGAGTGCAGGATAGCTCGTTGGAAAGCACTACCTATTTACTTTCCAACCCAGGTTGCATTTCTAGATTTGGTTGCCATTTTCCCCTCCAAAAGTTCAATCTCCCAACACTTCCTTCTATGTGTGCAAAAAGTGGCAGAAAGGCCATTTTTAGGGTGTTTTTGACCCTTTAGGCAACCCAAAACTTGATGAAATCCTTAGGTAATCCATGAGCATGCATAAATTTTGATAAAAAACCTAGAAATCCAAAGTTTTCCTCCTCAAGAGCTGCCAATTATAAGCACACGCCAAGTGGTGCTACGCGTCGGACAGGAAAATTTGTGTTTAGGCTCAAACATCCAAAATTGACAAAACTTTTCCCAAATTTCTTGAAATTTGGGCTAAAGGTCCCTCATCAAGTGCTATCCTCAGCCAAAGAAACTTCAGCAAAAATTCGGAGTCTATCATGCCTTTGAGATGCTTTAGTGCCCTCCTGGTGCATGCAGTTCAGTGGTAGAGTCACTGTCTCGGTCATAAGAAATATCCGTCTCCATGGTTCTGAAAGTCTATGCCAAGTATATGCTGATTTGTATGAGATAAAAAATGAGAATTTGGTGTCTTTGTCTTGATTTCCAAATGCGTCAAAGTCAAATGAGGGACTGCGGGAAATATGGAAAGTGGGAACAATGAACTTCAATCAAGTGATAATTTTCCTTTTGAAATTTGACAATCATAGGGACAAGGGATAGTCACTAGACTGTTTGGGAAATTTGGGGTTTTGGGAATTTTTACAAATGAAATGGGAAATAGGAATGATAGGGAATGAAGTGACTTAGGGATGGGAAAAGGGGGCTTAGGAATAAGTGATTTAGGATGTAAGGGGATAGGGAAATAGACTGTAGTAATGAGATAATGGGAGATGGGAAAACAAGGTGCGGAGTAATAAACAGTGAGGAATGGAAAATATTGGCACCAAAACTAATTTTAAAACTCCACTTTCAAAACCCTAAGGAGGCACTTCAACACGGTGATAGGGTTTGTGTTTTTGACATTCAAACTTTTATATTTCACTCAAACAATACCAAACATGAGTTATGGACAAGAGGGGAATGACTTTGACTTACTCAAGCATAGAGCAACCAATCAAATTGAATTTCGGAGAAGATTGGAAGAATTTTTTTGTTTCAGGCCAATGCGTCGCGCACTTTGTATGCGCCGCGCATGTTCAATTTTACACTATGTAGCACGGCTCTATGCGCCGCGCGGGTTATGTGCACCGCGCCCAACGCCCAGTGCGCCGCGCAGGTTACCTTCACCACAGTTTCGGCTTTCACACTGACTTTTTCTTCCTTCATGTTTTCACTTTGGCTCTTTGATGTATTTGGTATGCAATTGGAGTTTGAAATTGAAATATCTTATATATATCAAGGAGTTTTGATTTTTCATTTGAGCAAACCCACTTTTGTAATGTGCAAACTTTGACGCTTTTCAAGAAAGTATGTTCTGCTTCATTTGATTTTTTAGCTGAATGATGAGTCTCTTGTCTGTCTTGAAAGGATAGCTGGCATGGAATTTGGCAAAGGTGACTAGGGATATGCCTGAAGAACTTCACAACTGAAACAACTTTGAGAATTACGTTACATTTATTACAAAGGATGAATTTGACGATTTTTCTTCAAAACAGAGTTTTGAAGAAGAATCACTATCAAGCAATATGACGATGTAATGAAACTTATTTGAGACTTCCTCATGTGCCTTCTGAAATTATTAGACATTTTTCAGACCAAATTTAACGAAACCATAGACCTAATGAAACCTACAACCCTAAAATGACTCTTTGTCAATTTTGAGCCCAAACAAGACTGTACATGATTTCGGTGAACAGAATTAGACCAGCAGGTACAAGACATGAGGAACATGAGTAAAAAGCTCCCTCCCGTCAAAAAATCTATGCCCCTAATGGAATGTAGATGACTGAACTGAATGAGACACCTAAAATGAAATGCAACAAAAGATATTTTGATCTCTGACGGAGGGATGAAGATACCGACTCTAACAAGATGTTCATCATCCTCAATCTGGTGAAATGAATCAATAACCTGATATGATAGGCATAGAGTCATGAAAACCGGCCCTCACAACTGAAATATCTGATAATGAGTTTCATCAGAGGCACATAAGAATCCTTTAGGAACTGGAATGGGAACACTCTGCTGAGTTTTCTCACAAATCTAGGCCTGATATATGGTTCATAGTGCACTCTGTCCACCTGTTGTCTTTTGTTCCACTGTTCTCCCACATTTGGTATTCCGGTTTCTTGAGAGATTGTTTCCGGTGTCAAAGTGAAAGTTACACCGGCAATAGTTACCTGACCATCATGTAAATGAAATACAAACAAACGAGCCAACTCCTGATGATAATGAATCCTAGCAATCATTTCACAAAATTGATAACAAGACTGTTCTCGAAAACATGCCATGGCAAGTGGAAAAGCCTGCAATTCAGCCAATGAGGTGGGCTCCTCTCTCACATTTCTACCACTCTTATGAGGCCTTCTAGGTGCATGTAGCTCAGTGGTGGAATCACTATCTCGGTCATATGATGTATCAGTATATGTCTCCATGATGTTCAAGGTTTATGCAAGGTGTATGTTGGCTTGTATGAGATGAAAATGAGAATTTGGGTACTTTTGTTTTAGTGCCAAATGTATGGTAGTATGGGAGGGATTGTAGAAAAATATCGTAGTGGGGACAATGGGGTAAATTTAACCTAGTGGAATTTGCCTTTTGAAAACTTGTGATTTGATAAATTTAGGGACAAGGGACAGCCACTTGATTTTTTGGGGCAACTTGGGATTTGGGGAAATTTTGCAAATGGGATAGGGATAATGGGAATGAGATGGGTATGAGTGGCTTTAGGGATGTAGGGAGATAGGGGATGAACTTTACTAATGAGATAACAGTGAGGGGGAAGAAAAAACAAGGTGGGGAATTGAGTATTTGGCACAAAATTATCTTTTAAAATACCAACTTCAAAACCCTAAGGGAGAAATTCTCAACAAGATGATAGGGTTTGAGTCTCGGCATTCAAACTCTCATATTCAACATCAAACATTTGTAAATGGAATTTACAAGGTCACATGAACTTACTTGGACAAAATAGACCAAGTCGATTTGGAGTTTTTTGAAGCAATGGGAAAAATTTGTGTTTCGGCCCTGTGCGCCGCGCAGTCAACCCAGTGCACCGTGCCGGTTCACATTTACACACGGTCGACTTGCCCAATGCGCCACACACCACTGATGCATCGTGACACCTGCCCAGTGCGTCGCGCTCAGCAAATTACACGCAGTCTGCCCTCCAAACACTTGCTTTGCTCCTCCACGATTTGTCTTGGCTCAATGCTATCTCTTGGCATGCAAATGGAGTGTTGGATCATGAAAATATCTTATATACCCAAAATTTTAATTTTTTCTTTTTGAAAACCCACTTTGTAATGTTTGAACACTTTGACACTTTTTCAAAAGAACTATGTTTTGCTAGCTTTTGACTTTTGGACTGAATGATGAGCTTGTTGCCTGTTTTGCAGGGATGGATGGCATGGAATTTTGGCAAAGGTGACCAGGGTTGCGAATGGAGCATTATTACAATTGAAGAATTTGAAAATTACATTGCATTTGTTACAAAAGGATAAAATAGACAATTTTTCTTCAAAACAGAGTTTTGAAGAAAAATTATTCTCAAGCATTATGATGATGAAATTTTTGTACTGATACCTTATTTGAAACTTCCTCATGTGCCTGCTGGCCATTGTTAGACATTTTGAGACCAGATTGATAAAACCCTAGACCTAATGAGACTAAAACCCTAAAATGACTGTTTGCCAACCAGGAGACTAAAAATGACTGTAAATAACTTTTATGAACAGAACTAGACTAGCAGGTACATGACATGAGGGATATAAGTGACAAGACCCTACCATCAGATGATCCATGCTCCTCATGGAATGCAGCTGACTGAACTAAATGAGACCCTTGAAATGAAATGCACCAAGAGAAATTTGATCTCTGACGGAGGGATGAAGATACTGAGTCTAACATTGGCTCCAATGGGGATGGTAGCTCCTTGGAGGTGCCAAGAACTACAAATTTCTGGTAGAGTAGGCAGTGCCTTCGTCCGTTGGGCTATGGAGTCCATAACTTCGAAAAATCAACACAAGACTCTTGACTCATTTTATTGACTTAAACTTGACTTAAACCAACTCAATTTTGAAACCAAAATGACTGAAGGACATGACTCGACAAACTCAGACCAAAGCTAAAATCAATCTTCAGAGTTATAGCCTTCACCTCAGGCCCCAAACTGAAGAAAAGAACACAACACACACTTGCAATGAAACTGAAATAAAATGGTATGTACAGTGAGAATGTAAAACAACAGAAAAAATTTCAGAAATGATATCGCTTGAGCAACCGACCATTGACCGACCCTCCTGGACAATCTTCCCCGTTCATCTCTTTCAGAAGAAAAGCATTCTGACCCCGATATGTAGTAATTTTAAAGGGTCCTTTCCAGAGATTTTCGAACTTACCATGCTTACCCTTTTCCTCGTTCCTTGCATCCCACTTTAGCACCACTTCTTCCAATTGAAATTTGTCCGCTTTTTCTTTTTTGTCATATATTTTCTTAATTCTCCCTTGCAGCTTGAACGTGTTTTGGAAAAATTCTTCTTTAGTATGCTGCAAATGGATCATTTGATTTATTCTCCTTTGCATATGATCGTCTCAACTGCCAGCTTCCTGCAGAAGTTTGATCACTGGAACTACAAGAGAGGTAGGAAATACTATGTCAACTCCATATACTAACTCAAAGGGGGACATACCAATGGATTTCTTCTGACTCACTCGGTTTGCCCAAAGTGCATTGACAAACTTCTTATGCCAAATTTTCTTGTTTATTTCCAGCAGCTTTTTAATAATGTTGACTAAAGATTTGTTCGAAGACTCGGCCAACCCATTTCCTTGTGGATGATAAGCGGTTGAGTGTCCCAAAGTGATGTGATACTTGTTACAAAACTCAACCATACTTTTTTATTTGAAAGCTGCTGCATTATCAGTAATTAACTTATTCAGGCAACCAAAACGAGACAAAATATTATTCTCAAGAAACGAAATTATTACTGAATCCGTAGCTTGCCTGGTGGGAATTTCTTCGATCCATTTCATGAAATAATCTATCCCTGTGAGGATCCATTTATGCTAAGCTGAAGAAGCAGGATGAATTTTGCCAATGAAGTCCAAACCCCATTGCTGAAAAGGAGCACTTACTTCAATGGGCTTAAGCGGAAAAGGCTGCAATTTCTTCCTCCCTTCAAAAATATGACATTCATGACAGCCTTTAACAGTCTTATACACATCAGCAAAAAGATTCGACCAATAATATCCTGCTCTCAAAATTTTGTTTTCCGTTGTTTTCTAGAAAAGGTGACCTCCGCAATCTCCCTTATGAAAATATTCCATAACCTTCTTTGCTTCTTCTTCCACCAAACAATTTAGCAAAACACCACCGGGATCTTTCCAATAGAGTGCATTATTCAAAATACAAAACTTAGCAGCCTTCAATTTAAGAGTTCTAATTTTGTTTTTAGCCATGCCTGGTGGTGGTGACAAATTTTGGAGCACATATACAATATCTGAATACCAAGGTGAATGAACAAAGATTTCTGATACCTGAATTAGCGAACTTTCTTCATTTTCCTCGGACATAGCAGTAACGAGATTAATGTCCAAGGCATGCAAATTTGACTCAGCCATTAGCTTAGCCATCCCTTGTCCTTTGATAAGCTTTGCAGGCTTTATCTCCACATCATACTCCAACAAGGTAGCAATCCATTTTCCTCGTCTCCCTTCTGGATCTGTTTGCACTAAAACATCCTTAACATCAGCATTAGGAACATAAGCAAGAATATGAGAATGCAGAATATATACTCGAAAATATTTCAATGCTTTCACTAAAGCAAGAGCTTGCTTCTCAATAATGTTATACTTTAAGGCTGAATCTCTTATGGTTCGGCTGAAAAAAACAATTGGTTTTTCATGCTGATCTCTTTTCTGCATCAATACTGCTGCCATAGTATGCTCTGAAGAAAATGAAAACAAAATAAAATATTGAGTATAGTCCGGGCTGATCAAAACCTGAGTTGAAGAAAGGGCCAACTTCACTAAATTGAAATAATTTACAGCCTCCTCAGTCCACTTCACTATGCTATCTTTTTTAAGCATGTTTTTAATCTCCCTTAGATGTTCTGCAAGATTAGGCACAAAGCGGCGCAAAAAATTCATCTTACCATTGAATGATTGGATCTCCTTTTTGTTTCGGGGAAGATCAATTTGCTGAATAGCTTCTACTCGAGATGGATCAATACGGATCCCATCTTTTGAGATAATATGACCAAGAAGCTTGCCCTCATTCATGGCAAACAAACTTTTCTTCAGATTGAGTGACACACCATACTTTCTACACCGCTGAAAAACAATCTTCAAATGATAAAGGTGCTCTTCATCTCAATTTGAAAATACTGTCAAATCATCAAGATACACAACTAGAAAAACATCTTTCTCATTTGCAAATGCCATATCCATTGCTCGCTGAAAGTTCGCACCAGCATTCTTCAAACCGAAAGGCATTTTAGCATAATGGAAAGTTCCCCACGGAGTGGTGAACACTGTTTTGTCTCTATCATCCTCATGGACCAGAATTTGGTTATAACTGGAATAACCATCGAGTAGTGACATACGATATTCTCCAACTACTCACTGAAGTATGTGATCCATTTTGGGCAACAGATAATTATCTTTCAAAGAAACCTTATTCAGATTCCTAAAATCAATGCACAAACGAATCTCACCTGTCTTCTTGCGTACGAGCACCAAATTAGAAATCCAATCTGAAAATCTTATAGGAACAATGATACCAGCCTTGTACAATTGATTCACTTCCTTCTCAATTGCGGGCAACAACTTTGGATTTATTCTTCTCAACTTCTACCTAAAGGGCTTTTGATTTGGCTTGATCGGAATGGTGTGCTGAATTATGTTTGTATCATATGTCTTCAAATCTGAATAGTCCCAAGCAAATACATCAGCAAAAGATGACAAAAAAATAATATACTTTGATTTTACCTCTGGTGGCAATGCTTTGGACAATTTCACCATCTTTGGATTTTCAGCTGATCCAATGTTCACATCTTCAACTCCCTTTTCGGTTGGCCACAAGGTTGGTTTTCGAGCTACGTCATCTTGATCAAAGAGCTCCTCTAAAGGTATCAGGCCTTCGGGAATGACATTATCCTTCAACTGCAATACTTTCATATGATTTATTTGCACATCAGCCTCACCATCATCATGCTCTACATCAATAGAAGTGTCTTTGAATTTACCTTTATTTTGCAGAAATTCACCAATCTCTTCGTCATCTTGAAATACTTGCCAATACCTTTGATTGTCCGGGATAGTCAGACGATGCTTCACATGAATTTCAAATTTGTTACTTGAGTTCATCAGAATTTTCAGATTACTTGTTGACTTTGCAAGTGCATCTGTAATGCCATTCTGAATACGAGGGACACAAGTCAAAGTATAGTCTGAAAACAATTTCAAGATATCAAGAACAACATTTCGGTAAGCCCGCATTCGAGGATGCTTAGCTTGGTATTCACCTTTCACTTGCTTGATAAACAATTCGGAGTCGCCATACATTGCAATCCTCTTAGCATTCAACTTTCTAAGAATTTTCAGACCAGCAATTAAAGCTTCGTATTCAACCTCATTATTTGAACAATCAAAAGCCAATTTATAAGAACAGACCCTTACATTACTCGATACCTTGTTTGGGGTGTAAAAAGGGCTGCGTACCCAAATGCCAATTCCAGCACCATCACTTCCTACTGCACCATCAAAATCCATGGTCCACAGACCATCTTCATCTTCTTCCAAGTGCTGAAATTCTATTTTCTCTGTTATTTCTGCTTGCTGTCCATCAACTTTTTGCTGCTATCGGAAGGCTGATTGCTCAGCGAAAATTTCAATTTTTTGTCTTTCTTTCTTCAAAACCTCTCTGAAATTCTCAGTGATTTCCGGAATGTCTTCTACTTCAAATAATTGGCTATTTACATCATTGAAACTATCTGAATACAAAACAAATGATTCTAAATCTGTATGTACATAATTGATTGGATGATTTACTGGTTTCTCCTTGCTGGTGATCATGTACTTCATCTTTTTCTCCCGATATAATTTCTTCATCTGACCAAACACAGGAATAGTAGCATAGGAGAAATCAAGCTGCAATGTTCCCTTTAGTTTCACTCCCCAAGATCTGGAAATAAGCATGTCAAATCTAGGAGGAATATTCGCCACAACCACATCCATCAAAACATTTTTAGTAGGAATCTGATCCAAGCTGACCACCAAATCTTTGATAAGCCTAATGCATCTTACTCTACTAGAATCAAAAGAGTAAATATGATGATACTTTCTAGTGATATCCAATCCCAATTTCTCCATGATTTCCCTTGGCATGATATTATGAGAGGCTCCGGAATCAAACATAGCATTGTGTAACACAAAATCATGCAATCTAAGGCTGATATAAAAAGGAGGCACGTCACTATCTGGAGACTCACCGTCCAATGCTGGACAAAAAATAAACTCAGTTTGATCATCTTCCACATTCACCATATCAGACAATGGATCTAAATTCAAAATTTTAGACACCTGACCCTTATAGTTGCTATTCTTCATCAACTCGGTCAAAGGAATGGATACTTTTAACTTAGAAATTGTCATTTTATAAGTTAAAAACTGAAATTTTCTCTACCTCTTTAGCTGGAACATCCTTCTTTTCAGTTCTCTCCTTTGATACAATCGGCTGATTGGATATTTCATTTGTTGATGGGGATTTGCTAGTAGCGGGATCAGCTATCTCTTTTCCCTTCTTCTGTGCCACGGGTGAATCATTCTTTGGTGCTGAAACTTCCTTTCTCTTTTGAATTGGATTAATAGGGACATCTCTATTTCTGAGTGAATATTGTCGCTGCTGGGTTGTCAAGGCATTCATGTATCCCCTCTGATACTCATCAGACTCTTCTTCAAGAGCTGTCTCATTTGCCAAAATGAAATCCTCGTCTTTTTGTACAGCTTTGTTTTCTGCGTACTCCTCATCTTCAGTGATATAAATTTGCATATCATCAGGTGTAAAGAAATGGTTCTCTTCTCCTATTACATTCTCTTCATCATCTGATTCCGGACCAACAAAATTCTGCTGTAAGGGTGTCTTCACTTGCTGTTGTACTGTCAATTCTTGTGCTCACTACTCTCTTTGCTTGATTCTAAATTGAGGTTGCTGCCGACCACAGAAGTTGGGATTTCTGATCTGTGGTTCAGGCTTATCAAGTGTTAATCTTTCAAACATCTTTTCCATCTTCCGAAGCATTTGATATGATGTGGAAACCTCCTCCTTTATTTCTACTTTCTTTTCAGCTCTCATTCTGGCTCTCCTAGCATTCAAATTAGCTTCAACACTGACTGCAATTTTCTACATATCTTCTAAAGTGGTTGGACTTCTTTCTCTCAATTGATAAGCCATGTCAGGATCGAAACCATCCGGAAACTTAATCAAAGCTAAACCCCTAGGTGGCTTTATATCAGCAGGAATTGCATTGTAAACAGTATTGAATCTAATACAATAATCTTGGACAGACTCACCAACATTCCTCTTGATATTGTCATATTTGGAAAGGATTGAAAGAGGATATTTCTACGCTTCCCATCGATCCAAGAATTGTCTCTGAAGATTAGCCAATGTAGCAATACTTCTAAGCAGCAAAGCTCTGAACCACTTTCTGACTTCTCCTCCAAAGGCTTGAACAAACAGTCTCATTGTCACATTTTCTGCATCAATCTCATGAAGGTCAAAGAAATCTGCCATTCTATCCACATGTTGCTGAGCAGTGACACTTTGAGGAGTGCCATCAAATAATGGAATTTTACTTTGATAATATACGAGCATGTCATCTAAGTTTTGAGGAAACACGAGAGGTGAAAATCTACCTCAGGCTGAAGGAAGGCAGAGTCTAGGGTAACATCAAACCATGCTTAATCTAGTAGCTAGCCCTACCAGATCGGGAGAGGGCTCTCTCTTTGTCGATCTCAGCAAAAATAATCAATAAGGCTTGAGATGACTTGAAATAAAGGTTGATTTTAGGCTATGTATATATATGAAAGAGTTTGATTTGATTTTGGGGGTTTTTGTTGGAATCAAAGGGAAACGTAGATTTTGGGTCCGGGAAATGATCAGTTTTGTAGAGAGCTGAATGGGGCAAGGAAGGCAATTGTTTTTATGCTTTGAATTGAATGAAATGGATAGCTCAGACTAGTGAGGAGTTGAAGAGGGCAAGAGGCATTCAAGAATCCTCTTCAGGTAGTTGAAAACATAGAAAATTAAACACAACTTCAAGGCAGAGCACTGCAAATCTAATGGATTCCACCTTTATCACTTATTTGTTTAATTTAAGAAGAAATGAGAAGGAAAATTATACACATGAAACTTCAGTAAACTTACAATCATAGAGAGAAACACACCATTAAAAAATAGAGCCACATGGATCCCAAAGAGTGCTGCAAACCCTGGTCTATTCCTTTGCCAAAATGCAGAGATGAAATGTACAATGAAGTGCCAAGAAATCCCAAGTGTCCAACCCTGAAAATCACTGAAGAATTAAAAGATATAGACAAGCCTAACTCATCCCCATGCCTGTAGGGGTCGATCTCACCATTCTAGGAGCTGTTTCAACAAGATCTAAACTAAGAACTGGAAAATAGGCAATGAAACAGCTTGCCTCTATAAGATAGGAAACTGATTCATTTAGTTACATTTCACTTTTTGGTGAATGAATCTACTTGGATGAGTAAAAATGTGCCAAAATTACATCAAAGTTATGAAATTACATCAAGTTACATCAATATTTTCACATTTGGAGATAAAAAATTCAAACTGGCCAAAACTAGGCGAAAATCTGAGCTGCTAAGTGAAAAAAGAGCCAAAATTCCCAATGCGTCGCGCCTGAAATCTCTATGTGTCACGCCACTTTGGGGCTGATTTTGAGGGCCTTCTCGAAGTCCAAATTGAGTACAGAATAGCTCGTTGGAAATATTTTCCTGTCTACTTTCCAACCCAAATGTAATTTCTGAATTTGGTTGCCATTTTCCCCTCCAAAAATCAAATCTCCAAACACTGCTTCATGTGTGTCCAAAAAGTGGCAGAAAGGCCATTTTTAAGGTGTTTTTTACCCTTCAGGCAACCCAAAACTTGTCAAAATCCTTAGGTAATGGGTAGGCATGCATAAATTTTGATGAAAATTCTAGAAATGCAAAGTTTTCTTCAAGAGGAGCTGCCAATTATAAGCGCGCACCAAGTGGCGCGACACGTCGGGCCGGAAAATCTGTGTTAAGGCCAAAAAATTCAAAATTGACAAAAATTTTCCCAAATTTCTTGAAATTTGGGCTGAATGTCCACCATCAAGCGCTATGCTGAGCCAAAGAAGCTTCAGCCAAAATTTGGATTCTATCATGCCTTTTGTGATGCTTTAGTTCCCTCTTTAGCTTTGCCTTCAAGATCTTGATTCTCGCTTTGCAAACATGATTCCTCACCCAATAATGATTATTCATGTGCCTGAGCATGTTATTTTCCTTGTTGGCCTTCTCCAATAGCTTCTCAAGATGAATATTGACCCTCTCAAGCCAAGTCTCTCTATCAGCATCAATCTCCTGCTCAATGGATGTCATCTCGATTTGGCTTCTTTGGGAAGCTTGTCGGTCCTCATGGATGTTTTGCAACTCCATGATTGTTTGTTGATCTTCCAATTGTTTGTTTTGCTATTCCAGGTAGTTTATTATCCATTGGGCTCTTTGCAACTTGATGGTCAATGTGTCTATCTCCGCCTTCTGCTCCTGAATGGTCTCTCTCAACTTTGAGCTTGGAGAGCTCAAATCCTCATCAATCAATATGAAACCTGTATCTTATCCTCCTGAAGGGCCCTCATCCTGCATAGGCCTCTTACCTATGTCCTATACCTATACCTGTGCTACTGATGATGGAAACAAGACCCCTTCCACCCTAGGTGGAGATAGTACTCACCGGGCTGCTGCAAGTAATCCTCTAGTGCCTCTCTGATAAATGACATATGTCGGCACAGTAGTCTCTGTCTCCTGACCTCCATGCTGATATGAAGGTTCGCCTGCATCATGAACAACCTCCGGAGGAGCCTGAGGAGATGTGAAGAAATCGTTGGAAATGAAATCCTCCCATGAAATACCCTGCAAGCCGAGCTGATGCACAACCACGATCTTAATGAGTGCATAGTGATAAATATTGTTGTACTGCTGCTCGGGAGTTTTCCTCTGCACGAGAGTGGTAATTCTATCGATGTTCCGACACATGAAATAAGGGATTTTCATCATCCTCACTCTGGTGAAATGCATCAATAACCTGATATGATAGGCATAGAGTCGTGAAAACTGGCCCTCACAACTGAAATATCTGATAATGAGTTTCATCAGAGGTACATAGGAATCCTTTAGGAACCGGAATGGGAACACTCTGCTAAGTTATCTCACAAAGCTAGGCCTAATATATGGTTCATAATGCACTCTGTCCACCTGTTGTATTTTGTTCCACTGTTCTCCCACATTTGGTATTCCGGTTGCTTGAGAGATTGTTTCCGGTGTCAAAGTGAAAGTTACACCGGCAAGAGTTACCTGACCATCATGTAAATGCAATACAAACAAACGAGCCAACTCCCGATGATAATGAATCCTAGCAATCATTTCACAAAATTGATAACAAGATTGTTCTCGAAAACATGCCTTGGCAAGTGGACAAGCCTGCAATTTAGCCAATGAGGTGGGCTCCTCTCTCACATGTCTGCCACTCTTATGAGGCCTTCTAGGTGCATGTATCTCAGTGGTGGAATCACTATCTCGGTCATATGATGTATCAGTATCTGTCTCCATGATGTTAAAGGTTTATGCAAGGTGTATGTTGGCTTGTATGAGATGAAAATGAGAATTTGGGTACTTTTGTTTTAGTGCCAAATGTATGGTAGTATCGGAGAGAATGTAGAGAAATAGGGCAGTGGGGACAATGGGGTTTAACCAAGTGGAATTTTCCTTTTGAAAACTTGTGATTTGATAAATTTAGGGACAAGGACAGCCACTTGATTTTTTGGGGCAACTTGGGATTTGGGGAAATTTTTCAAATGGGATAGGGATAATGGGAATGAGATGGGTATGAGTGGCTTTAGGGATGTAGGGAGATAGGGGATGAACTGTAGTAATTAGATAACAGTGAGGGGGAAGAAAAAACAAGGTGGGGAATTGAGTATTTGGCACAAAATTATCTTTTAAAATACCAGCTTCAAAACCCTAAGGGAGAAATTCTCAACAAGATGATAGGGTTTGAGTCTTGGCATTCAAACTATCATATTCAACATCAAACATTTGTAAATGGCAATTACAAGGTCACATGAACTTACTTGGAAAAAATAGACCGAGTCGATTTGGAGTTTTTTGAAGTAATGGGAAAAATTTGTGTTTCGGCCCTGTGCACCACGCAGTCAACCCAGTGCGCCGCACCCCTCCAATGTGCTGCGTTGGTTCACATTTACACACAATCGACTTGCCCGATGCACCGCACACCACTGATGCATCGCGACACCTGCCCAATGCGTTGCGCTCAACAAATTACACACAGTCTTCCCTCCAAACACTTGCTTTGCTCCTCCACGATTTGTCTTGGCTCAATGCTATCTCTTGGCATGAAAATGGAGTGTTGGATCATGAAAATATCTTATATTCCCAAAATTTAATTTTTGCTTTTTGAAAACCCACTTTGTAATGTTTGAACACATTGACACTTTTTCAAAAGAACTCTGTTTTGCTAGTTTTTGACTTTTGGACTGAATGATGAGCTTGTTTCCTATTTTGCAGGGATGGATGGCATGGAATTTTGGCAAAGGTGGCCAGGGTTGCGAATGGAGCATTATTAAAATTGAAGAATTTAAAAATTACATTGCATTTGTTAGAAAAGGATAAAATAGACAATTTTTCTTCAAAACAGAGTTTTGAAGAAAAATTATTCTCAAGCATTATGATGATGAAATTTTTGTACAGATACCTTATTTGAAACTTCCTCATGTGCCTGTTGGCCACTATTAGACATTTTGAGACCATATTGATAAAACCCTAGACCTAATGAGACTAAAACCCTAAAATGACTATTTTCCAACCAGGAGACCAAAAATGATTGTAAATAATTTTGATGAACAAAACTAGACCAACAGGTACATGACATGAGGGATATAAGTGACAAGACCCTACCGTCAGATGATCCATGCTCCTAATGGAATGCAACTGAATGAACTGAATGAGACACCTAAAATGAAATGCAACAAGAGAAATTTGATCTCTGATAGAGGGATGAAGATACCGACTCTAACAGGTCCCTCCACCCTCTTATTTACTTAATTAATTATCAAAATTAAGAACTTTTATATTCTAATTATCTTGTGAAAAATTGGGAATATTACAGTCCTCCCTGGAAAAAATTTTCCTGTCCTAAAGAAACTGCAAAAGTAGATGCTAGAGTAATATGTCCCCCTCCAAATTGCATCCACACAAGGAAGGTTTCCCCATTTGTTGCAATGAGTCATGCATGCCCAACACCAAAGTTGTCTCTCTAGAATGTCTAGAGTGACCTCTAAATGTGTAGCTAGATATCCCTCCTCAATCATGAAGCTCCAAGTGACAACCATAAGCTGACCAACATTCTCCATAATTTTTGGTGATAAAGAAGGTCTTTGAGCAAGACCCAGGTTCAGGATGGAGGCCAACAAGGTTTCTGCAGTAGTTTAGCACAACGTCGGCATTTTCACTCTACTCTGAAGAGCAAAGAGTCTCACCCGAGTCATGTCATGACCTTAGTAAATTTAGGAATAGATCAACTATTTCCCAATCACAACTACAGAGTAAAACAGGCAGAACTACGTACTCCGGTCAGGTTTAACTACTTTGCACAAGGTGCTACTCATGAACATATTCAGGATGAAAAACAAAATTTAAAGTGACCAATACATTCATCTTAACCAAATACACATTATAGAACTCAGAACATCAAACCCAGATAAGAGTATATTGCATTAACAATAGTGGACAGTTACATTTCTCCTCAGAGCGACTCTGCCAAGACTGATTACAATATCATCACATAGAACAAATAGAATGAACAGAGTGAACAGAATGAACAGAACGGCCAGAGCAAATAGAGCTCTCCTATGGCTCTCTTCCTCTGCTCTCCACTGCACCAACCTCTTGTCTACGCTGGTCGACTGCCTATTTGTTCCTTTTCCAAAGTGACTGACAATTTTCCCTTATTTTATGCTATGTTGTTTGTTGCATCTCCCTGATCACTGGGAGTTCCGTTGTTTGTTCTTGTCACTCCCTTCTGCCATCTGTGCTAGTTTCTGCAATAGCCACACCACCTGCTCTTCGTAACTGTGACAACTCTCTGTCTACTATGGTTGCACTCTTCCACCTATTATCCATGACTTAGAACCATTTTATTTTCAAAACAAGGGCACCAACAGGCCCCGAACACATGCTATTGACTTGTCCAAAGCCAATCCTTTTTTGTTGTCTCAGTCTCCATCAGTCCACTTGCCTCCGTGGCTAGCCCTGCCTTATCCTTTTCCTCTCCTTGTCCAAACAAGGGCCCCAACTCAGGGACCTTTGCCAATGTTGATGTCCTGAGTTTGGCGAAGTCGAAAATGGCCTGTTACCATATCTTCATGAGGAGGTACATTTATGTGGTTATTTTTTTTGCTTCTTTTTCTCCCGAAATGGGCGGTAGCTTGCTGAATAATTTTGCAATTTTGATCTCGACCTCAGTGGCCATTTGCTGTATTGTTTGTGCAGTAAGATTCACTGGTTGTCTCAATTCTTGGAGGACTTGTTTTGTAGCTGCCGATTGTTTTTCAATCCTTTGTATCTTAGTCTCTAGCTCCTCTGCCTGGTTATAAAAATGGTTCAGGCCATCAGGGTCTGTGGCCTCTTGTATTTCTTTTGAAAATTGTTGCAGTTGTGCCAAGATCAGTTATGCCTTCATAGACAGTGAGGTTGAATACTTGTGAAAATGTTTGAGAAGGTCGTAGGCTTCTTTCACCATGGTGCCCAGGGTTTCCTGCATCCCCATTACTTGTTTATACTTCTCTATTACCTTCTCTGCATATATGACAATAGGGTCTAGCAGTGTCGGTCTGGTCGCCAACGCTGCCTTCAGCTCTTGGTTCTCCCTGCTAAGACTTGAACATGCTGTCTTGACCTAAACGGACCATTCGACCAAGGTACCAACTGATATATTGCTCGGTGTCTGGTCATCTTGAGCCATTATGGTCGGCTAGAGATCCCTGAAAAATTTGTCACCTTCTTCAGCTGTTCCTACAGGTTATATTTTTCTACTCTCAATTGATCACACTCTTTAGTAAGCGTAGTAATTTGCAGTTGTTGTTGATCAAGCCTCTGCTGGAGGTCGGTGTGGAGCCCCTCAGCTTGCTGGGCTACACGTTAAATGAAATTGTATAGTTGTGTTGTTCCCCATGTCTGCATACTCTCTGCCCCTGACAAATATTGGTTCAGCGGTCTCTCCCTGAGCGACTGACCGCTAGCTATTAACCTGGCCAAGTGCTCCTGTGGTGATTTCAGTTGGGTCTGTTGCAATGGCGGAGTGTTTGGGTTACCCATGCTTGGAGTGGGTTGAATCTGTGTAGTATCAAGTTTGTTTCTTGGAACAGGTTCAGCTCCTTGGGCGAGGGTGTTGTATCTACAGTGAAGGATCCACCTTGACTTAAAAGGTCTTAAAAAGTGCCCTGTTTAACCAGGGATTGGTTAACCTCAGTTACCAATGCTGTACTGGAGTTAACCTCTGCTTCGTGGTCTCCATTTGTTTTCCTTTTATCTCTGACCGGGTCTGAAATGGTTGTTGAAGTGGATGGAGTTCAGGTTGAATGGTCTTTGGAAGTGAATGATGTGTGAGGAGATGAATGGTGAGTGCGAGGCATAGATGTATGAATATTTAAAAATGAGTAGGGGTTGAACATAGGTAGCTCAGGAGTTACCTGGGGGGTCATCTCTGGATCCTCCTTAATTGGGGCTCCCATATACGTTGGTTGCGTTTGATCCTCCCCAGTGAGATCAACGACCTGGCTAGACACTGTAACCTTTGCCTTCTTGGCCTTTGGTGTAGCTATGGGTGGCTTAGGTGCTTTATTCTTTTTTATTGGAACTGTGGTGGTTTCCAATGGTCGATTAAACAAGGTGGACGAAAGGGCCGTGAATATGGGTGAAAATATTGAAGAATATGTGGAATTGGAGGCCTAAAACTCTGAAAAAGTAGGGAAGAGAGGAGAATGTAATATCCCAAAACAAGGATTTCCTACAACAAATGGAATATCTAAAGATATTCCAAAGCTGTAGCTTAAGCAAATCATGAGCATGGAAATTTAGATCAGCTCATTATATGTAAAAGAACATCTCACTAGCATATTAAAGAACCTCAGCAAGAATATGGCCTATATCCTCCTTCCCAAGTGGGGAAATGCAGCAATATAGGGCATAAAACAACTGTATTCAGAAAATAACGCTATAAATGTGAGGGATGGGACTTGGATCCCTTAGAATACATCATATACAACTCACATGCAGAATTAGAGATGAAACAAATCACTCTAGCCAACATAAAAAAATATCCCCAAGTCAATATGTTTCAAATAAGCCCAAACCCCATAGCTTAACTCATGAAGAAAGGACTGAAGCAAGTACATCGTTATTTTAATGAGGGTTTATGTAGAAAATAATTAGAAATAGTAGATCTGGAGATTACAAGTATCCAATGGCTGAGAAAATGGAGATTCCTCCCTCTTTATACAAAATAAGATTAACCCCGCAAGGGTTTCATGAGAGTACAATGTATGAAAGAGAAGATCTACAGATCTGGATCTGAAAAACATAGTTATACTACAAATCTGTATAAAATATGGCTGTAATATACAAATAAAAGAAGAATAATGAGATATAGAGCTTTCTGGGAGAAGGGTTGGCCCTTCCTCCTAGGAATAAGCTCACCGGCAAGGGATCAAACCCTGCTGCTACAGCACTCTAGAAAATGATGCAGTTTCTGAAGCTAAATTTGTTGTAAAATATGAGAAGTGAGTTGGCCACATGCCAAGATGTAAAATATGCTCTGGAATCTCCTGTATAGATCTTGCAAAGCAAGGGGAGCTCCCTCCTCTGAAAGATAAGCTCAAGAGCTGGTGTTGTGAGTCTCCCACTGCAACACCCTGCAACACAATGTCCCCTGCTATAGGAATAACGTCATGGCTGAAGGATGATTCTTGGCCTCAAGCTCGGATGTGGGAGAATGAAGAACAGAACTCCTCCAAGACATCACTCAATGAAGAAGAAGGAATCCCTAAGCAGGAATGCCTTGTGCTGAACAACAGTACATACTCAACTCAACAGCTGAAGAATGCTCAAGAGTCTAAGCAGACCAAAAATAATAATCCATAATCTAACCTCAAATTTCTGCTATCTTCCTCCTTATAAAGTTTGTGAACCTCCTCACCTTGGGTCCCACCCATTAGGGTTTCCAACACCACATGGTTACCTTCCCTCCAAAACTGCATTGTAGCTCTATCTAGGCTACTCATCCACACTACGTTGTTGACTGGGTCAATTTGACTGAATCAACTTGAGCCTCTTTCTGTTCATACATGGGAAGTGCAAATCTAACAACTAGAATGCCCCCTTTTCATACCAAGAGGTTTTTTATTATAAAATAAGACAAGTATGGGTCTTTTTCCCCCATTCATTCATCTACCAGGTGCAAAGTTCAAAATTTAATATTCATATTAGTTGCATGCTAATTTTAAGAATATTATAGTCCTCCCCTCCCAAATGTTGCTTGTCCTCAAGCAACTACAAGGATAGAACTGGAAAGTCTCCTTTCTCTTCCTATAGCATCCTCATATGATGAGATCTCCAAAATTACAAGATGTTGTCTCAACAATGAACTCCACAATGTCTCTCCCAAGCATACAAGTTAGCACTTGGCATACCTCCCAAATGGCTATCATTATGCAAAGTAAAATAATCAAGGAGACAACTGTGTGCTATCTAGAGTTCCTCTCAGGGCATGGAGTTGAAATGCATGGGAAACTTCCATTCCCTAAGTGAAACCTCCACCCCCAAGCTATCATCCATATGAAATGAGTTACCCTCCAACATGACAACTCATGCACAATTCCCTCCACCTTTGGCTCCTGAAGTGTAGGTGGACTGAATAAATTAACATGATAGCGAAGAGGGCCTATCCCATGCTTTCCACCTCTCCACTTATGATAAGTGTAGAGGGCATGTTGATATTGGGCTGCAACATGATTGCCCTCAAATGGCAAGAAGAAGATTGAGTCTCCAAGGGCCCTCTCTCCAAAGTCATGAGCCATGCCAACCCAAACCATTCCATACAAGATGAATGGCACATCATCACCATATGGCATCCAAATCAGAAAATTTTTGAATGTTGTGTGCAAGTTTGGATGGTACAAATGGTTTCTCAAGTGGATACTGTGCAATCTCCCCAACTGCTGTTTGATAATATCATGTGGCAAGTGGTTTTTGAATGAGTTACAAGCTGGGCATGTTTTCTCCTCCACCATGGGGTAGTAAGCAGTAATGAATGTCAGTTGTACATAATCCAAATAACAATGTACTTGCCCAAAATTATGTATATATGGGCTACTATCATTACAAATATTGGCCCTAAAGTGACCATGAAACCCAAAAATACTCTTGCTCTCTTGTGGAGCAATGCACTGTTCATACATGGTGAGAAGATACAAATACTCAATGGAGTAATCAACAAGTGCAGAAATATATTTCTTATCATGCATAGTGAGTAAGCTGAAGGTGAGGTCCATGAATGAGTCCTCCCATGAGAACCTCCTCATAAGAATCTACAAAAAGAAGGGATACATACTCTTCTTGGAACACTCCATCAATAAGAACATACTCCCAAGTGACAGCACTGTAGGCCTTAGTGATAAGGCTCCCTGACTCCTCCCTTTGACATTCTATATGCCAAACCCATCCACCATCATGCTGCTATGTGATAAGATCTTCTTCCTACATGGAAGCCTCTCATGATCCTCAAATGTTGAAGGGTAACCTCCTTGCACCTTGAATGTGCCTTCCCTCTCTCTGGAAATATCATGAAAAGTATGGGAAAATCTCTGCCCATACTCTCCAAAGTGTAACCACAGCAACAACAACTCTTTTTTCTCCCTCATCTCTCCCTCATACAAGCCATAGAGTAAGATCATGATGGTTGTCTTGTATGATGCCCCATACAAACAAGTTTTATGTTGTTCTATCATATGGGTGCCATGCCATGCCTCCATCCACCACATACCTTTTGACAAAGGGTATGATTCAAGATGGCCAAACTCTCTCAAGATTAGCCAACGCAGCTTTTATTCTTACTGCCCTATGTCATAAATCTGCAAGTGGCTCACCAACCTCTTGCTCTCCATCCACCTCCATTCATCCAAATGTGGATGCCCCCAATCATTCTCTCCTTTGGTATCTTCCCAATGAATACTACAAATCTCCGAAAACAGATTTCTCCCCTTACACCTCATGGGAAGTTGAGATGTAACCCCTTGTAGATCCCCTAGAGAAGACCTCTCATCAATCAATCTCTTGAATCTAAAAGGATCTAAGTGTGTTGAAGGAAAAACATCAACAGAAAGTGGCACAACATTCATTATGCCTTCCAAAATCTTGCACCCTAACCCCTCATACTGCATGCAACTCAATAAAGGTGCAATGGAATGAATTTTCATCCCTTCTTTGTTTATACCAAGGTCACACAGCGTAGTGCAAACTTGTTGCTTCACCCTTGCAATGTGTTTTGGTCCTTGACCAAGTGAGGACAAATTCCCAAGGTTTTCCATAAGATTTTCTGAAATGATCGGAAATGGAAATAAATGCACACCTTGGTGAGTCTTGGGAACATCTTGTATGGTTGCAAGAGTTCCTCTCTTCAGTGTGTTGGCTGATCCAACTGCTGATAGGGATGGCTGCTCCCTCATGAATGTGACAGTGCTGATAAAGGTCTCCTCAAATGGGGATGAGGTCTCCTCCTTCTCTGATCTCTCACTATCAAATATTTTGATCACCCTATGAGTGAAATAAGAAAAAGTAGATACTTTTGCATGACTCACATGGCTAAACCACCAAGAGCTTTCCTTGCCCTCCAAGTGCAGCGTTGAGATCTCCACGGCCTCTTTTTCCACTACTAGATGTAGTAGAAAAAATGCTTCTAACTTCATCACCCAAGATTCTGCTGTACATAAGGGTGATCCATAGAAGGTAGAAAATAGGAATATATTTCCCCTTATCATCCTCCTACTGCATGGCCTTATTTCTTCTCTCAATTGGATAAACTGAGGAAAATCTAGGGTCTCTTTGAAAGCCCTAGGTTGGCACTTGTACTCTGCCAAATACCCACTCAGGATCTCATGTTCTAAGTGGTCTTCTTGCTCTCCACTTCCTCTATGAGAATATGAAGTTCATGGATCTTCTTCTTCCTCTTTAAACCTTCTAGATGTCTCACTACAGCTTTCTCCTTCTTGAAACCCTCTTGGATTTTCATTGCATCTTTCTTCTTTCATCGGTTGAACCTCCTTGGAGAGTCTCTTCTTAGATATAAAAATGGATGAGAGTAATCTCATCCTCTCTATCATTCTAATCTCATATTCTTCTTTATATTTTATATTGGATCTGAAATCCATAGGCTGAGCCAAGATAGCAGCTCTGATACCACTGTAATATCCCAAAACAGGGATTTTCTACAAAAAATGGAATATCTAAAGATATTCCAAAGCTAGAGCTTCAGAAAATCATGAGCATGGAAATGTAGATCAGCTCATTATATTTAAAAGAAAATCTCACCAGCAGATGAAAGAACTTTAGCAAGAATATGGCCTATATTCTCCTTCCCATGTGGGGAAATGTAACAATATAGGGCATAAAACAGTTGTATTCAGAAAATAACGCTATACCTGTGAGGGATGGGACTTGGATCCCTTATAATACATCATATAAAACTCACATGCAAAATTAGAGATGAAACAAATCACTCTAGCCAACACAAACAAATCTCCCAAATTCAATATGTCTCAAATAATCCCAAACCCCATAGCTTAACTCATGCAGAAAGGACTGAAGAAAGTACAACATTATTTTAAGGATGGTTTACGCAGAAAATAATGAGAAATATCAGATTTGGAGATTACAAGTATCCAATGGTTGAGAAAATGGAGATTCCTCCCTCTTTATACAAAATAAGATTAACCCGGCAAGGGTTTCATGAGAGTACAATGTATGAAAGAGAAGATCTACAGATATGGATATGAAACATGTAGTTACACTGCAAATCTATATAAAATATGGTTGTAATATACAAATAACAGAAGAATAATGAGATATAGAGCTTTCCAGGAGAAGGGTTGGCCCTTCCTCCTAGGAATAAGCTCACCGCCAAGGGATCAAACCCTGCTACTGCAGAACTCTAGAAAATGACGTAGTTTCTAAAGCTAACTATGTTGTAGAATATGAGAAGTGAGTTGGCCACATGCCAAGATGTAAAATATGCTCTAGAATCTCCTGTACAGATCTTGCAAAGCAAGGTGAGCTCCCTCCTCTGAAATATAAGCTCAGGAGCTGGTGTTGTGAGTCTCCCACTACAACACCCTACAACACAACGTCCCCTGCTACAAGAATAACACTGTGGATGAAGGAGGATGCTTGGCCTCAAGCCCAGATGTGGGAAAATGAAGAACAGAACTCCTCCAAGAGATCACTCAATGAAGAAGAAGGAATCCCTAAGCAGGAATGCCTTGTGTTGAACAGCACTACATACTCAACTCAACAGCTGAAGACTGCTCAAGAGTCTAAGCAGACCTAAAATAATAATCCATAAGATAACCTCAAATTTTTTTTATCTTCCTCCTTATAAAGTTTGTGAGCCTCCTCACATTGGGTCCCACCCTTTAGGGTTTCCAACACCACATGGTTACCTTCCCTCCAAAACTGCGTTGTAGCTCTATCTAGGCTACTCATCCACACTGCACTGTTGACTGGGTCAATTTGACTAAATCAACATGAGCCTCTTTCTGTTCATACATGGGAAGTGAAAAATCCAGCCACTATAATGCCCCCTTTTCATACCAAGAGGGTTTTTATGCTAAAACAAGACAAGTATGGGTCTTTTTCCCCCATTTATTCATCTACCAGGTGCAAAGTTAAAAATTTAATATTCCTATTAGCTGCATGCTAATTTTAGGAATATTACAGAGAAGCACTGGTTACAGTTTTCATTACTTGATTAAAGCCTTGTACCTTCGTGTTCAGCTCCTTAATTATTGGCGTCAGCTGCAGCCGAGACACTCTGGTCATTGTTTCATCATGTGTCTCTCCTGGTATTGGATTCGGCAACATACCATCAAACGAATAGTGATAAGACCCCACTTCTGACCTCCATGTCCACCCATGGCCAGGGACATATTTTGGTGTGGAATTCTTTCTCATAAATTTGAAACTTCTATGGTCTCATTTTGAATTTCGTTTCTGCCACGAAGGTGGGTCGGATGTAGGTTTTCTTGTGGATGACTCCAAACCATATTTGCGCATAATAATTATCCAGAAAAATATTTGGGATTATGTGTTGTCTCACCATTATGTCCACCATCTTCCTATACCAGAATGCGAATGCTTATTCATTCACCTCCTTGGTGCTGGGGTCTCCTGATAACTTCCAGGGTGTAAATTTAATTGCCAATGGCTGACCTCTTGTGAGTTCCATGGGTTGTCTGACTCCCGGAAAATTCCATTTCCACATAGAAAATTCCATGATAACGTAACCATAAATGAACCCAGTGTCTCTTTTGTAGTTATCCTCACAGGCTTCAAATAGTTCATTTAGCAAAAATGAACACCAATTCAATTTTGTCCCCTGGAGGCAGTGCTCCGTGACTTAGATGGTATCAAGTGTACACTCACCCTTTGTATAATGCTTCATGGTTTTTCTTGCAATCAGGTAACAAGAGAATTTGACTGCCAGGTTGTTTATCAGGTCTATATTTGCTCCCTTTCCACCTCTCTTAGTATCATACTTCCTATAATAATCACCATCTCCTGCCTTATTTTCTCTCTTGGAGATAGTTTAGAATGTTGTGGAGACATCTCTTCCTTCTTCTAATAGTCCTTTTAGCCTGTGAATATCTTCCGTGTGTATTGGTATTTCTCTTCCAAGCCATAGTGACCTGTTCTGGATTCTTCTCAGCAATAATTTTGTACACTGCATCATAGCTCCTGTGGTTCCAAACACTGGAAGATTTCTGAGTTTCAATATTGTTGATTGCTAGATACCTCTAAATTCTGGGAGCACTCTTGTTGCTTATTCTCCTACTTTTGTAGCATAATTTTCCATATAGACTTGCCTCTTCATTTCTGTGAACTGGTATGAATCTGTAAGGTCTGTATCGATCAATGACGCATCGTCATATTTCCCCACCAGCGACTCAATTTTCTAAATTCTCTCATCGATCTCCTACTCAATGACCGCTGGTGCTACCTTCGTCACTTTTGCTATTCTTTGGTATACTCACAAATCTACTCCTGCTCTCTCTTTGCAAATTCTTGCCTCTAGATGCTTGCTCTATAATTCTTCTAATGAATTTTCTCTTGCTACCGCTGCCGTTTCTGGTTCTAACTCGGGCTTCTCCGGCATTCTCGCTCTTTCTTTCATGCAGGTTGTGTAAGTAACCGACACGAATGAGGTTGATAAGACCCCATAACTAATTAATTTTTTCTGCTTCCCCCATGACTATAATCGTGTGATTAGTTACTATGATGAGGTGGGTTCTAACATGGATGACTGTGGCTTTGGTATTTGGGCAGACGTGATGGGTAGTGATTATGGCCTAATATGGAAAATTTATTGCGGTATGGACGATACTAATTATAGCAATTACTTCTCAAATCTCAGTTATCCTACAGAATGACATGGGAATGATGGGTCATAATGATGGAATGATATTTGACATGTTTGGCTCTCTGACATGGATGACACGCTAGACACTACCCTCCCCTCGACCACAATCAGTTGCGATGTAGTCTCCGCATCGCAACTTGTTGGGAAAAATACTGAGAGGGGGGGGTGAATCAGTATTTACTGCATATTCAAAACTTTTTACTTTTTCTTACTTCTAAAACCCATACGCTACTTTTCTGAAGCCAACTAGCGTATACACGCGGATATCCTTCATAAAACTCGCGTATGCACAGAGATCTAATTATGCCATTAATTCTTCACTTATATCATTCCATCATTCATTCATTAGATGTTCTATAAACAGTAGACATGTGCAGTAACCAGTATAAACCATCAAACAGAATAGACCATCACACATAATCATCACACATGAACACCAGGATTTTAGGTGGAAACCCAAGTCGGGAGAAAACCACCGCTGCCGTTGTCTCGGCCTTCAATATTTTATTATAGAGAAAACATCTTACAACCATGTATTGGCGCAGACTCATACCAGCACGCGGGCACCCACCTGCAGAAGGCTACAACCTTCTCTCGTTTACTAGCCTCTCCTGGAAGGGAGCTACAACCCCCTGCTCTCGTTTACCAGCCTCTCCTAGAAGGGAGCTACGACCCCCTGCTCTCGTTTACTAGCCTCACCTGGAAGGGAGCTACAACCCCCTGACTGAAGGCTACAACCCTCAGCACCTCTATGGACCACGTTTCATCAATTTTCACACTGGATCCAAAGCATCCTTTAGGACACCACTTGCAGGCCACGTTTCATCATATTTTCAGACTGGACCCACTCCATACATTTAAGCACAGTCAACCATGCAACAGGTACATATAACTCACTGACAGATATCAGTAAACCAGTAGAACAGATCAGAAATTTCTTACCACAGACTTCAGAAAACCCTAGTTTTCATACGCGCTTTCCTTTCTATGATGTCGCGTATATATGTGCTTCCGTTCACATAAACCAGCGTATACTTCTGTACATATTACAGAGCTAATTTTATTGCGCATACGCGCTTTTTCTTCAGCGAAGCCGCGTATATACGTGCTTCCTCTTCGGCGAACTAGCGTATGGTTCTTCAGACTTTTATGTCATTGCAATTCTTCACAACAGATACATCACTTCATATTTTACCCTTTACCTCAGATAGATGTTCGCCTCCTCACAGATCTAATCATTCCATAAACAGATCTAGAAAATACAAGTACATTTCAGATCTAGACCCCCTTCTTCATCATTGGTGCATCATACATTCAGATCTATCATTCAACTGTAACCCTTTCCATTCAGATATACTTCAGAGAGAAGTATTCATTCAAGCTCAGACATCTTGCACCCACACTCATGATTTGCACAATGAATTTCTTCTCCTTATATAGGTTTACACTTTTTCAATACCATGAGCCAAAACCACATTACTTCCAATGGTATTCCTGGACGGGGTCATTTAGACGAATCATTACCCAATACAATGGGTCAATACCATGGTGGTTACCCCTGGTTTTGCACTTTATGAGCGCTTTTTCCCATACGCGACTTGGCACGTTGTTTCCCGCGTGCATACGCGACTTCTCCTAGACAGATCCACGTATGCCTTGAGACATACTCTTTTCACCATAGATTTAGCACATGCTGAATTCCTTTCTTCATTGCCTTCTGTACTCACTGTAGATAGATCAGATTTACTTCATCAAGAACATATTCTATCAAGCACAAACTTCATCAAGTAAGTTGCCATCATCTTCATCAAGTGGGTTGCCATTCAATGACAACACTCAGCATCATATCATTTCACATCAGATTTACATCATTTACCAAGTCCATCAGGTCAAGAATAACTTCATCAGGAGGTTTGCCATCAAGGAAAACACATGTCAACAATATCATGTCTTCATCTTCATTCAGTGGGTTGCCATCAAGGACAACACTTTGCATCATATTGCCAACAATCTCCCCCTTTGGAATTGATGGCAACCATGATGGTGTTTGGTTACCACAACAGATAGGTATATTAAGAAAACAATGACACCATGTCACATGCCCCATTTTTGACACCATTCTTTCTCTTCATTCAAACACCATGTCACTCTCCCCCTTTGACATCAAGGGCAAAGGGTGGATCAAAACCAACATACTCTCCCCCTTTTCTCCGCATGTGGAAGAAGCGTTCTTCAGATCCGATATATACTGAAGTGACCAAGCTCCCCCTGAGTTCATGCTGAATATTCAAACATATTTTCCAATGAAGTACATGACTCTATGAATTTCCTATCACCAAAGATCCATCCAAGTGGATTTACATATGAGACTTAACTACCCAACCAAGTGGGTTTACAAATTTGACTCAGCTACCCAACCAAGTGGGTTTACAAAATTTGACTCAGCTACCCAACCAAGTGGGTTTACAAATTTATCAAGTCCTTACATGACTGAATATTACAATTTTACATCATGGATCTATACAAGACCTTTTCATCAAACTACAAATATAACTTTAAGATCAACACCAGAAAGTCCTCAAGAAAGAGAACATATTTTAGATCCATCATAATGCCAACAATGCATTATACTTAGCAGAGCTAATGCTCCCCCTGAATCTGTGCATCCAAGCAACCTTTCCATAAGACTAAGGCTCCCCCTTAGTTTGTGCATCTTGAACACTTTTACCAACAAATCATCAAGGCATCTTTATCAAAACATTAGAAATAGAATTATGAGAACTGGAACACCACCAGAGATACCAAACAGTATCAGAGATGCCAAACAGCACTGCAGCTATGCTGAAGAGAGCTGACTCCAGACAGAAAATTCTCAGAAATCATACATACGCGGTTTTTTGTGCATGAACTCACGTATATACGCGACTGTGTTTCAGGAAACCCGCGTATCCAATACCATCTTCTATATTTTAACCGGATCTGATCCTCTGTGCGAAAAAAGATAGTGTTCAGCTTCTTTCTGAGATATTTGAATGCTTCCCTGGACTGCAGATAGATAGAACAGTGTAGTTGTGTCTTCAAGCATCATCCAACGGTTGTAGCATAAGCACATTAGTAACCAAGCCTTCAGATTCTTTGCAGCATCAATACAATATTTCCAAGAGAGATTATCATACCAGAACAACATCTTCAAATATGTATCAAGCAATCATCCATGTGGTCCAATACCACCATGATCTTGAAGATTGAACATGAAGTAACATATGTAGGCAAAAGATCTCAACCATAGTAACAAACTCTGCATGATCTATTCTTATTTCTGAATCAAACGACATCCAACTCATCCATGTGTGAGCACAAAAGATACTTATCAGCAACCAGGGCTCAAAATCTCATCATAATAAACCATGTACCAAGTTATCATCATTTGAGCATTAGTATCACAAAAACCAAATAATAAGCAGTCATATTGCCAACAATGCAATCATTAGTATTCAACCTGCTGCTCCCCCTGAACCAGTGCTCCTTCTTAACCTGTGCAACCTGAATACGTTCATCAGCAAGTCATCAGCAACAATCTCTGCATGAATTTCCCTTATCTCCGAATTATAAGACTTTCATCTCAACAATGAATACTCTTCATCAAAAATCAAACAGGACTCATCCACAATCTTCAACATAAGAAACCAAGTATCATATCATCGTTATTTAGAACTGAGAAAATAAGGCGTGTTAGCGATCAATGTCCCCGATTCAATGTGATCATAATGATACTCCCCACGAGCCTCGCTCGAACGACTATCATATAAATTATCTTATCATCAATGCATACGCGACTGTGTCTGCTGGAACTCGCGTGTATACGCGACTTTTGTTCATCGAACCCACGTATGGAAAGTGAAGCATAGAAATTTTCACATTCCTTCATCTCCCCCTGAATTTGTCCTTCCTGTACCTGTCTTCTTCATATCAGATGCTCTGTCAGAAATACATATAACCAGAATAATCAAATCAACCATGAGAATCATCATACATTGCTCCCCCTGTGACGATACATTACTAAATCTCATAATGTATCCCACATCATTCCTGCAGTCAATCAGAGAAGTAAGCTTCAGAAGCGGATGACTGCAGTAGGGTCAAAATTCCCTACGTTTCTGATTGGTCCTCCATCTTTTTCTAGATTTGTTTGAACTTTCTATTTGTGTGCTGGAAGTTATCCAATTTCTCATATCTGTTCAACCTGCATTCTTTTTCTACATGTCCATACTTGTTACAAGAATAACATCTCATGTGTCCAGAGAAATAAGCATAAGAATCATAATGAGTATTTCTAATCTTCCTCTTTTTACAATCAGCTGCTTTATGTCCATACTTGTTACATGAAAAAAAATATCCCTTGAAGAAACCAGAGTACCTTTCTATGTAGGAACTGTTTGATTGAGGCTGAAATGATCTGCTCCTGCAATTTGCTGCAACATGCCCATAATTATGACATTTAAAGCATTCAACTTTATTGACTGATTTCCTTTGAGATTTCATCATTGTTGGTTGACCTTTTGTTTCTTTCAACACTTCGGGTTTTGCATTGACATCCTCTGAATTTTTAGCACTTCCTTGTGAGCTAGATTCTCCTTTAACAGTTTCATGGAAACCAAGACCAAGTTTGATAGCAGGAGACCTTTGATTACTTAGAATATTGTCCAAAATGTTAGTACTATCTTGAAACCTCAAAAGTTTAACCTTTTCTTCTAATTTACCTTTGAGAATGTTTACCTCAACCTCCAAGGCTTGACATTGCTTCATCAAGCTTTCTTCTTTCCTTCTTCCATCTTCTACTTGATCCTTCAGATTTAGAATCTCTTCTTTGAACCAATTTTCGTTTTCTTCACATGTTTGTTGCAGCTCTTCATTCTTCTTATTTGATTTTTCCAGATCTTCTTTGAGAGAGATGATTTCTGCTTCAAGGCCTTCCTTTTCAAATGGTTGTAAAGGTTCCTCATTCTTCTTACTGGATGCTTAAAGATCTGCTTGCAGAGAGATGATTGCAGCTTCAAGTCCTTCATTCTTCTTGCTTGATTTTTCGAGATCTGCATTTAGATCGTTGATTTCTGCTTCTAGTTCTTTAATTCGATTGGATGCATAAGTATGAAACCTTTGATACTTGTCCACTTGTCCATTCAGCATTTCTATTTTTTCTTTCATTTGAGAGATCATCTCTTTGTAGATAGAATCTTTCTTATCAATTTCCTTTTGTTGTTCTTCAGCTTTGATCTTGATAGCTTCTTCTAGATCCACAACTTTACTTTCACTATCTTCACTATTGTTTGCACAAAGAAGAGTATTACAAGGACCCCAATCACTATCTGATTCATCTTCTTCAATTTCTGCTATACAAGTTTTCTGAGATATCTTCTTGTTTTGAGTAGCCTTCTTCTTTTGCTTCTTTGCCATGAGTACTTTCAGATCATGGTCAGAATCTTCTTCATCTTCACTGGACACTTCATCATCATCTTCATTTGCATAATAACTCTTCCTCTTTTCAAATTGTTTCCCTTTACCATGTTTTTCTCTATGAGGGCATTTAGCAGCATAGTGACCAACTTTTCCACACTCAAAACATTTGAAGGGAAGCTTGCCTTTGAATCTTCCAGTACCTAGTTGGAGTTTTCTCACGAAATTCGCTTCTTCTTCTTCGGATATATAGCTGGGTTCTTTGAAAACTTCCTTTTCTTTTCCTTTTGCAGATACCTTAAAAGCAACTTCTCTGATTTGGGAAGGACCTCCTTGTCTCATTTCAAAAGTAGTCAGAATACCATGTAATTGAACAATAGTGAGAGTTTGCAGATCTTGCCTTTCTTCAATAGCTGAAACTTTAGAGTCAAATGTTGAAGTCAAGGATCTTAAGAATTTTTCCACCAGAGTGGTATCGGTTATGGTTTCACCCAAATTTCTCATTCGATTCACAATATCATCTAGACGAAGAAAGAAGCTGGCAATACTTTCATCACTATGCATCCTTAAATTTTCATATTCAATTCTGAGAGTTTGGAGTTTTGCACTTTTTACCTTTGTGTCTCCTTCATAGCTTAGAATGATTTTGTCCCATATTTCTTTTGATGAATGTAGCTGCATCACTTTAGCAAATTATGATTCAGACATGCTTCCTAATAAGACATTCACTGCTTTGGCATTGATTTCATACTTCTTCCTTTCAGCCACATCAATAGGAATACTTGCCGGATATTGATAGCCTTCTTCCACGATTGCCCATATATCTGCAGCAAGACTTTGCAGATATGCTTTTGTTCGTACCTCCCAAAATATCAGATTGCTTCCATTGAATAGAGGTGGCTTTATAGACATTACTCCTTAATGACTTCCCATTGCGACGGATCTCCTTCAAGCGATCAAGCTTCTGCAAAAGGACCTGCTCTGATACCAATTGTTGGGAAAAATACTGAGAGGGGGGGGTGAATCAGTATTTACTGCATATTCAAAAATTTTTACTTTTTCTTACTTCTAAAACCCATACGCTACTTTTCTGAAGACAACTAGCGTATACACGCGGATACCCTTCATAAAACTCGCGTATACACGGAGATCTAATTATGACATTAATTCTTCACTTATATCATTCCATCATTCATTCATTAGATGTTCTATAAACAGTAGACATGTGCAGTAACCAGTATAAACCATCAAACAGAATAGACCATCACACATAATCATCACACATGAACACCAGGATTTTAGGTGGAAACCCAAGTCAGGAGAAAACCACCTTAGCTGTGGTTATCGACCTCCAATATTTTATTATCGGCATCTTACAACATAATGCTGGCGCGGACTCTCGGCTTTGCTGTTCCTAGCTCGTTTACACCCGACCTCTCCTCGGAAGGGGCTCCAGCCCCACGACTGGGTTACTGGCCTCTCCTCGGAAGGGAGCTATGACCTATCTCAGTTTGCCAACCTCACCGGAAGGAGCTTCCGGCCCCTACTCTCGTTTACCCATTACTCTTGGAAGGGAGCTACAACCCCCTGCGCCGAAGACACGACCCTCGACACCTCTGCGGACCCGCGTTCATCGATTTTTCTGCCCCCGGATCAGCATCCTTTGGGACACCATGAGCCACATTTTCATCATATTTTCGTGGACCCGCTCCATACCCTTAAGCACGATCAGCTTCTTACCGCAGTACATATAACTCCCAGCGACGGAATGTCATTAAGCAATGAAACAGTCCGGATATTTCTTACCACAGAATTCAGCAAACCCTAGTTTGCATACGCGCTTTCCTTTCTCTGATGTCGCGTATATACGCGCTTTCATTCACATAAACTAGCATATAACTCTGTACATATTACAGATCCAATTTCATTGCGCATACGCGCTTTCTCTTCAGCGAAGCCGCGTATATACGCGCTTCCTCTTCGGCGAACTAGCGTATGGTTCTTCAGACTTTTATGTCATTGCAATTCTTCACCACAGATACATCACTTCAGATTTTACCCTTTACCTCAAACAGATGTTCGCCTCCTCACAGATCTAATCATTCCATAAACAGATCTAGAAAATACAAGTACATTTCAGATCTAGACCCCCTTCTTCATCATTGGTGCATCATACATTCAGATCTATCATTCAACTGTAACCCTTTCCATTCAGATATCCTTCAGAGAGAAGTATTCATTCAGGCTCAGACATCTTGCACCCACACCCATCATTTGCCCAATGAATTTCTTCTCTTTATATAGGTTTACCCTTTTTCAATACCATGAGCCCCTTTTTCAATACCATGAGCCCAAAACTACATTACTTCCGATGGTATTCCTGGACGAGGTCATTTAGACGAATCATTACCCAATACAATGGGTCAATACCATGGTGGTTACCCCTATTTTTGCACTTTATGAGCGCTTTTGCCCATACCCACTCTTTGCTGACTTAGCTCATTGTTTTCACGTGCATACGCGCTTCCTAGACATATCGCGTATACCTTGGAACCTGCTCTTTCACCATAGATTTGTAGCACATCTTGAATTCCTTTCTTCATTACTTATGCAGCCTCATATAGATACATCAGATTTACTTCCTCTAAAGAACATATTCTATCAAGCACAAACTTCATCAAGTAATTTGCCATCATCTTCATCAAGTGGGTTGCCATTCAAGGACAACACTCAGTATCATATCATTTCACATCAGATTTACATCATTTACCAAGTCCATCAGGTCAAGAATAACTTCATCAGGAGGTTTGCCATCAAGGACAACACATGTCAACAATCTCATGTCTTCATCTTCATTCATTGGGTTGCCATCAAGGACAACACTCTGCATCATATTGCCAACACAACTGTGAGTTTCTTTTGTTACAGCGGTTTTTCTTTATTTACACTCCTATCTATTCTCTTCTTGGTTTCGAGAGAGTTATTGACTCTACCTAATCTAATATACCCTACTAACTCCTCTCAGTTGTGAGAGTTATTAAAAAATTAAATAATAGAACTTACTCATGATAGGGCTTCAGGCGTGCGTCGTTCACCCATCCTGGTAACACCTGGTCATCCAGTTGTGCTAACCAAACTGCTCCTGACTCACAGACTTCAATCACATGGTACAGTCCCAGCCAATGCATTCTTAGTTTACCTGGGAACTTTTGTAACTTTCTGTCATACAGTAAAACTTTTCCTCCGACCGTAAATGTTTTGCGCTTGATATGGCGGTCGTGGAAAGATTTTTTTCTGTCTTTCTGGATAGTCTAGTGGAACTCTGCTAGAAACCTGTCCTCTTCTAGTTCTTTTAGCTCTCGCAATCACTCTTTCGATGAGTCTTCCTCTGATAATTGTAGTGAAGATGCGATTATCAGGCTCGGTATGACAAATTCGACTGGTACCATTTCTTCCCTCCCATACACTAGCTAGAACAGGGTCTGGTTGTTCAGTATTTTGACAGTTGTTCTCTACGCCCACAATGTTGCTGGTATACGTTCATCCCAGTCATCTCGATCAGCATTGCAAATATTTGTTAGGCCATTTTCCAGAATCTTATTGAATTCTTCTACTGTACCATTTTCTTGTGGATGGTACGGACTGCTTTTATGATGTTGTACCATGAAATTTTCTAGGATAGATTTGATTGTTGCATTGATAAAATGTGTACCTTGATCGCTGGTCAGACTTATCGAGTAACCAAACCTGCTGATGTTTTCAAATATGAATCGAGCTGTTGTTTCAGCTGTGCAATCCTTCACTGGCATCGCTTCTTCCCACCTGGTCAAATAGTTTGTTGCGGTTATGATGTATCTGGATTGTGAGTGTCTTGCAACAGGTGCAATTGGTCCTATGAAATAAATGACCCACTTCTCAAATGGTTGCAATTCTTTTACAGGGTGAAGTGGCAGCTCGTCTCTGTGTGATGGACATCCCATCCTCTGCCACACATCGCATTTTTTTACAAATGCCTTACTGTCCATGTGTACTGTTAAACACAATAAGCCTACCTGTAGTATTTTCCTCGCCGTTGGTTTTCCTTCAACATGTCCTCCCACAATTCCACAATGGCATTCCCACAGTATGCCTTCCCTCTCATGATCCGGGATGCATCTCTGCAAGATTTGGTTTAACCCCATTTTATACAGGTGTCCCGCTATTAGCTGATACTCTGCTGCTCGAACTACAAGATGTCTTTTCTGGGCTGTTTTATATTCATTCGGGAACTGTCTTGTTGTTAGATAGGTTACTATCTGTTCTAAGTATTCTGGGATGGCTTCTACTATAAAAAGATCAGCATCTGGCAGTTGATCATCCAGAGACACTCCATTTTCTCTGTTTTCTAGCCTTGACAAGTGGTCAAGACCCACGTTTAGTCTCAAGGGATTCACTATCACCTTGAAGGTGAACTCCTGAAACAGTAGGATCCATATGCAGATTCTTCCCTCCAAGACCAGTTTGTTAACTAGGTACTTTAAAGATGAATGGTCTGTGAAAAACTTAAACATACCTCCTAGTAGGTAGTGGCGAAAATTTTGAAGGGAATACACCATTGCCAATGTTTCCCGTTCTGTTGTGGTGTAGTTCCTTTTAGCTGTTGATAACTTGTGACTTGCAAAATAAACTGGGTGATCCACTGAAGTATCTCCTGGTTGAGCTAGGACTGCTCCAAGTGAGATGCTGGAAGCATGGTGGAACGCGGTCTCCTAACAAGCTACGAAACTGGTCCTTTTTTGTTAATTTGGATTATATTTAATATAGCGCAGGGATTTTGGGGTGGGTCAAAGCCCCAAACACATTGTAATGGGTCAAAGGGGTAAATTAGGGGTCCGAAAACCATGGGTTGTGGACCATAGGAAAGTCGGAGCTAGATTGTTATAAATAGAGATGTATTTTGTATCGAAAAGGATAGGAATTGATGAGATATTGATGCGATCTGTTGCTTAAGCAGTCTATTTGGGTTTTGGGGAACAGACTCCTGCTGGCTGTGTGCACGAAGATCCTAGTCCAGTTGTGTGCGGACCCTGCTGCTGTGTGCACAGGTTGGGAAGGGAATTGTAAGGAAATGTTGATGAATGAATGAATGCGAAGAACAGTTAGAGAAATAAATCTGTGAGTTATGTTATGTGAATTGCTGATAAATTCTATGTTATGTATTTTATGTCTTTAAGCTGCGGAAGATCTGCGTACTGTGCTCGTGGATCTAGATCTGCTATGCTCTGCTTATGTAATACTGTGTTGATGATATAATAATCCTATAACTGTAGATCTAGTGCACATGGATGCGAATAGGAACATATTTAACCCTGCGCAGGACAAGGTAATCAGGGAATTACAGAAACAAGACGTAGCCCTGCTTGCCTTACCCAGCCTTTCTCAGGGTGCAGAAACTTGGTTCCAGCACCCACCCATACTACTTCGAGTGAGACTGTGAACTGCAAAAGCAGGTCACTGCCGAAAGGGCCAGTAGTATAGGGGTTTGTTGGCAAACCTTGCACACCAAACCTGGGTCAGGATCCCTCAAGCTAACAAATGGTTCCGTTGTTGGGACCGGAAGAAGTTTGAGAAAGGAATCGGGTAATGACAAGAGAATACTGGAAGCCTGAAAGAAAGGAGATCAAGGACTGGTTCGAGAGGCAAATCTAGGAGTTCGCAGTAAAAGAAAATCGCAATGAGAAATTAACAACAGAAAGGTGGAAAAATAGGTACGTCCTGAATGAAAGCTACGAAATATTCTTTGTAACTTTTGCGATCAAACTCCAAGAGTGGTTGGCCAGACTGGTGGAATTTCAGAAGTGCTGAAAGGACAAGCGGGTCAATTTATGGACGCCTGAATTGCTCAAACAGCTTGAAAAAACTGATAATACTATTACACACACGGTGGATCACTGGGTGGATGGCATGCTGGGAGGATTCATAACAGAATTTTCCATTGATCAATTTGTATCATACTCTGAATTTGAACGACGATTTTTCAAGGGATTCCAAGGTAAGTTCTTGAGGGCATTACCTTTATTGATCAAGAAATTACTGGGTGAAAAGAGCATTCTGTGTAGTCATACGGACCGAATGACCTCGGATCTAAATGGGAGTGCAACCCGCAGTGGTAAATAATATCTAACTAATCTTGACGAAGGGAGGTCCGCCTATAATCCATTTCAGGAACCCGCTATGAATGACCCCTCGGCTATATCACCACCTCAGACGCGTAAAGGTAAGAATTCATCTGAACCACCACCCTTCCTCTACAGTGATATGGCTATGCATTTGAAACTACCTACCTTCAAGGGGGTGGGAGAAGAGGATATGGATTGATTTTGGTTTGTGGAAGACTCTCTCTGGACCGCACAAAACATAGCAAGTGACACAATCAGGAGGGCGCAACTGTCTTTAGCATTCGAGGACAGAGCTCTGGACTGGTATATGCGATACAATGCCCAGAATGGGACCACTTCCATTCAAGATATCAAAGATGCTCTGAAGCAACAATTCTGGAAGCCAAAATCTTATTCCCAGCTGGTATCAGAGGTAAAGGACTTCAAACAAGGTGCGTCTGAGTCAGTATGGGAGGTTGATCAGCGGCTAAAGAAAGACATTAGGGATGGAGGGTTTGAGTATGATGATAGAAAACATATGGAGTGGTTCATTGCCATGTTGTTACCTCACTTGCATACGCCGATGGGACATCAAACCTTTGAATCGCAAGAGAAAGCTATGGAAGTCGCTATGAAATTAGAGGCTGCACCCCGGGAAGATACATCCGCAGGAGTACAACAAATCCAGGAACAACTTGGGGCCATGCATATGGAGATACAGAACCTACGAAAAAAGTGAGGAAAGGACATCTGCGCAGATCTTTGGTGCATACGATGCTAGGCGTCTAGCCATACGAAGGATCACTGCCCTCTGCTGGCCGACTATATGCAAGCATGAGGGCCTAGTCCGATATGACCCACAGTAAGTAGGGAACCTGTCCTATTACGACCAGGATCAAGAAGATCTGCCCTGTGGTGTGATGATTGTTGGGTAACAGGCCTACATGATACGAACCATTTCCCTCAACTGGGTGCATACGTCCTAGAACTCAAACAACAATGGTGTCGCTTCTGCCGATCAGTGGGACATGATGAGAAGAACTGTCGAATGTATGACTTAATGATGGATCGGGGGAACTTATATAAAATGCAATTGGACCCTGCATCACCAAGACTGGCTGCGCACTTTGAAGGATCACCGGCCTAAGGCAGAGGAGGTCAGCGAGGTAGAGCAGACCGAGGACGAGGCCAGCTAATATTTTATAACTATGGGGGAATAGGCCACTTTGCCAGATAATACCCTAATCGCACCAGGCCAACGTGTAAATATTGTAGACAGCTTGACCATGAGGTGGAAGAATTCCCAAGTTTAATAACCAAGATGCAGGATAGGCAGCCTACCCCTACGCAGAATGTACAGAGGGTTAAAACTGAGCAACAGGAGGTGGATCCAAGTGTAAAATTCATGACACGTAGTGGGTTGGACACCAAGGGAAACAAAGAAGGGCTTGCCTTTCAGAAAGAAGTGCCTTGTAAGGAAAAAGCACCATTGGCAGCCCCCGTGCAGCCTCAGATCGAAGAAGCAGTTGACCCCTTTTTAAAGGCATGTCTGAAGTTGCTAAGAAATCCACAGGCTGTAGGAAATATCCTAGCATTACTGAATACCTACGCATCTCGGCCCATATTGATCCTTGAGACCAAGGATGTACACAAATTGTGCAGCTATAAGAAACACACCGGGAGAGAAATGCGGTTAACTGCATAGATCGGAGACTATGAAATGGATCAAGTTATCTTAGATCTGGAATCAAATTCCAACGTCTTATGAAACAAACATGGCAATGAATGGGACAGCCTAAGTTGGAATGGTTGACTATCCAACTGTGAATTGCGAATCAACAAAAGATCATCCCTCTAGGTAGGTTACCCAAAGTCATTGTAGACATCATAGGGGTGTGGGCCCTAGCTGATTTTGAAGTAATAGAAATAGTAGAAGATGCGGACCCTTACCCTGCGCTCCTTGGATTCGACTGGGAAATAGACATGGGAGGTATCATCAATCTCAAGAAATGTAGCATGGTATTTGAAAACAAAGGTATGCGTGTCATAGTACCACTAGACCCAGTAGAATGTGTGCAGTACACAAAGACAGCTTATGAAAAGGAGGAATTGGATCACATTTATAAGATAACTGCGCAGGACGAATACCGGGTTAACCCCACATATGAGAGAATGATTTGTTGGGAAAAGGACAGTGAATGTTTTTTTGACTCTGATGAAGAGCTAGAGAATTGGCAATGTCATTTGCATGAGGTTTCAGCGCTGCGAAGCCTTCAGACCATCAGGAATTTTCGTCGCATTTCGACCACCGAAAGAACCTCGCCCTGCCAAAAGGACGTAGGCGAGGACCAACAGCCTGATGAACCAAAGATTCCTATGGACCGGAGGCCAGAAGCATTACAGCTAATGCTATATGAAACACCTACGTGCAGACCAGTATTATTCACTCATGGGAAATACTGGAGTAGGGTGATCCTACGCATAGGGACCCCTATGGCCAGATGGGCTCCGAAGTTAGTTGACCTACGTGGACACCTACTGCGGAGCAATGCTCAAGAGTGCGATCAAACCTCACCCGAACAGAATTACTAGGGTACCACAGCCCTCAGCACACATAGGATTACAGACCCATCTGAGCATCAGCAAACATCCCAAGTAATAAATGACACCAGGACGTATGACACAGCTAGGAACATCCTGCCCACAAGTGAAATAAAGGCTTCGACAAGAATGCTATCCAATTTGCAGGATCACCTTGCCTCGACCCTCACTCCAGATACGCACACGACATACAGGCATCGTTTATGGTCTGACAACTCATGGACACGACCTAGGGCACAAAGGATAACTACCGACATGTCCTGATTTCATAAGAAACAACCCCCGCAAGTACGAAAAATAGGTGGCAGGGTGTCAATATAAGAATTAATGAATAGAACGGTCCGCAGAAGTGAGGGTACATTCCACGAACGAACTCCCTCACCAATTAATAACTTTTGAGGGGGCGCGAATGGTTGGAAATTTTCGCGCTGGGCTATTTATTTCTCCTACAATGTGCTCATGTTATCGACCTATATCAGCAACATTATTTGGCACGAACGTTGCCTGGTGGCTGAGATGTACCCTGCTGAACTTGCTGAGAGTAGTCAGAGATGTGAGCGCTTGCCTTCCAGAGAAAGAATTGGCTACCTTCGCACCCCAGATATGGCCACTGCTTCACACACAGGAGATGGTGTGCTGGTATCCTACGGAGGTCACTGGTGATCTTACGCCAAGAAGGAACGCTGTGGTATAGGGACATGCTGCAACGGCTCCGCGAACCTAGATTACTGCCTAGCAGAGGCAATGTATGCTCGCTCTCGGGCACTGCCCTGATTCCCCCTCCTGATCCAACCACTAGGGATGTCCTATTAGATTTTGCGCTGCTATCACGTACAACGCTCCAAGAATTAAGCTCCAAAGTAAAGAAAGAGGTTCGTCACCGCGCCCAGGACACACGACAATAGTCGGAAATGTCCCCACACACGCGGGCCCAGTGGGTTGCATGGGTCACAGAAGCAACTAAGGTTATGCAGGAGCAGCTTACGCAGGGTGCACAATTTTTCAACTCGGCCACACAGCTCTAGCTAATGATTCAGAACCATCCTCTGCTTCAGCAGGCTCGAGAAGACCTCCAGTAGGCGGAAGTTGCCCTCGACCAAGTCAGAGGCCCCGTTCAGTGTCACGCCGCGATGGACATAGTGACAGACCATCGCCATGCCCTGGATATCATCAGGGACTGGTTGAAACCATGGGGCGCCACCAACCTCCAGATAGCTCAGGATGTTCAGACTGCCAATACGCACCTCCACCATCTATTATAACAAGTATTCATGATCCCAGATGGCCCTACTTCACTAGCACTTGTCAACATTGTGCAGCGACTTGTGGCTCAAAGTTAGGAGGTACTCCCTCTGCTTGTCTGCGCTCTAGATACCTTGCATGCACAAATCGATGATGCACCGGTACAGTGACTCGGGACGAGTCACAAGATTGTGTTGGGGGACTGTAGGAACGGGGTCTCCTAACAAGCTACGAAACTAGTCCTTTTTCGTTAATTTGGATTATATTTAATATAGCGCAGGGGTTGTGGGGTGGATCAAAGCCCCGAACACATTGTAATGGGTCAAAGGGGTAAACTAGGGGTCCGAAAACCATGGGTTGTGGACCATAGGAAATTCGGAGCTAGATTGTTATAAATAGAGATGTATTTTGTATCGAAAAGGGTAGGAATTTATGAGATATTGATGCGATCTATTGCTTAAGCAGTCTGTGTGGGTTTTGGGGAACGGACTCCTGCTGGCTGTGTGCACGGAGATCCTAGTCTAGTTGTGTGCAGACCATGCTACTATGTGCGCAGGTTGGGAAGGGAATTGTAAGGAAAGGTTGATGAATGAATGAATGCGAAGAACTGTTAGAGATCTAAATCTGTGAGTTCTCTTATGTGAATTGCTGATAAATGTTGTGTTATGTATTTTATGTCTTTAAGCTATGAAATATTTGTGTACTGTGCTCTTGGATCTAGATTTGCTATGCTCTGCTTATGTACTGTTGTGTTAATGATATAATAAGCCTATAATTGTAGATCTAGTGCACGTGGATGCGAATAGGAACATATTTAACCCTGCGAAGGACAAGGTAATTTGGGAATTACAGAAATAGGACGTAGCCCTGCTTGCCTTACCCATCCTTTCTCAGGGTGCGAAAACTTGGTTCCAGCACCTACCCATACTACTTCGGGTGAGACTGTGACCTGCAAAAGCAGGTCACTGCCGAAAGGGCCAGTAGTATAGGGGTTTGTTGGCAAACCTTGCACACCGAACCTGGGTCAGGACCCCTCAAGCCAACAAAGCATCAATGTGGACATGAAATTTCTTGTCCCAATTAGGGTGAACTAATATGGGTGTGCTTCCTAACTTTTCTTTCAAGGTGTTCATGGAAGTAGTACAGGCATCTGTCTAAATATATTGCCTTGATTTCCACAACAGTTTCTCCAATGGGGTTGTTATCTTCGCATAGTTGCAAATGGACCGCCACTTTTTCTGGGTTGACACAAACCCCTTGTTTTCATACCACATTACCTAGTCGCGTCCCAAAGGGTACTGCAAAGATGCACTTCTTGAGTTTTAATGAAATATGGAGTTGCCTACATATGTCAAACATTATCCTTAACAACGTTGCATGGTTATTTAATAGGATGTTGACTGTCCAGTCATCCATATAGACTTCCAAGAATTTATGGATGTATTCCCGAAATGTTGCTATAACAATCCTTGAAAATACTGCTGGTGATTTTTTCAATCCAAATCTCATTACATGATATGAAAATGAGCCACGTTCGGTTGTGAAAGTTGTCTTATTCTTATCTTCTTTAGCTATCCTTACTTGATGGCATCCTGAAAATCCATCCGTAAATGAATAAGCCTCATTCCCCACAACATTGTCAAGAACCTTGTCGCTGAATGGAGTGGGGAATGGGTCATGTATACATGCATTGTTCAGGTTCCTGTAGTCAACACAGACTCAAATTTCAGACTTTTCCTTTTTACTTTTTATGATTATAGGACTTACCCACTTTGCTTCTTCCAAAAAGAAAATCAATCCTTCCTTTAGCATCTTATCAATCTCTACCTTTACTTTTTCTTTCACTCTTGGCTTCAGATAGTAGGGTCTGTGCTTGAATGGTCTTATGTCAGGCTTCAAAATTATATCCATTTCCTCCATGTCTCCTTTTATTCCTTTCAACTCCGCTACTGAGGATGGGAACAAGTCCTCATATTCTTGTAGCTGATTGAATATCTCCTTAGTCATTTCAGCATCCCAGTAGTCACCAATTGATGCTATTTTAGGCCTTTTCGGTGTCCCGATGTTCAACTTCTGGATTCTTAATGGTAGAAGATGAATTCCTTATATTGTTGGTTCTTCTTGAATATCCCGCTCCCCTTATTTTTCTTCAAAATATAGATGTCTAAGATCTTCTAGATCATCATCATCCATTTCAAAATTTATCTTCTTACATGCTACCAACTATTTGATGCTTTGTTGTGGGAGCAGTTTTTCTTCCTCTTCCTGAATCTCTGGAAAGAACAGTACCCTTTTAATAGCCTACAATGCTTGCATGACTGGTTTTGTTTTTCCTTCAAAGGAAAATCATTGCGTAAACTGATCCACAACTATTTGCCAAGTACTGGTTCCTCTTTTCTTCTCTTCAGTTAGGTACCAAGCCTGTGGAATAGAATCTAGTGAATGTACAAATATGTGTACCCACAGTTCTTCCGAGTACCCTGAATTCTTCCATTGGTCCTCACAATATTGTAAATTTTTTCTGGGGTCAGAGTCCCCTAGGTATTTTTCGATGAATTGTGGTCCCTCCTCTTCCTTGAATCTGATCCTCAATGCCGCTGCAACTTTGTCCCATCGCAACCTAGAGTTGTGGTGGTTTCTCCACCACCTTGCTGATGTGGATTGTAAAGCCACATCCATTAGTGGGACCCTATGGTCCACTGGTACTTTATCGTATATTCTGGAAATAAAGGTATTCACAGCATTCATATTTGACAGAGTAGGTTATTCTCTTACCTTGGTTCTGATCCAATTAATCCTTCTGATATTAGCGCATATTCTTATGGTTGTCTCATGTCCCCCCTACTGCCAATCATCCCAGGATATTTCTGAACCTAATTCTAAGCTTTGAACACTTATCTATCTCACAGTCCCCCCCATTGTTGGGTTGATATAATCTTCTCTTTTTCCCGATGTCATTTGATAAAGATGATCAAGAAGCTGAGCATCTTCTCTGTTGTCGACAAACTCTATATATCGTGGTCCTTGATAAGGTTCAAGTGGATGTGTGACCCTGACTTCCCCATCTTCAAAGATAATTAGTTCCTTCTTCAAATCTATTACTACATAGTTCTCGAATGCCCAGACTATCCCCAAAAGTACTGGATAGGGATCCTTATCCCCCATAATTTCTATCACCTCGAAGTCTGTGTATGTCTTAACCCCTGCAACATCGACTTCGACCTCCTCTAGCCTGCCAATGGGCACAATGCAGTACTGGTTTTCCATGCGGATTTGGATTGGTGAATATGTCAGCTTTGGTCTTCCCAATTCTTCCCATGTCTTCCTTGGTAGAATGTTCACATCTGACCCTAGGTCAAGCATTATGTCCTTAATTTGGAATCCCATGACTTGAGTGTTTACACGGAACTCTTTCCCTGTTCTTCTCTTATTTATTTTGACACTTCATATGTATTTATGTGTTGTGCCAGCCGATTCTCTTGGCTCTGTGGCTTCCTGCACCACCATCTCCAGATTCTGCTTCAATTGTTCCAGCATTGATGCATTGGTAACAATTTTTAGAAATAATCGGAACCATTCTTCAATCATAGTGCTTATGCTAGCTCTCATTATCTACCTGGGGCTGTGGTAACCCAATGCCTTTGCTTCCCCTAAGTTGGGAAAATGTTTCCACCACTTCTTTAAAGTATTTCTTCTATGTTTCGAGTTTAAACATTGGCTTTGGGGATGCTGGCCTTATCAAATTTATCGGGTCTGAAGTCTATGCATATTCCCCATTTCTCTTTCCTCCCCGTGTCACTATGGCTACGTTCTACATATCCTAATTCTCTACTACTCTTGGCTCTACATTTACCAGATTTTCTCCTCTTTGTCTAGCTCTTTCTTCCCATATTTTAATTAGCTCTAGGCAATCTTCTGTGGTGTGTGTATTCACTCTGCACTGAGAGCACCATGGTCTTCTAGGAAGTGGACATTCCATGGCTATGTGGCCCTCTTGGTCATATTTGTAACATCATACAGGTCCTCTTCCTCCAGCTCAGCCTCCTCTCATGCCCCCTCCTCGTCCCCTAGGAGCATCATTCACTCTATATGAAGGCCTTTCCAATCGTTCTGCTAAATCATCCAGAGCTCTACACTACTCTCTATTGCGTGTTGTGGAATCACAGAACTCACAGTATATGTTGTTTGGAATGTTAGAGTATTTTTGCAAGATTGGGCATAGGCAGGATGGATGTCCAATGCTCTTGCATATCTCGCAATATTCAGTTGCAGCCTGATTCTGTTGCACAGGGAACCCTAGATAATGGGGATATGGCAGATATAGTCCTTGTGTGTTTATCTGCACAACTCCTCCTACTAATGGAACTCCCTATGTCCTTTTTTTTTATGTCCCTGCATTCTGCGCAACCTTGGACATTCGGTTACCACGTGTCCCTCCATCAGACAGTGCGTACACCATACATTGGGTCTCGCAGGCCTCATTGGTTGAATGTCCTTAAAAATTTCTGTCGGGATAGATATCTGATGTTGTAACCCCAATATGGAAGGGTCTTGAGCTACGGCCCCTCCTTTGAACTCTTGCGGATATCCTGCCATGGCCTCTATATTCATAGCTTGCTCCCATGCATCTTGTAATGTATCAATCTTCTGCTGCATTAATGGAGTTCTTGTCAGTGGAAGAAGGGCCTTGATGAACCAATCTCTTTGATGATTTGGATCGATTGGGCAACTCAGTTTCCCAACTTCATCCTTGAATCTTCTCATCAAATCCCATGCAGTCTCTCCCTCTCGCTGTTTAATCTCCAACATCTCTGACAAACCTTGCTGATCTGCCTGAGGTAGCTTGAATTATTTAACGAATTCTCCCTTGACATCATCTATTGCTGGGTTCGAATGAGCCTCGGACCATTTAATAAACCAGCGTAGAGCTCTCACTCTGAGAGTAGTTTGAAACTCGATCAACTTAACTGCCTCTGGTGTCTTTCGAGCCTTCCATATGGCTTCGCAGAGATACCAGTGCTGCTCAAGATCATCATTACCCCTCCTAGAGAACTTTGGTTATCGAGTAAATGATCTTTCCATGCTTCTTTGTGTGGGTGATACTAGAATAAAACCTCTATCTCCCAGGTGTGAAATGGTATTACTAGCATTACAGATGGTGTGTGTTACTGCTATGGATTGAACACTATTCAACTTACTCAATTCTCATAAATTAACAAAAATTTCACCTAATGGCTGATAGAGTACCAGGGGAAGGTCGAGACTAGAGCTACTTGAACTTTGTGGAATAGAGTTACCTTGAGTTATGGGTGTCAGCCCCTCTCGAAATAGTTGCTCCATCGCAACATGCAACTCCACATCAGACATCTCCTCAGTGCGCGCGTCCTCCACATTGGACTTTCCTCCCTTTTCTGTTTGGGTTGGGCTCCTATACACTTGCCTTACTTCCTTCACGGTCCCTCTTATTCCTTTGGATTTTGTGTAACCTTCCATCTCCTTCGTCATCTGCGGCGCCTTATTCTTGTTATTTCGACTGCTTTCTGGTTTCTCCAACTCCTTCATCACTCTCTCCCACCACTTCTCAGCTATCTGCACCCTCCAATGTGCTCGTTGCTCTCTCAACCTACTGGAGGTCTCAGCATCCATATCCCTACTCCCCCTTCCAACTTACTTGTAGCATCTCTCCCTCAGCTCCTTCCCCCAGTACTGGAGGTTTAAGTCTCCATATTAGATTTTTGAAACTCCATCATTCCCTCATCTACCATTAAATCTTTGATCCACAAGGGAATCTCCTTCAACAACTCTCCTTGTAATCTGGATCTGAACAAATCTTCTGCTTTTGAAAAGGACTGGCAACACTCAGCTGAAAATTCCACTATGTATCCTTCCAAGGTAGATTGCACCCAGAAATCTACGGCTTGGGTCAAATCAGTATCTAACCGATGGAGGGCTACCAGATCCTCGTGCACCCACTTGCGACAGATCTTCCACGAGCTTTCTTGGACTGTCTTGACTTGTAGTCTCTGCAACCAATTGTATAGTTCCTCTGGAAACTTTCCCCATAACATTTCGTAGATATCACTCGCAGATTCAGAGAATAGAACTTTATTCTTAACAGTTTTCTCCCTCTGCTGTCTCAACTCAGCTTGTTGTGCTATGAATTGATCTAAGTGGTTATCCCACTAGCTTTGTATTTCCCTTTCAAAGGTCTGTGATACCATGATCTAGATCCTAAATGAAATTTGGAGGTCCCGGAAACAGAACCATTTGTTGGCGAGAAATAAGGTCTCTGAGCAAGACCCAAGTTCAGGATGGAGGCCAACAAGGTTTCTGCAGTATTCTAGCACAACGCCATCATTTTCACTCTACTTCGAAGAGTAGAGAGTCTCACTCGAGGCGTGTCGTGACCTTATTAAAGTTAGGAACATATGAGATATTTCCAAATCACAACTATAGAATAAAACAAGCAGAACAACATACTCCGACCAAGTTTAACTACTTTGCACAAGGTTCTACTCACGAACATATTCAGGATGAAAAAAATAAATTTAAAGTGATCAATACATTCGTATTAACCAAATACACATTACAAAACTCAGGACATCAAACCTAGATAAGATTATATTGCATTAACAATAGTAGACAGTTACATTGCTCCTCGGAGAGACCCTGGCAAGACTGATTACAATATCATCACATAGAACAAATAGAATGAACAGAGTGAACAGAATGAATAGAATGACCAGAGCGAACAGAGCTCTCCTACGGCTCTCTTCCTCTGCTATCCACTGCACCAACCTCTCGTCTACGCTGGTCGACTGCCTATTTGTTCCTTTTCCAACGCGATTGACAGTTTTCCCTCATTTTTCGCTCTGCTGTTTGCTACATCTCCCTGATCACTGGGAGTTGCATTGTTTGTTCTTGTCGCTCCCTTCTGCCATCTGTGCTAGTTTCCGCAACAGCCGCGCCACCTACTCTTTCGCTCTTCGCGACCGTGATAGCTCTCTTTCTACTGTGGTTGTGCTCTGCCACCTATTATCCGCAAATCAAAATCATTTTATTTTCAAAACAAGGGCCCCAACAATAATACATGAGATACATAAATATAGAGGGTTCCTTCCACCAAAGGAAAGCTCCAACTCAAAAAGAACACCTCCATCCCATGCTACATGAAGTGAAAAGAGGCTCTTCATGCCTCCATCCTTAGCCATGTTGGATTTGTTGGATCCAAAAATCATCCCAACATTGAACAAAAGAATAAGTAGAGACATATGGGTAGACAAATATGTCAAACCATATTCTTCCAATAGTAACCATCGCATCAATTCTCCCTGCTTCCACACCACACCATCAAAATTCCAAGTATGATTTCCATACTCTCCAAGTAAGATCCATCATAAGAATGCCTCTTGCTGCCATCCTCCATCATTATCATGCAAAGAATGGGAGTATTTCAATCCAAACTCTCCCAAAAGTAACCATAGAAACAAGATCTCTTGTTGCCTCTTTAAATTATCATGTAAATAATGAAGTAACAACATAATCATTAACATATGGAATGTCATATCAGCCCAATACAAACAAACTCCATCATTACACATCATGAGAGTACTATGCCATATCATAAAAAATACAAAACACATAAACATGGGAGATTTCATGTGATGGCCAAACTCTCTCAACCAAAGTGAACATGCCTTCTTTTGTTTCATTCAGTCATTCATACACAAGGCATGAGTCAAAGAAATATGAGCTATTGGGTGGTAACCATACTCACTCAAGAGTAGCCAGGGTATCCATGCCTCCTTCTTCATTACATGAGTGTTATTCAAGGCATGGGTCAAAGAAATAGGAGCTTTTGGGTAGTAACCAAACTCACCCAAGAGTAACCAGCGTAACAAAGCTTCTTTCTGGCCCATGTCATATATCTGAAAGTGGTCATGAAATCCCTTTCTTATCATCCTCACCCACTCATCCCAATGTGGATGATGACTGATGTTTTGCAAAAACATGGTATCCTCCCATTATAGAATACCATCCACCTCAAACTGATGAAGAACTTTTCACTCCATGACATGTTGAAGTGCACCTCCAATGAGATATCTCCATGGGAAATTCTTCTCATCTATGGCCCTCCAAAACCAATAAGGTTCTAGATCTGCTGTAGGTATAAGTTTCTCTTTGAGCTACGAGATGCTCATTGAGAAAGAATCGTCTTGAAAGGGGAAAAGCTTTCCCATCTCAAGATGTCTACCATCTATAATCTTCTTCTCCATTGCTTCATGAATGAAGCTTCCATTTGATTTCTCCCATAAGGAATGGGTCCTTTTCTTCTCATTTTTGCTCATGGATAGTGTTTTTAATCTCCATGATGATGTATATGATGTCTCAAGGAAAGGCACAATGTTGATCTCATAACCAGCCATTTTGCATAGGATCATGCTCATCCCATCTTCTGAAACTCCACACTTCAACTGAAAGGGTTGAATGTAGCTCAAAAATGATGAACTAGGATATCTATTCATCTCTTCCTTGATTAGATCAAGATTCCTCTGCGCAGTGATATGTTGCTGCTTCAAATCATCATGTTGCTCTAACCCTTGGTTATGAATTGGCCCTGATGGCATGTCCCCATAAGTTTCAATAAGAGGTACTAAAACAATATGAAATGAAAGTGGTTGGATACCTTGGATTAATTGATGTGTGGGAACCTCTTGCAATACCACAAGAGTTCCTCCAACCGGGACAATGGTGTCTCCAACTGCTGGTAGTGATGATGGCTCCATCCCTACAAATGTACCAGCGTTGGTATATGTCTCCTCCTCATCATGCATCTCATGAATGCACGGGGCTCCAAATTTCAAGAACTCAATACCATCTTGCAAAGATGCAAGTGATCCTCCTCTTGATGTAAGTGCATCTGCAGTTGGTGGTGGTAGAGGCTCCTCCTCCTGAGTGATAATGAGGACATCTTCTTTTAGATCTTCATGTACTATGTCCTTGATGATGGAAGATGTTACTATGTGAGATGTCTTTGGTTTCTTCCTACCATACCTCTTCTTTAGTATTTGAATAAAATGTGCATAAGTAGACAGTTTCATATGGGACAAGTGACTAAACCACCAATATTTTGATTCACCTTCTAGGTGCAGCGCTACAAACTCCATAGCCTCTCTTTCTCATATAGGATATTTTATAAAGAATGTAGCCAATTCTTCCTTCCAAGCCTTCAATGTGATTGTGAAATATCCATCAAATGTAGGCAAGAAGAATCTATGCCTCTTTATTCTGTTGTTGCTTTTGGATCTCCTCTCTTCCTTGAGTTTCAGAAAGTGTTGGAGAGAGAGATTCTCCTTCAATGCTCTAGGCTATGACTTGCATTCAGACAGATGTTTTCTTAGGGTTTCATGTCCCAAGCCTTCATCATATTCAGAACAGTCCTCTTTCTCATCAAAGAAAGTGGATCTAGTGGAATAATGTGAAGCCCTTCGCTTCTCCGGTCTTCTTTGTTTCTGATAAGAAGTACTCAAACCTTCTTCATCCTAAAACCTTCTTGAGGTTTCTCTTTGCCTTTCTCTTCTTGTTTCATTAATCTCTTTGGAGAGATCCTTCATAGCTCTAAAGAAAGATGAGTCAAAAATTAATCGATCCATTATAGTATATCTCTACTATCTGCTTTTCATATGTTGTCAATAATGTCCACAAGATGAGCCAAATATCATGCTCTCATACCACTGTAATATCCCAAAATGGAATAATGCATTGATACACAAACACAATATTTGAAACACGGAAAATGTACATGTAAAAGTATGATCAACACAGATAGACAAATAATATATGAGAAATTTTATTATGTGGAGGTTATTTAGTTACAACAGTGTACAAAATAAAGGTACTCTAGCCAAACAGATGGCCTAGAATGACCCTGAAAGCATGCCACAACAAGCATTGCATAACTGGAGAGATGCAGGAAGCAATATTGCATTGTCCCTTCAACAGATGATGAACATATAACTACTAGCTAAAAGGGAAATGCAGATATATGGAGCTGAAGAGCTCTAATGATGCCAATATTGTGGATCTAGGAAATATGATGGACACCCAAGATAACCCAGAAAAGAAATTCCAGATCTATGAGATTGGAAATTTACCCTCTTAGGGTTTGATCTCTGGTCTTATGTGTTATGTATATCTAAAGCTAGATTTTATCATATTATGGCTGCAATATTATGTACAACCAGATATAAGCTTGAAGGTTTGATCCCTTCTTCAGATCTCCAAGCTAAAATCTTGAGATCTTGTCTCTTCTTCCTCCTCCTCAAAATGCAGTAACTGAATATGAAAATGCTGGGAAAACTACATTTTAATAGAGGGAGAGACTCAATTCCTACTGAAATATACCACAAATAATCTCTAGGATGATGGAAATAGTTATGGCAAGGTGGGGGGATGATCCCTCACAGGATTCCTAGTTCAAATGCTAGAAACTTTCTTCCTCCTCTGGATCTACAATGATGGACTGTGAAATCCTTGATGGGACTCTTGCTTATAGGAGGTGAATAATGTTTGGCCTAATGCTAGATTTGAAATGAGGCTTCGGGAATTTTGATCTTGAAGCTCAAGGTGATAGGATAAATCCTTCACTGGTTCCTCAGCTGAAATACTAAATACAACCTCCTCCTCCCAAACTGATCTTCATAAATGCATAATTCCTGAAGTTATATGTTCTGCAGAGAGTGGAAATAGTGTGGCACCAATGCTTGATGATGAATAGCAGCTCAGAATACCTTCCCAGAGTAGGCATTCGAAGTCCCCCGTGGGTAAGGGTGGGATTTCCGCTCGGAAACACCCTTTGCTAAACAGCACTACAGACTTAGCTAAACGGCATAAGCATGCTTGGAATGTAAAATGAAAAATCCATATCTAAACATATCAAAAATCAATAATAATCTAAAGCTTTCCTTCCATTCTTCCTTCATCTTCCTTATATACAAAGTGAGCCTCCCCAAGCACTGGCCCACCTCTAAACTGTGTTGTGCATTTTGACATAAGCCTCCATGATTGATTGTGTTGTCTCTCCAAGTCCTCCATCATGTTTGCATGCAATGTGCACCCTTTCCATCATGTTTGCATTAAATGCACTACTTCCTCGATCACTTCATCATGAATGCTCTATGATCTTACATTAGATTCCCTCCATGATCTCAGTTGATTGCTTCAACCTCCATGATCTATCTCAATAATGAGACATGATCTCCACTCCTTTCACATTAGTTGCTACTTAACTACTCCATTATGTTGATCTATGTTTAATTAATCCACATTCACGCATCAAAAGTGGATCTTATTCATCTTTGAGGATTATGGGTCCCTCCACCCTCTTATTTACTGAATTAATTATGAAAATTAAGAACTTTAATATTCCAATTATCTTGTGAAAATTTGGGAATATTACATTTATGTGTCTAGGTAGGCACTGTTATGAATGTAATCCTAAATGAAACTCAGACCAACAAGAGCTATTTTTCGTTTCTCAGTTACAGAAGCATGTGTTGTTTCAACAAGAGATCCTTCTTGTTTTCTCGAGGAAAAATATTGGGAGTAAATGCTCATTTACATTCAACTTAATATTCTTCACAGGATAGAGAGAAATCTACTTGGATCAAATTAGAGGCATCTGAGTTTTTTTTTCATCATAAGAAGAGGCAATTGACAGGTCCAAGAGATCATAAGACAGACGAAAAATGTTGAGAGGGGGAGCATGTTAGTATATTTTCCGTTGATGTCAAAGGGGGAGAATTATTTTTTATCAAACACAAGATGGTAAATGACCAGTGGAAAATCAAAGGGAGAGGTTTCAATATGGTAATGATCAATGATAATGATGTTTTGTTTGATCTTGGTGTTGCCATCACTTCCAAAGGGGGAGACTGTTGGAAATATGTTTTCATTGATGGAAAGTGAAATGGAAAAGATTGGAAAAGGAAATTGCAATGGTAAAAATGCTTTCATTAGTGGCCAAGGAAACGATTGATACCAAACACAACGGAAAAGGTGGCATAGGTAAAGCAAAAGTAAAGGAAACGGTGATGGTGGCAAAGAAAAGGCGCAGAGGCTTTGGAGCCTATTTTGGAGTAGAATATCATCTAAAATGTAGGTTTAAGCCACCTATATGGATAGATCTCTAAAAGAGATTTCCAATTATATATAAATGGTTTAAAATGGCCTCTTGTTTCAGAGCCAGTCAAAGTTTGGTGACCCCAAGTCAAAAATAATAGAGTTATAAGAGGTTTAATAAGACCTTTGGCACGCAACCAAAGTTGGCACAAGTGCCAAGACAAGTGGAACCTCTAAGCGAGAGCTCTAGGCTAACATGGAGAGACATAACAATGTCAGAGAAGTTTTTTATTGGCCAAAGGTGGTGCCCACAGTACAGCCTAGCCTGGAAGGCTTAACCCAGAGGGTTCACCCCGACAGAATAATATTATATCCTAACTCTAAGCAAATGGGTGGTTGTATTCGGGACAACATGGACGAACAACTACATGCTTCCTAATGGTGACAGAGCCGGTGGATCCCGCACGATAGTAGCACCTCAGTGGTAGTACCCCAAAGATGTGCAAAGCACACACATATGTGTAGTGTTGAGAGGAACGGACCAAGTGGAGCCCACCCGACCGGTGCATTACCTAGAAATAAAGCTATAGATCTAAAGGCTACACTTCGGGCTATTAACGTTTGGACATGATATAATTTGGCAATGTAGCATCACGACAGAAAAACTAGTGAGGAGTTAAGAGCAGGAGGCCCACTCCACCAAATCATCTCACACAGGGTGAATCCCGAAAGGTAAAACAGAACATGTAATGCAGTAGAGATTCGGCCCGGAGGATTTTGGTGAAAAATAAAGGAAAAGGTTGGGAAGTCAAAACATTAGGGGAATTTTGAGGTCTAAAATGGGCCTCCTAAGAAAAATGTAAAACCAAAATAAAAGTTATAAGAACCAATAGGATTCAAGATGATGATTTCAACCATGGGGGATGATTCACCACTTTTAAGTAAAATAGTAAAAATATTAAAAAATAATAAAATAATAAAACTACCATTTCAACTAGTATTTTAAACTTATCTCCCAAAAGTTTTACTCAAATTTCGAGCAGGAGTACTCATTGGATGCAAAATTTAATTCCTCATCCAGGGAGTACCCATGTTACATACTTTTGATGGACTCTGCTACATGAAAAATGAGAAATACATGAAAAAGCATGATGGTAATCATGTTTTTCATGTATTTCTCATTTTTCATGTAGCACGATGCATTGAAAGTATACAACATGGGTACTTCTTAGATGAGGAATTAAATTTTGCATCCAATGAGTACTCCCGCTCGAAATTTGAGTAAAAAATTGGGGAGATAAGTTGAAAATATGAGTTGAAAAAATATTTTTTTCTTTTTTCCCTCTAAAATTTGATGATGTAATCAAATATTATTTTATTATTTCCACTATTATTTTATAATCTCCTTACGAGGCCCATTTTAGACCTCAAAATTCCCCTAATGATTGAAAAAACAAAGGATTGGGTCACCAAATAGGCCTCGAGGAGGCATTTATCTCTCCTCTCTGACAGGGACATGTGGCAGCATGTGATTGGCCCAAACAATAGCAAGTGATGATGTTAGCACATCCAATAGGAGCGAAACACATGGTAGGCAGATTCAGCAATTTTTGGCACCTAAATGGCCCTTTTATGGTGTACACATGGACCACCCATAGGTTGACATGTGGCATGGGTGATGTCATCCTATATTCCTCCCAGAGGTTGGAGCCCAACGGTTTAGATTTTATGCCCAAAGAAGTGGTTGGCCAATGAGCATCAGGAAACATAGGCGTTAACAGTGGATAGAAGTAGCCAATGAAAAGAGGGTCAGGAAAACCCTACCAACTAGCTCATCTCGATGGATGGAGCCCGATGGTTTGTTACTGGTGAGCGCAGCATAAGCACCGGGCAACAACAAGGGCTAGGACATGGGGGCATATCATCGACAAATAGGAATGAGAGAAAGAAAACCCCATTAACATATTATCCCTCTCATTGAAGCCAAAAATATTTAAATATGGTAGAAATGGATGTGTCGAGACAAAGGAGCTATGAGCTAAGCACCCGTGCATGTCACGTGCAGTAGCTAAGAGATTAGGGGTGCAGTAGAAGAAAAAGACGTCGAGTTTTGGGAGTACCAGGCTTAGTGCTTGGACCAATCTCTTGGGTCATCTCACATAGAAAAAAGTTCTAAGGAAGAATAAAAGAGTCATGAAGTCTCTTGGAAGATATGACTTAGTGCTTGTACTCTACTGTTGGTTGTTTCGCATAGAAACATAAGAAATGGCACAGAGCCATTGATACATAGAATTGACCTATGTAAGGCTTGAAAGGGCTTAGTGCCTAGGGCCTAAACCGGTTCTATGGTAGCAAGAAAAGTAAGGTGCTAGCGTAAAAGGTTCGTGGAAGCCTTTAGCCTACAATGAAGTGTTGGGAAAGACAACATGGTTTGGCATGAAAGCATTTGTAGCATGAATGATTTGGTGAAATGTTTATTAATTAATTTTAATAAAGTCATGAAGGAAGTTGTGATGGTGGTAATTTTAAGTGACACGTAAGTGGTTAAGTTTGGCAGGAAAGCCAAACATAGAAGTAGTTATAATTAGCAAGCCATAGATAAGACCAATTAAGAACTAGAAGTGCAAAAATAAGCAACAAAAAAATAGATAAACTCATGGACTGAGTTGTAGATCAGAAAGAAAAATTAAAAGATAAAATTGAATAGGAAAAAGAAAAAAAATATTAATTCATGCAAGAGCAAGATGATTGAAGTCAAATCCCAAAATAACAATGCAAAAATCAATAGAAACAGACCTGGAAAAGAATGTAAAAATACGAGAATTTAAGCGTCATATTGATTTTGTGTGTTGTGTGGGTACAACAGCGGTGAGAAGTAGTAGGTGGTTGCAAGGGTTAAGGTGTTTATTTTGTTGGCATGGTGTTTTTATCAGCAACCATAGATTGTTGAAGGTAATGGTGTGTGTTTTGGGTGATATTAATTTTGTCAGTAACCAGATATTGTTGAAGGTGTTTTAAGGTGGCTTTGGTGGGCAATTGCAGTAGCATAATTTTTTTATTCTTGATAAGAGGCCTATTGATCTAAGTTTAAAAATGCATGAAACATGGATCAACAGGTTTGCAAAGTGGTATCTTGCATACTAGGGGTAGAATCTCCTTCTAGTGTGTGCTAGTAAATCTTTGGGGGCAAGAGTCCCTTTCAACAAAGATTGATAAACAAGTAGGGGAAAGTGTCCCTTCCTTTGAGTATTGGTAAATGAGGAGGGGAAAGTTTCCCTTCCAGTGGGTATTGGTAAACAATCATGGGAAGTAGTCCCTTTCAGTGGTAGTTGATAAATGAGAAGGGATATAAGTTCCTTTCAATAGTAGCTGATAAACGTATAAGTAGTATCTTGTGGGGCAATGATGTAATCAAGTTGAAACTTGTTATGAATAGAATATTGGTGTCTTTTGTATATGTGTTTTTCATGTGCATGTAATGTTATATTTTACATGATTGTGTTGTGTTGTTGATCCATGAATAAATTGCTAAAGTGACTGAAGACTTATTTTGTGAAAATTTTATTAATTACCCACACTACTGACTCACCCCCCACCCCTTCTCATTAGTGTCCTAGTTTTAATTGTTTCTAATAGCCTCTCTGCGAAATCACAACAAAACCAAAGTGTGTTTCCTCTCTGTGGACTCACAAATAAAAAAAAATTTGTTGCCTCACCACAGAATCACCACATAATCAAAATGTGTTTCCCTTCGCGGACTCACTACAATTAAACAATAAAACCAAATGTAATTCATATTTTCGGAATCATGGTAGAACCAAAATGTGTTGCCCTTCACGGGCTCACTGTAATCAAACACTAGAACTAGAAGATGTTTCTTCTCCATATACTCATGACTTCATCCTTGTCCTGAGGCTGAACCACACTAGTTGGTTAGAAACGTCGACCAATTAATGAATTATGTGATTAATATAAAATATAATCTCAAAAATCAAGATGGATTGTAGAAGAAAAAAATCAAAGAAAAACAAAATGTGTTTCCCTTCGCGAGATCACTGCAATAAAACACTAGAACTAGAATGTGTTGCTTCTCCATGTATTCATGACATAACCAAAATGTGCTTCTCTTTGCAGGCTCACTACAATAAAACAACAGAACCAAATTTTTTGCCTCTCTGCAAACTCATGATAGAACCAAAATTTGTTTCCATCTGTGGGCTCGCTACAATAAACAGAACCAAATTTTTTACCCCTCAAGAGGCTCAAACTTCATATCACATACAAAGAAAGACCGCAAAAATCTTGAAATCCCTTCTCTAGACTGCGTTATTTCTGAGTGCAACTGTAGTGGGGACTTGCTCCACTATTTTGGAGAGTGAGATCTTCAGGGATTGGATCAGCCTTTCACCTAAGAGATCCTTTGGATGAGATTCAGCCATCATTTTTAGCATCATCAGCTATCTACATCCATTTCTATTTTCTGAGTTGCAGCTGCTCCCCAGCAACTCCCACATTTCTACAGATTTTCCATTTTGTACTTATTTTAGTCAATCCTTTTAAGGATTGTGTATTGTTGTTTCCAGGGGCTGAGATCTTTCTCCCCCTCTTTTATTTGAGATGTATGTTGTCATATTTTTGTATCGACACTATTTTGCAGCAGTCCTCCTTTATAGACTGCGCAGTGATAGCCAGAGCTTCTTTTGTATAGCAGTATTTCTCCATTTAACATGTATATGTTTCATTGAGGCTGCATTGCCTAGCTTGAGAGATAATTTCCTCAAGATCTTGTATACATTGTTGCTTCTATAATCTAACTTAATGGTTATGTGGATCTTCCAGCATTCTTGTATTTATGCATTCATTGCTATTTTCCAGCTCATGTTTATGTATTGTTGATCTCCATATTGGTAATATCTTGAGATATTCCCAATAGTGTAGCTGTTCCAGATTTGGAATATTACAGTGGTATCAAAGCATGATCTTTGGCTCATCCTGTGAGTCTCAGCCAAAGAGGATCAAGATGATGAAGAAGATGAGTTTACTCTCATCTATTTTCAGATCCAGAGGAAACCTCTCCAAGGAGGTCAAGAAGATTGAAGAAAGGGAAGAGGAAGGACCATGCACTTCCTACTCTCAAAAAGAAGAAGACCAGAAGCATTAAGAACACTTGGAATTTGAAATTCTAAGTGAGTACCTTGCTGAATACCGAGAAAAACCTAGAGCCTTCCAAGAGACTCTAGCTTTTCCACAATTTATTCAGCAGAAAGAAGAAATAAGACCCCACATCTATGGGATGATGAGAGGCAATAGATTTCTATTGTCCACATTTGATGGATCATTCACATGTGTAGCAGAGGTTTGGGTGAAGAATATAGATGCTTTCTTCATGCAACATCCTTTAGTATACAAAGAGGTTGTAGAAGTTGCAGCGCTGCACCTTGAAGGTGAAGCAAAGATTTGGTGGATCAGCCATCTAAGCCATGCAAGGGTTTCAACTCTTGCTGAGTTTTCTCAAAGAATGATCAAAATATTTGGAAAAAGGAGGGAGGAGCCCTCACCATCAGTTGATGAGGCATGTACCAGCACTGTTAAGTCCATGGAGGAGCAGCCTTCATCTTCAATAGTTTGGGAGGCCAACACTTATGAAGAGGAAAATCTTGCAGCCCTGCAAAGAGCTTCCACATTTCACCGAGGTATGACTAAAAATCCATCTCTTGTCATTTCAGAAAAAACTTTGGATGGGTATACATCATTGCATGCAGTTGACTTAGAGCAGCAGAATAGCACTGCATTTTACAAAAGCAGTGATGGAGGAAAGAGGAGCCAATCCTCATGTGAGAACTCAAAGGACAGCTTCATTCAGGAAGCCATGAAATAAGCAATGAGAAGGAGTAGACATCTGGAGATAAGAAACTCTTTCTCCTCTCTAGATGACACTCTCTCAATGAGCATGCCAGAGCTCAAAGAGAGACTTCTACTGGCAGTAGATCCAATGCCACTTGGGTTTTGGAGGACCATGGATGAGGAGGAGATCTTAAGGAGATATTTCAATGGAGGTGCACTCCCACACATCATGGAGTGCAATATTCTTCAACATTTTGAGGAGGTTCTTCCCTTCTCACAGGAACAGATAGAAGATGGAGGACATCTTTGGATGGATAACATCTCTCATGACTGTGTTGGACATTCCTTGATCCATGCACATCATGATGGGAGGTTTTTTCCTACCACATATTTGGGTCCTCATAGGGTAAAATTTATCCTCGCGAAGATTGCATTTCAAGATCCCATGAAATGCAGGAATCTGATTTGGGATGATGGTATCCCTCATGGGAGGAGTACCAAGATGAAGGGTGGAAGAAGGCATCCACAATTGGTTGAGTGGATGTGGATGGTGAGCAAGGAGCGGGTGAGCTACTTGCATATTTATGATACCGGGAAGCAGTAGGCTTGGCTGCGCTAGTTACTCTTGAAGGAGTTTGGCCATCACTTGGCATACACTCTTTCCAAGGGTATGAGGATGAAAAATATATGGCAGGATGCTGGCATCATGGAGCAGCAAAGAGTATGGATGCATAGTGATGATGCAACATTCATATCATTCACCATGTCTTCATCACATATCTTGCATGATGAGAGCATGAGGAAGCAGCAAAAACATTTGTTGCTGGGGTCATTCTTTGGAGAGAAAGGGTAGATTTGCTCTCATTTCTTGTATGATGTTGCAGGAGTAGGAGATGGCACTATCATGGTGCAAAGGGGATACTCCTTGGCCTTTGATTATTAGGAATTACTCCCACCTTGGGAGAGATTCCATATTTGCAACAACATTTTTGGAGGGTTGCCCATTTATGTTGAGGAGGCTGAGGGAAACAACACTATCCCATCTAGATATTATCTAGTAACTCATGCAGAGGAAGGAGGAACTCTTGATCCAGGTAGAGGGATTCTTGCATCTTTGCAAGGAATTCCCTAGGATCTCATGTATGGAGATCAAGGCACAATTCATGTGCCATTGTTGAAGAGGTGTGGAACCTTGGAGAAACAAGGAGGAGATAGGGAGAAGACCCAGCATCATGAGATGAGGAGTACACATCCCTATTCATTTATGGAGGTTGATACACTTGAGAAGGTGATTGGATTGCGCAGTGGAAACATGGAGAGCTTTCTCCATTCATATATTCAGTCATCTCTTATTGAGGATGTCTCATTTCATGGAGACATTTTGCCGGGGAGACCACTGGACCAGTAGAGGAGGAGGGATGCTTCACATGTTGAGGCACCATTCATTGATTTTAGAGGAGTGGAGACCTTGGGAGATAACCTCACAATGCTGAGAGTCTTGGGTAGACCCAAGGGGGAGAGAGAAATTCTCTAAACATCATTTTCACCCACTCTCATTTCAGATTCTGCACTATGGCAGAAGCAGCAAGGGAAGGATAGAAGGAGATGACCATATGATAGATGTCCTTCATGAGGAATCATTAGCGCTGTCACTATGGAGGATATATCCATCTTGGAGCTCCGGGTTGTTGGTGGAGTACTGTTTGGTCAATTTAGTGTGTCCTAAATTGCTACATTAATTTTTCAATCCGGGATTCGTAAGCTAACGAAGTGTGGCGCACTATATGTGCAAGATAACCTATCTCTTACTTTTTGTCGTTTTTGGGTTTTTATTTATCTTGGTTGGTTTCCTAATGTGAGATGGAAATTCTAAAAGACAAGTATGGTTATGAATGTTCAAGGCAATAATGTCCTTTATAATGATTTTCCAAACTTCAAACTTCAAAAAGATTTTAAAGCATACAATGACAAAATTAATTCCTAAAAGAAAATGAAAATGTGCCACTATACTAGTCAAACAAATAGTGAACTATTGATCATGAAACCCATTACCCTTGCTACTGTCTAAATACAAAAGAAACTGTGCTCAAAGAAATCCAAGAATTGCAAGCAAAGTAAAGCTAAAATAAAATTACATCAACTCATATTCTGACCCCTCACCATTAGTCTCGCTATGGCTTTCGGAGGTAATCATAAACAACTTGAGCAATCTGATATCTAATTTGCAGAAAGATAAACTAATATCAAATTACACACTCATACTTCAATCCCTCACCATTAGTCTCGCTATGGCTTTCGGAGGTAACTGATAATGACATGAGAAATTTAATATCTAACTTGCAGAAAAATAAACTAATATCAAACTACACACTCATGCTTCAATCCCTCACCATTAGTCTCGCTATGGCTTTCGGAGGTAACTGATAATGACATGAGCAATTTAATATCTAACTTGCAGAAAAATAAACTAATATCAAACTACACACTCATACTTCAATCCCTCACCATTAGTCTCGCTATGGCTTTCGGAGGTAATTGATAATGACATGAGTAATTTAATATCTAATCTAACTAATAAAGAAAATGTACAAAACTGAAATAAATAAAACAATGCTGGAATTAAAAGCTAAGAAAAATAAATGTTGAAGAACAACATGACGTGCATTAATTTAATATAATCTAACTATTAAAGAAAATGCTAAAGCGGAAATGAATAAAATAATGCTGAAATTAAAGCTAAGAAAATAAATCGTGGAAGAACAACGTTGATTCCGTATCGTTAGTCATTGCAAAACCTGTGCAAATGCCTGGACACCTACTATAATGCAAACAAAGACAACACGATCAGTGCTCGCAATATATAAGCATAGAAAAGATTGAAGACAGGAAATAGCTTATGAATACCATAAGAGATGTAATATATACACGTGAATAATTATGGCATAATGGACGCAAGGAAATAAAGCATGAAACTATACAGTAATAAAACACTGTTAATGCGGGGGCCTACTGCACACAATCTCGAACGCGGTATCAACCACAATTATACTAACAAACAGAGTGCTTCTCATATATTTAAACAAATTCACTAACGGAAAATAATGTCCAAACCCACGGTGGGCTTTCTTTGTGACCAAAATTACATTATGACCAACTATACGTGAGAAGCACATTGTTTATATGAAAGGATGACACATAACAATTTCCTAAATTCTGTGGCGATAAAGACACAATGGAAGCAACAAATCTAAAGGAAATACAACATTCCTAGGCTATGGTGATTAAAATCTGTGGAGAGTGGTCAATTGGTTAAACTTGTGGAGTAGTTCACAGTGTTAATATGTCACAGTAGGATTTATGTGACCACGCAAGTCTTCACGTGGTGAAAAATGGAGTTCTGTCACCGTAGGACTCTTAGGTTGACCACCGCTTGACTACCTTTGACCACGACCTTCTTTGGTGAATTCGACTGAGCCAATAGGACTCGGTCCATATCCATGTCATTTCCAACTTGCCCATGTGGCTTGATTTGCCTGAAGACACCTGCAATATAGACTTTAACAAAATGGTTGCGGAAAATTCATGTGATGTGAGAAGAAGTGAGAAAAGCAAGATGGCAGCTAAATAGAGCGAAAATCAATTCAACGGACACAAAACACTGGTTAAAAACAACACAAATATACACCTGGATTAATGACAAGTGTTGATGACTTAAGTCAGTGAAAAAAAAGGGTGTATAGGAAAGATGCCAGATTTGGGACTCAACAAGTACTCCCAGGATCATCTTTCTTGCATGATATTGACATATCAGCATATGAGGAGATGCATAGATCATGTGCAGATGGAGGAGATACATAACTCTTTGGAGGAGTTAGCACAGCCACCTCTTTTCTCCTTGAGGATGAGAGGAGACTCATTTTCAAGCCACTCCATTTGCATGATCATAACTTATGGTAAGGGTATTTTTTATTTTCATGATGATTTGTATATTCATCCCTTAACCATATATGCACAAGATGTTTCTCCAAGGAGGAGCATTCCTTTAGCTAGACCCCATGGTATACTTGAGGCCATGATTACTATTGGTGACCACTCCTTAGGAGGACTTGGGGAGGAAATGTATTTTTGAGGACATGCTTGTTGAGCTCCAAAGATGTTCTTTCTTCCACCACATTCCACTCCATTTCCTTTGTCCATTATTAATCATAGGCTCAAATGATCAGTAGAATTAGTTAAAATTTCTTTAAGAATGAATATCATGACTAGCTTTCTATGTTTTTATGATTTTGTCATTGTAGTACTTTTTGAACTAGATCTAGCTACAGAATGCAAACATTCTATAGCTAGTTGTCGATTCTGCAGCTGTCTTCATGTCTACGCAGGTTCCAAGTGTCATCTTGGAGAAAAACACATATGGGCGTATTCCACATCATTCCCTCATCATTTTTTGCTCTCCACGAAGTTTGAACGGAATTTTGTAGGCGGTTATGTACGTGGGAACTCAAACTAGGAGACAGACTCCTAATAGGACAAGGACAGTCCAGATGTCCTTAATTCTATTACGTGACCACCATCAGAGTCCTAGTTTGGTTTTTATTTGGAAATACAATTATCCCTAGGTTATCTCAAGATAGTTATGTAATGTTGATTATAAATATGGCTCGGGAAACCGAGGGACAAGGTTAGATTTTGTATTTGACTGCTAGATTTCAGAAGTACGAAAACACTCTGTTTTGAAGTAATTTCTCTCTAATGCAAGAAGTATCACTTTATTGAAAGCACTGAGTCAATCTTGAAGTAGAATTTGCGTGCTACTCCGATGGTAGAGGGCCCCTGCCTCCTGAGCAGCCTTGTTTATATGGTTTAGATAAGTATTTTAGTCTCGTTTTTCATTTCTAGCTTAAGCACGTTTCTGAAGTTTATGTTTCATGCTTGTTTACATTGATCATCACAGCTAGACTTACTCTTATAAACTCTTCCAAAATATCATCACAATGAATAAGGCATAGCTGTGGTGTTGTAGGTTTTAGTTGCATTTCCTTTCGAATTTTATGATTTATGCTTGTTTACACTAAGTGTCACAGCTGGTCTTACTCCTACAAACTCTTCCAAAATATCATTAACAATGAATAAGAAACAGCAGTGGTATCTTAGATTTTAATTGTATTTTCTTTCAAATCTTATGTTTATGTTCAATTGCATTGAATAATACAGCCAGAATTGTTTTTACAAACTCTTCCAAAATATCATTCACATTGAACAAGATGGGCTGTAGAATTCCAATAGACTAGTTGCATGTTAGTTTAGTCATAACACTCCGGAGGATAATTTCATTTAGTTCAGCTCTGTCACTACATTTCAAAGTTTGATAATGTCATTTTAATTTAACTCTGTTCATTGTACTTGAAGTAGATTAGTAGCACTCTAGTTTAGTCTTAGCTCACTGTATTAGCATTACAGTTTAGTTGTTATCCATTGCATTCTAAATTGTATTAGTTGTTAAATTTAGATACCACGGTCTTCATTATTTACAAAAATTCTTTTGTTCCAACCTCATATTAATACATAATCATCTGGACATAAGCTAGTATCAGTCTAACGCCTGAAGTATTTTGCAACCTTTTTACCATTTCACAAATAAGCCTTTTCTCAAGGAATATTCTAAAAATAAATCTATAACTTTTGAGTGAGGCCTAGTGGTGCTAAATTGAGTTGCAAAACAGAATTAGAAGTTAGTTTAGAGTAGAAATCTTATTGTGCTACAAATTTTCTTTTCCAAATATGTTCCAATAAACCTTTAACCATGGATGAGATGTTGTAACATTGTAAGTTGATTGTTTATTTACGAGAACTTCATTTACACTTAACTTGTCCATTTATCAAGCTCTTCCAACACATCTTTAATGAATGAATTGGATAAGTTCAAGCTCATGTTGTGATTTATTTCTTTGCAATGAAGTCATTATCAAGCTTTGCATTTGTTGTTTTCCAGCCATAGTTTAGGCTTTGTTATGTTTTAGTATTTGCAATTGTTGTTTGCCATCCATAGTTTAGGCCTTGTTCTGCTTTAATATAACCAATAGCTTCTTTTCACCAGCATTTAGTTCTTTCCCTATTCAAAAATAAAACCATAAAACCAAAAACATCAGAAAACACTAAACACAACGTAGTGAGAAACAAATACCTAGGCACATATAGTGCACCACACTTCAGCAGTTTACCAACCCTGGTTGACAATTAATGAACTCAATTTAGGAACACTAGGTTGAGCACAAACAATGCTCACCTTGCAACATACATCATTCACCTTCTCCATACATTTGAGGAGAGTGGGACAGCAAGCAAGTGGTTGAGAGGCCACACTTTTTGTCACACTCTTTTGCAGTTGAGGGTCAAACTGCCTTGGTTACAATTGAGGGACCATTGTCCTTCTCCCTTGCCACACATGACAGCAATCATGGCTCTCATTATGGTTCATTATGTTGCCGTTTTCTTTATATTTATTGAGAGCATGATTGGGGGAATGGCACATTGGTTGAATGTGTCCCTTGGGGGAGAGATCTCCCACATTATTTGGGAGCATGAGAGGATTTGTGGCCACTACAACAAAAAATTTGTTTCCATTTGAGGTGAGCCATATGATTTATTGGATTCCATATGATGGTGACTTCCAACTCATCACATATGAGATGATTTGGGACAACATGTTTCATAACACTGGGGAAGAGACGCTTGGAGGTCTAGTCTTCATCTTGCCACTGGAGGGCAACATTATTGCAACCCAATATCAGCATATACTCTACACTTATCCTAAGTGGAGAGGAGGATAGTGTGGGGTAGGTTATTTTGTCTACCAAGATCAGATTTGCATCCCACCTACATTGCAGGAGCCAATGGTGGAAGGTGATTTTCAGGAGTTGCCATGTTGGGAGGTAACTCATTTTGTACGGATGATTGCTTGGGGGATGGAGGATCCACTTGGGGAAAATGTTCCTCAACACATTTTAGACTCCATGTCTCAGGTGGATATTTTCCAGTTCTATCCTTGCAGTTGCTTGAGGACAAGCAACATTTGGGAGGGGAGGACTGTAATATTCCCATTTTAGCACACAACTATATTAAAATTTTGTTTTTATCACCTAGCAGCTTAATAAATGGGTAAGGGAACCCATTCTTATTGAATACATGAATAAATTCCCTCATATTGTGAAAGGGATCATAATATTAGCTTTATTTTTCACCCTCAAGTGTGAAAAGGGGAAAATGCATGAAGACAAGGTCGGGTTTGACCAAGTCAACAACGTTGCCATAGGAGGAGTGGATCACTTTAGAAGACAGAAAAATGTGAATGAGGAAGAGGATATTTGGTGGAGGAAACCCTAATGAGTGGGACCCATGGAGAGAGAGCTTTCACTTGTTTAGAAGGAGGGCAAGGTAGCCATTGTTATTCATGAATTGGATTATTGATTTCATTGTCTATGCAGACATTGTGCATTCTTTTGCTATTTAGCAGAGTTTCCAAGGGAATTCCTGTTTAGGATTTATTCACCTTATTGAGAGGCATCTTGAGGGATTTTTCTTCATTCTCCACATATCTTGGCTCAAGGCCAAAGCCACCTCCTTCAGTCACAGCGTTATTCCTGAAGTAGGATAACTTTGTGTTGCAGGGTGTTGCAGTGGGGACTCCACAACACCATTTCCTTGGCTCATCTTTCAAAGGAGGGAGCTTCTATTCCTATGGGGATGTTATTGAGGGAGATTCTTGAGCATATTTTAGATCATTCGCATCAGGCCAAGCACTTCCCTTCACCAACAGCACAATCCCTTCTCTAGACTGTGTTATTTCTGAGTGCAACTGCAGTGGGACTTGCTCCACTATTTTGGAGGGTGAGATCTTCAGGGATTGGATCAGCCTTTCACCTGAGAGATCCTTTGGATGAGATTCAGCCATCATTTGTAGCATCATCAGCTATCTACATCCATTTCTATTTTCTGAGTTGCAGCTGCTCCCCAACAACTCCGACATTTCTGCAGATTTGCCATTTTGTACTTATTTTAGCCAATCCTTTTAAGGATTGTGTATTATTGTTTCCAGGGGTTGAGATCTTTCTCCCCCTATTTTATTTGAGATGTATGTTGTAATATTTGTGTATTGACACTATTTTGTAGCAGTCCTCCTTTATAGACTGCGCAATCATAGCCAGGGCTTCTTTTGTATAGCAGTATTTCTCCATTTAACATGTATATGTTTCATTGAGGCTGCATTGCCTAGCTTGAGAGATAATTTCCTCAAGATCTTGTATACATTGTTGCTTCTATAATCTAACTTAATGGTTATGTGGATCTTCCAGCATTCTTGTATTTATGCATTCATTGCTATTTTCCAACTCATGTTTATGTATTGTTGATCTCCATATTGGTAATATCTTGAGATATTCCCAATAGTGTAGCTGTTCCAGATTTGGAATATTACATTCGGGAGGAGTTTGACCAAGTGTGATATATCATTGAAAAGGTATCAGAGAGGACTATCCAACCATAATAACATCATTAAATAACATTATCACATCATAATAAGAGAACAATATATGTACGTGGAAAACCTTGTGGGAGAAAATCACAAATGATTTTTATCTTAGTCAGTTTTGATTACATATATTCCTAGACACCAACTTGTTGGAGTCACCAACCCTAAAAAATAAATTTTTAGGCGCCAAACCCAAAAATATTCAATCAATAACTTGATATAGGCTATAACCTAATTGAGGAACCAACCTCATTGATATGCAAGCACAAACTTGTAGTAGGCTTCAACTTGAATGAGGCACCAACCTCAATGATATGCAAAAACTGATTTGCAGTAGTATTCAACCTGATTGAGGCAACAACCATGATGGAGGCACCCACCTCCTTCAAAATGATGTGGGACACATTTCACAATATTTCAAAATTGATCCACAAGCACCAAAACAAACATGTTTCCACAAACTGACCATACCAATGTTATCACAACCTATTCATCAACCTATAATTATAACATATTTCCCATATCTGGTTTTGATCATGAATACAGAACCTGATCATAAATCCTGAAACCTTATTATAAACCCTGGTACATGATACCAATAATAAATATAGATTTTTATACCCAAAAACATGTCTTCATGACTCTTCATGTCCCCCTGAAAGATCACAAAAATATCATGGCAACTTCCCTTTTTTCGGAATTAAATTTGGAGCTCATAAACCAAAAATACATTATAAACATTAACTGTTTGAAAAAAGGGCCCTTTCAGGGCTCTTTATACATAATTAACTTTTTCGGCTCAAAGAATTTCAATTTTACAAGTGTCACTAATTGCACCTTCCAACACGCCAATGTCTCCTTAAAAAATGAGTGACTAGTATAAAGGGGTCAATCCTCTGACATCTGTAACCCAAAAAAATCCACTTACCAATTACCATGTGCAACATCTCTTACCACATCATGAATTCCATTAATTTATTTTCTACTGCAACCACTTCAACAAATCCAAAATGTGATGCCCTTCCATGGACTCACTGCGAGCTCACTATAATTAGAACCAAAATGCGTTGCCTCTTTGCGAGCTCACAATAACCATAAATTGTTTCCTCTCCGCTAGCTCATAGTCACCAAAATTTGTTTCCTCTTTGTAGTCTCACTAAAATTGCAATAGCCAAAATATGTTGTTTCTTCCAGAAGATCCCAACATAAACAAAATGTGTTCCCTCTCTATGGGCTCATTGTAACCAAAATGTGTTGCCTCTCTGCAGATGCACTATAGAACCAAAGTTTGTTTACCTTTGTGGGATCAATGCAATCAAACAAGAAAAACAAATGTGTTTCCTCTTTGTGTACCCATGATAGAACCAAAATGTGTTTCCTCTCTGCAGAGTCATGAGAAAACCAAAGTGTGTTTCCCCTCATGGTATCACTGCAATCAAACAATAGAACCAAATTTGGTGCCTCTCCATGGATTCATGACAGAAAAAAAAATGTGTTTCCCGTCATGGACTCACTAAAATAAAACATTAGAACCAAAATATATTACTTCTCCAAGTACTCACGACATAAAAAAAATGTGTTTCCCTTTGCAAGATCATTGCAATCAAATACCAAAACCAGAATGTGTTACTTCTCCATGTAATCATGACATAACCAAAAGTGTGTTTCCCTTCATGGCTCACTGCAATCAAATAATATAATAAAATGTGTTTCCTCTCTATGGACTCACTACATAATCACAATGTGTTTCCCTTCGCAGGCTCACTACAATCAACATAACTAAATTTGTTTCCCCACACAGGCTCAAACTCCATATCACATATAAATGAAAACCATAATAGCCCTACACCAACCATAGAGATAAATACCCATTACATGTTATATATTTTTGATTAATGATATTATGTGACATGGATAGTAGCATATATAAAATCGTGTGAGCATGTGTGAAGGGGAAAATAATTGAGCACTTTTTTTCTATGGGGCTGACCATATGACCTTTCATAAACCAAAAATTTTCATATGCCACATTCATCTAGGCCCACAACAACAGTCCATGTGACCTAATCCTTAGATGTCATTGGTCATACTTATGTTGACATAATCACGATGTCACATATGACATGTGGTACACTTTGAGTGGTGCCATGTGTCACCACAATTCACTCCTATGGTTAGCCAAAAATTCCATTTCAACATGCTATGTGGCATCATGTCAAAATTCCATGTCATCATCACCTAACACGTCATCATTCCCTCCATGTAATCATCACCTACCACATCATCATTTCCTACCATTTCATCATCTTTGAGACATTCACGAACCACCATGTTTCATTGTAAACCAATTGTCCAATCTACATCTTCCACCTTAGTGACCATGTCAGAAGGGCCACATCATCATCTTTGAGCCATTAAAAAATTTCCACATGTCATTGATCCATCGGTCCAACATGGAGTGTGTGATCTTCATTATCCTTCACACATGTTGGCATGTCATGCATTGTTCACATTATTTCTAATGACTAGATCTGCCCAAATATGCTCAAACATTAACCAAGTTAAATAGTGTGCAAGTTCATGTTCCAACCACCACTGAATTCCCTCAATGATATTGATCCAATTCAGACATGCATGATCTTTAAAAATTTCGTGATTTTATTCACAAATTTGGCATTTTTTCCCTTATTGCAACTGCCAACTTCAAGTTGACATTACTTCACATCCGGGAAGATTTTTACCAATAGTGATATGCTGTTGGAAAAGTATCAGAGAGAATTATTAAGCATGTCATCCATAGATTCATTTGAGCATCATAATTTGAAAAAAATCTCAATCAATTTTGAGCCATTTTGACACCATTTGATGAGAACTTGTCAATATATTGACTATCATACTACTTCCTTTGATTCATTAATGACATTGTTGCTTCCTTAGACTTCCCCTTTGACATCAATCACATTAGTTTTCATCAATGACAAAATTATATCCAACAAGAAATATCACAGTTTAGATGGCCTATGTTTTGGTTGTGAGATGAAGTCCCTCTCTTTAAGTGCCAATCATTCAAGTTATATAGATACGTGTATTTGCTTACATATGTGTTGCACTATAAATGATGAATAATGTTTGATATGTCATATAACCGTGAATATGTGAACATTGGAGGAATGTGATATTCATGTTTTTCTATGATGAGATGTTTTATATGTGTGTTCTCATGGTCATAAGGGGATTGGAGGCCTCTGTGTTTGTTGATATGTTCATGAAGTGTAGAGCTATTTATATGGTCATGTATGACAACTAGATGCACCTAACTAAAATGTTATAGATTGTGATTTCCATCATCAAATAAGTTTTGAATATCATGGTTATTTATTTGTTTAGAGAATATGATTGTATTTCCTTAGAAAGGACTATTATTGATGCAACACATGGTAAATCAGTAGATTTAATATTATTTTCTTGGGACAATCCTTCTGACCTTTTATGGTGTTGTTTTATCTGAATTTACATAATTTATAGATCTATGGAATGTATGATATATGATAATAGTGAGTAAAGCGCTCTATGGTTAGATAATGGTTTTATCCCTATAAAATAGGTGTTCTAAGTAATACCCTACTTCAAGGAGAACTGTGGCTAAGTCCCTTAAGGTTATTAGATTTTATAATTCTAAGGCTTGCAAAAGTCAGATTTTATATCTCGGGTCAGATATATTTTGGAAGGATAATGTATCCAAGCCATATATGCTTTATACCTTTATTTTCTAGCGCACCCAGCTATACAAAATGGGGGGATACACTCGAGTCTTGTGGATGTATCTAAAGGTATGGGCATCCAACCAACTAGTGCATGTGCATTATTTGAAAAGAACCATATATATATTGAACTAGAGTTTGGAGGAAGCACAATATATCTAAGGTGTGGCCTGACATGGTGGAATAATTGTGTGGAGCCATATTTATAATTTCATTGATGCATCTGAGGCCTCAAAGGGTATGCCAAAGTGAAAATTCTAGTGCACCCAAATTTTTCCCAAAGACAGATATCACGTAAAATCATTAAATTGCTCGAAGGGACTGGTCCCTGTGGGACATGGTGTGTCCACGTGGATGCCATGTGTTGGTTATTACTATCATGGCATGGCTGACATGGTGATTTATAGTTGGCCAAAATTCAAATGAGCATATCTTTCAATATGAGAGTCAGATTGAGATAAAATTTATATCGCCAGAAAGCTCTCGATGAGCTAAACACAATGGTAACTTTTTTTTTTTAGTTCCAATGACGTTGGAAAAAAGAGGATTTTTGTAATCGCATCCTCACAATAGAATATGAGGGTCAGATTAAGTTATAAGTAACACCTTCCATAACCAAGATAGTCTAAGGGGGTGGAAGGGAGTGTTACAGTAACAAAACAGAACCCTTTTCTCAATTAGTATTCGCTATGTGCTTCCCTTTCTTAATTATTATGTGCATAACTTCAACAAGTTATCCTTTGTGCAAAAATTCAATAATATTTCTCTAAAATGCAACTGGCCCTCTAGTTGAAGGTGAAGGATTCAACACTAACTTACCTCACAAACTAGGTAGTCCATAAATCCACATTGGTTGTTGTGATTTGGAAGTATATTTATCTCACCTTTTGCTTAGTATCACTGATCTAAAAATAATTGTTAGTTTCTGTTGTGCTAATATCAGTTTCAAATTTAAATAAACTTTTATTTGGTATACTTATCCATTAAGATTTTATCCATGAGCATGTGATTGTCTAACCATTAAACTTGGTGAAATTTATGGTTTTGAATGAAGTCAAAAGCATAGAAGTTAATAGCTAAAAAGAAGAAAATAAGTACACAACAAGCACAAATAACAGAGCTCAAGAGTTCACTCCTCCTAGGCTACATCTCCTTGGTCCAGCTTCATAGTCTAGGCCTTTGTGTTAGCTTCAAATGTTTAAAATGCTTATTTACAGTCTCATGTTGCCTCTGCAACCTGCTCCAATGGCTTAAAAACATCAAAATATACTAGAAATGACTCTTCCTGAGCTCATTTTGGTCGAAAATTCCATGATTTATGTCAGAAACAATTTTTCCTAGTATTTCTCCTCTAAAACTGGAGTTTTGCCAGTTAACATGGCTAATTTTGGCAATTCCGCCTAAAAAGGCGCCTCCGCTATCTTCGTTGACGTATTAAACTGTAATTAATTTTAATATAAGCGCACTTTAAATGGTCATTAACGCAAAGCGTAGTTTTAAACTAATCTTAGATTAGTTAATACATAATCCAGATTATTACATTGTATTAGTGCTAATATACAGTTTAATTCTCCGTCAATCGGATTCTTTAGCTCTTGGTCTCTGTGGTTTGAACACATGGGAGGGGGTTGGGCCCCTCCAAACCCCCATTCATGGCATCTGCAACCTCTAATATGTAGAGGAGAGGTATATAGGTTAATACCCATGGTATAGAGAGATTGGTAGGGCACGAGGTTGGTGGGCGGTAGGTCTAGGGTTCGACCCCGACCCCCGCAATAAAATTTTGCTGCTAAGCAGTTAGCTGCTCCACCAAATAAGACCTCTCGCTAACCTACTGTAGATTTCCTCCAAATGTATTGAAGTTCATCGGTGTATAAGGTTTAAAACTATAGGATATAAAAATATGTATTGCACCATTATCCTCCAAGGTTCGGCCTTGTATAAAAATGTAGTATGCGCCCATATTAAAAACAAATTCTAACCTTAGAATATAACTTTCCATGCCATGGCGGGGTATGTGGCATGCCACATGGCCCTTCCCCATTGGCTCTAAAATCCTCCACTTAATAAATATAATGAGCCATTAATAAAAAAAATTCCAACTTAAGAAATGGAGGAAAAAATTCAACTTCCCATGGAAACCTTAGAAAATCTGAGGATGACACTTGTCACAGTGTCACTATCTGAAATTGGATAATATACCCAGTGAAGCTTAATGGACTTGCCACATCATCATTGTACCTGTTGTGCTCATTTTTTGCTTCTTTGGGAAAACGAACAGCATACCATAATTCCCTCATACGAACTCATAATTTGATGAAATGAGTTGCGTTGGAATCCTAGAGACGAGCTCTATCCAAGTGTTTAGGTTTGAAGCATTTTTTAGCACTTTCAATTTTGAGCTAAATATTGAGCCTTAGATCATTCCTCCCCACTAGAAGCCTTTTGGACCCCAAAAGATAGTATCAATTGTTCAACAAGTGAGGGTACAACTCTCTCACTCTTCCAATCTCCAACCATTTTTCCTTTGAAGGATTTTGACCCTTGAGTCCCACTCATAGGTATTCAACATTCCCTCTTCTTGAAGTTCTGATTCTTCTGTCAAGAATGAGATCTTGCTGAAGTTCATCAAGATATTCTCGTGAGAAATAATCTATTTATGGTATCTGAACATGCTCTCCTTGATCATCATTCAAAGGAGGCTCAAAAAATCTCAAATTCTCAACATTAACGACGAAATAAATTTTCATATGAGGAGGCAAATCTAGCTTGAATGCATTTTTACCAATATTTTCCAGAAATTTAAATGGACCATAATGGATTGGTTTAAGCTTTTTATCTTTCCCTTGCAATCTTTCTTTTCTTATGTACAACCAAACGTCATCACCAACTTGGAATTTGTGATCAACTCGGTGTTTGTCATGCCTTGCCTTGTAGTTGCTTTGACTCTTTTCAAGTTTCTCTTGCACGGTGTAACGTATCAAATGAATTTTCTCAATGAACTCCCTTGCCTTATCTATGTCACTATGTCCATCTATGGCAACATCTTTCTCAAAGATGAAGTCCAATGGACATCTTGGCAAATAACCATAACATGCCTCAAATGGTGATGTGTTTGTGGAAGAATGTTTTTCCCTGTTGTATGCATGATGAATGAAGTGCAATTGTTCATCCCACAACTTGGGATGCTCGCTGCAATAACCTCTAAGAAGATGAATAACGGTCCTATTCACCACCTCTGTTTGACCATCTGTTTGCGGATGAAATGTTGTACTCTTCTTAAACTTTGTGTCCATCATGTCCCATAATTTTGACCAAAAATTCCCAACAAATCAAGAATCTCGATCACTTACAATAGAAGTAGGAAGACCAAAATGGACCCAAACATTTTGAAAGAAAATATTAGTGGTTTTTTCTGTTTTTTTTCTTACATGACATGAAAATGTGCATTGTTTTGAACCTATCTACCACAACATACAAATAATCATGACCTTTCCTTGACATAGGAAGACCACCTACAAAATCCAATGAGATACTCTCGTAAGGATGTGAAGGAACCGGAAGTGGAGTGTACAATCCAAGCTTCCTATTTCTAGGCTTACTTGTTTCACATAAAGAACATCCTCTAATAAAACGAGATACACTATCAATCATGCATGGCCACTAACAATACCTTTGGAGATTCGCTATTTTCTTGCCTACACCGAAATTTCTTACAATCAATGATGTGTGCACCTCCCTTATGATATTGTTTCTTTCTCCCTGTGGAATACATAACTTGCCCAAGTGATACAACAAACTATTATGCACATGATAATCTAACTCTTCATTTTGGTATCCTTGACTCAAACTCATACACATCTTGAAAATCACTATCATTTGCATATTGTTCAATGTAACTTTCATGCCTAATGGAATTGTGTTTGAGTATAATAACTAAATTTACAATAGGCCTAGAGAGCATATCAGCTACCTTATTGTAGATTCCCTTTTTGTACCTCATAATGAAATGAAATTTTTTTAGAAAACCCATCCATCTGAAATGTCTTGATTGATACAACTTTGACTGTGATTGTAAGTACTGCAATGGCTATTGGTCGATATGGATAATGGTCTCTTTCCCCATCAAGTAATGCTTCCATTTCTTTACACTTTGTACCAATGCATATAACTCTTTATCATAGGTGGGATATTTATTCACAGCTCCATTAAAAATTTCAGAATGAAACGAGATAGGCTTACCATGCTGCATGAGCACTGCTCCCATCGCATAATCACTTGCATTTGTTTGAATCTCAAATGGATGTCTAAGATCCGAAAGTGCTAAAACTAGTGTTGAACTTATATTTTGCTTCAAAGAATAAAATTCTTTCTGTTGTACATATCCCCAATGGAATACTTTCCTCACACTTGTCAATGCATGTAATAGAGTTGCAATGGAAGAAAAATCAGCAATAAATTTCCTCCAATATTGTGCTTCCCCTAAGAAGCTTCTTACCTCTGGTACTGTATTGGGATTGGGCCAATTCAGAATGATCTCTACTTTGGAAGGATCGATCTTCAACTCACCTCCTCCAACAATGTTTCCCAAATACACCAATGAAGTCTTACCAAATTCACACTTTGACATCTTTAGAAATAATTTCTCTTTTTTCAAGACATCAAGTACCTTGTTCACATGCATGACATGTTGTTCTCTTGACTTTCTGAATATGAGTATGTCATCTACGTAAACAATGAAAAAGTCATCTAGAAATTATCTAGGTACATCATTCATGACTTTCATGAAAGTAGCTGGTGCATTTTTTAAGCCAAATGGCATAACTAACTACTCATAAAATCCTTGTCTAGTCTTGAAAGCAGTTTTCCAAATGTCCTCTTCAACTATTATAACTTGCTGATAACCACTTTGTAAGTCTAAATTAGTGAAATAATTTGCATGCTTTAATTGATCTAGCGAATCATCAATGTGTGGGATTGGATAGTGATTATTTACCATGATTTTATTCAGTCCACGAAAATCGATACACATGCACCAAGTCTCGTCCTTCTTTGGAACCAAAACTATTGGTGAACCACATGGTGAAGTAGATGGGTGTATGATACCTTTTTTCAGAAATTCTTGGGTTTGCTTCTTGATTTCCAAATTCTCCATAATAGACATGCGATACATACCAATGTTTGGAAGTGGAACATACTATTGCAGCTGAATCTCATGCTGAATTCCCCTCTTGGGTGGTAACCCCTTTGGTTCTTGAAACATCTCGCCATGTTGACTTACCACATCAAACAAATCATATTTCAATTTTTCATCACATCCATCAAAAGATTCATAGTCAACATTAAGGCTTTTTCTTGATCATGAGAAGCACAAAATTTTTACTTGCATTTACTAGCCTCTTCATTTTCCTTGCATTAATTAAATAAATGTTCAGTTTCTTGTGATGAGCTCTCACAATATACTCCACCCCATCCTTGATCAAATGATATTTGTTCTCGTGGCGATAAAACACCGCTTTCCTGTCATAAAAATATGGAATTCCCAATATAATCCCGGAAATGTTAAGTGGAACTACATCTAACTCGACTTCATCAACAAAGTTTGCAGTAATAGCAAATATAAATATGCATTTCCTTGTAACTTGTAAATTTTCATTCTTAACCATACAACCCAAAGGGTATGGTTTATGATGTGGTACAGTTTCAAGGTTAAGCTTTTTGACTAAGTCTTCTGAAATCAATTTTTCTTGTGACCTTGTATCAAATAATGCATCAATGTTTGTTGTTGAGATTGCAACAAGATGATGAGCTTAGTGAAAAGAGTCACCTTCACTAAGTGGGCCCGCAGGCTATTTTTGGCGCAAAGTCTATTTTTAGACTATGTCTATTTTTGGAAATATGGACCATGTTCTATGAGTTGCAGGATGCTATTTGTGGATGTTTGGTCAAGTTGGAAAAAATAGATGGACTTCTATTTTTAGACATATTGGGCGGAATCTATTTTTAGATTGCCAGTCTAAAAATAGATATGTCAAATATTATTAGCTCTTAATAATATTTAGACTCTAAACATTATCTTATTCTCTGAGCACTTCAGTTTGATGCCCAGATGTGGCACATGTACTGATGTGTAGAATTACGAATTCCTGAGGGTTTACTGGAGCTATTTCATGGAGGACTCAGTTAGAACTCAAGTGGCAGAGTTATGACACAGTTGGAAGAAGTAGTTATGGACTTGTATTTAGTTTAACTCAGTTAGACTCAGTTGAGCTAGTTGTATCTAGTCTAACTGATTGATACACTAGTGAGAGTGGAGTGAATTAATTAGTTAATTAATTCATAAATAATAACTCATTAATCAACTAAAGAATACATCGGTTAACTACAGTGCATGGCAGTTTCAGTGGAGACCAGTGGAGAGGTAGGTGAAAGGGCAAGTGTGACTATCAGTTGTGAATATACTGGTGCATGAGATTTGCACACACATTGATGGAGAAGCCAATGAGGATTGCGCAGTACATACCAGTGGAATTTGAACCATGATCTGGTAATTATCCATATTGGATTGCACAGTAGAGGCTGGCTAACAGGTGGAGCAGATTGGAGCATGTGTTATGTATGATCTGAGCTTGTGTAGTGTGTAACAATTGTAGATTGTACTGAGAGATTGTGAGGAGTTTGTACAATGATTGTTACATGATATCTATCATTATAATATACAGATAGTTGGGGGTTTTGAACTTTAAGCTTTCCCATAAATACTGTGTTTATATGTGTGATTTTTTATGGTTTTAATGTGCGCATGCGATTGTTTAATTTCCGCAAATTGATGATCAATAGTAGAAGAGGTTATGTATTATGCATGAAGCTCAAATAGTGTGTGATTGGGGGATTACTTCTGGTGAATTTAACAAATATTCAAATTTCTACATGGTATCTGAGCGATATTGATCATTGACAACTGCAAAACATCGTTTGCGGAGTTTTAGCCGCTTAATTCGAATCTATGGGCATGTTGTTTTCTTGGAAATGGGTTAGATGTCTTTCACCATCAGGATTGGAGTATGCCCTTGAGGGCAGCTCGAATTATATTGCATGGAAGGACAGAATGGAGGCGGTGTTAGATGACAACGGGTTGAAGGAGTTCATAGATGCCGAAGTCCCAAAGCCTACTGATGCTGCTCAAGTTGAGGCTTGGCAAAAGAAGACAACAAAATGTCGAAGGATTCTGTTGGAGGGAGTGAATGATCACATAGTGTCCAGCCTGCATGGTAAAGCTTCTCCATACTTGATGTGGAAAGCGTCGACAGATTTATTCCAAATCAAGAGCGACCAGAGGAAGTTGGCGCTCAAGGATAAACTCAGAAACATAAAGATGGAGAAAGACGAAAATATGCCCAAGTACCTCACGAAGTTCATCCAATGCAGGGATGAGATGGGAAGTGTGGAGGTGACTTTGATGATGAGGACTTGGTGAGCTTGGCTCTCCTCGGCTTCCAAGAGTTGGAGATGGTGATGTGAGACTCACAATGGTCGGGAGAAATTGCCAGGATGGGAGCGAATTTGGTTGGATCTTGTGCAAGAGGAGATAAGGCGAAGTACCAGGGACAGATCTTCATCAAAGAAATCGGATGCAGAAAATTGCACTTTAGTTGCCAAAGCAAAGAAGGGGAAGAGCAAGAATCATGCTTCTCAATCCGGTACGAAAGGCAAGAAGCAGGACATGTCCAAGGTGAAGTGCTTTCACTGTCACCAACACGGACATTACGCCACTAGTTGTCCACAAAAGAAGAAAAATAAGCAGGCTACTAGATCTGCAGCTGGAGAGGCCTTAGCCTCATAGTTTGAGCTAGATTTTTTGCTGATCGCATGCTTGGTCTCAAGTGTGATGGGTTCAGTGTGGTTTCTTGACAATGGTGCATCTTTTCACATGACAGGAGATCGAGATTTGTTTACTGATCTGGATGAGAAAGATCTTGGAGTGCACATCGAGATGGGCGATGATGGTAGATACAGTGCGACCGGTATTGGTACCATTTCCTTTGAGAGGGAGTTTGGTAAACCCTTCAGATTGAAGGAAGTGATGCATGTTCCAAGATTGAAGAAGAATCTTATCTCTGTGGCGATGTTAGAAGACAAGGGATATGATGTTGTCTTTAGTGAGGGAAAGGCTTTCCGCACCGCAAGGCACCGGTGAAACCCGGAAGATAGGGGTTCGAGTCAAGAACCTTTATCAATCGCAAGTAGATGGCTGTGCAGCAATGGCATGCAAGGCAGAAGGAGTGGTGAGCCGGGATGATGGCGAGCTGTGGCCCTGGAGATTGGGCCACCTTCACCATGGAGCTTTGAAGATACTCTAAGGCAGAGATTTAGAGCATTGGGATTCCTAAAGGCAATTTCGCACAACAGATCAACAAAGGTGTACTCTGGAAAATTTGTGAAAGCCACCTTTCACGAGAAGGATAGTCACGCCACGACGATCCTTGAGAGAATTCACACAGACATGTGTGGACCTTTCTCAGCAGCTTCGACAACAAAGCACAGGTATTATGTGATATTTGTTGATGATTTTTCTCGTAAGTGCTGGATCTTCTTCCTGCAGAAGAAGAGTGAGACATACTCAAATTTATATGAGTTCAAGGCACTGGTTGAGAAAGAATCGGGGAATCAGGTGAAGGATCTAAGGAGCGACAATGGTGGTGAATTCATCTCTGGAGAATTCAAGGACTTTTGCAGTGCAGAAGGAATTCGAAGAGAGCTCATAGCACCTCATAACCCACAGCAGAACGGGGTTGCTGAGCAGAAGAACAGAACGATCGAGGGTGCTGCACGGGCGATGTTGCATGATCAGGGCCTACCCATTCACTTGTGGGCAGAGGCATGCAATACTACAGTATATGTGCAGAACTGTTGTCCTCACAGGATGCTTGGCATGAGTACACCCGAGGAGGCGTTTTCTGGTAAGAAGCCTAATATTTCCCATTTGAGGATTTTTGGTTCACCTGTTTACATTCATGTGACGAAGGATGCCAGGAAGAAGCTGGAGCTGACCGCAGAGGTTGGGATATTTGTGGGGTACACTGATACGCCCCACAACTATCGTGTGTATTTTCTAGACAGTCGCAAGACTGTTGTGCGATGGGATATCAAATTTCATGAGGAGAAAGCCATGAAGTGTTCGCTTGAGAGGGAGCCACACTTGCATGCAGATGAGGAGCTATTAGTTCCTAAGGATGAGTCTCAGGATGTGGATCAGCCACAAGATGAAGTTCATGGAGTGGAAGATACCACTCATGTAGCGCCAACCATCAGAGGGAGGAAGCACACTACAGAAGCTGAGCGACTGGCTCAAGATGCAGAGATGATTGTAGGAGCACCTACATCACAACGCAGATAGAGACAGCCACCTAATCGGTACACTGGATACATGGCTCTCATGAGTCAATGTATCATGACAGAGCCATCCTCTTTCGAGGAAGCTATGGAGGATCCCACATGGGTAGATTCCATGGTGGAAGAGTATGATTCGATTGTCATAAACAGTGCTTGGGAGATTGTCCCAAGGCCGGAAGGGAAATCAATGGTGGGTTTGAGATGGATCTACAAAGTGAAGCAAGCAGCTGACAGGAGTGTAGAGAAGTACAAGGCAAGATTTTTTTCCCGAGGCTTTTCACAGATTGAGGGGATCGATTATGAGGAGACCTTTGCACCTGTCGCAAGGTATTCTTCCATACGGATGATTCTTGCTCTCTCAGCGCAGATGGGGTGGCACATTCATCAGATGGATGTGAAGACTGTGTTCCTCAATGGAGTCATTGAGGAGGAGGTGTACATAGAGCAGCCCGAAGGTTTCGATATCTTCAGCAGCGAGTCACATGTGTGCAGGCTCAAGAGAGCGCTGTATGGGTTGAAACAAGCACCTTGTGCTTGGTACACATGGATAGACAGTTATTTCACCGGACTTGGATTCTCCAAGAGTGAGGCAGATCCTAACCTATACCAGATTGTGGTGGAGGGTAAGTTGCTAATCATTGTACTTTATGTAGATGATTTGATTTTGACAGGTGATGAGCTGTTGATACTCTCATGCAAGGAGGATCTTGCAAAAGAGTTTGAGATGAAGGACTTGGGCCTCCTTCATTATTTCCCGGGATTGGAAATTTGGCAGCGCAGTGATGGACTGTTTGTTTCTCAGGGTAAGTATGCCTGGGAGATACTGGAGAAGTTCAACATGCATGGCTGCAAGCCTGTTGATACTCCTCTTCCTGGAGGTTGGAGGAAGGAGGATGCTACTTCAGCGGAGGTAGTGGATGCCACTGTTTATCGACAGTTGGTGGGGTCGCTTATGTATATGGTCAATACACGACCCGATATATGCTATACAGTTAACCAGTTTTCACAAGCTATGGTTAAGCCTACCAAACTCTTTTGGAAGGTGGGGAAGCATGTATTGCGTTATCTCAGAGGCACATCGGGATATGGATTGTGGTACAGACAGACGGATGAGGTGAAGTTGTGTGGCTTCACGGATGCAGATTGGGCAGGGAGCCCACCTAGCGTAAAGAGCACATCCGAGGACGCGTATCGGTCGACAACAGCTTTCGTGGTACAGCAGAAAGAGATCCATGGTACTCGGGCCAAATAGAGGCCGAGGTATATGGGTGTGAGTTTGGTTTATGCGAGGCTATATGGATGAGGAAGATCATGGTCGGGTTGTTCGGTTCACACTTAGAGCCTACTGTGATTTATTGTGATAATCAGAGTTGCATCAAACTCTCGGCTAATCCAGTATTTCATGATAGATCTAAACACATTGACATACGATATCATCATATCAGAGATTGTGTGCAGCGGAGAATCATGTTACTTTCATACATTCCTACAGAGGATCAGGATGCTAATATCTTGACGAAGGCGCTCACCAGGAGCAAATTCGAATACCACAGGGGCAAGATAGGGGTTGCAGATAATCCTTATCTTGTTGAGAGGGAGTGTTGAGATTTCAACAAGATGATGAGCTTAGTGAAAAGAGTCGCCTTCACTAAGTGGGCCTGCAGGCTATTTTTGGCGCAAAGTCTATTTTTAGACTATGTCTATTTTTAGACATATGGATCATGTTCTATGAGTTGAAGGATGCTATTTGTGGATGGTTGGTCAAGTTGGAAAAAATATATGGACTTCTATTTTTAGACATATTTGGCGGAATCTATTTTTAGATTGCCAGTCTCAAAATAGATATGTCAAATATTATTAGCTCTTAATAATATTTAGACTCTAAACATTATAGTATTCTCTTGGAGCACTTCAGTTTGATGCCTCGATGTGGCACATGTAGCTGACAGAAGGAATTACGCTATTCCTAGGGTTTAGTGGAGCTATTGCATGGTTGACTTCAGTTAGAACTCATGTGACAGAGTTTGGTGGAGTTGATGAGACAGGTAATGGAGTTGTGTTTAGTTTAACTTAGTTGAGCTAGTTGTATCTAGTCTAACTGATTGATACAATTAGTGAGAGTGGTGTGAATTAATTTTTAATTAATTCACTAATTATAATCTCATAAATCAACTAAAGAATACATCAGTTAACTGCAGTTCATGGACAGTTTCAGTGGAGACCAGTGAAGAGGTAGGTGAAAGAGCAAGTGTGACTATCAGTTGTGACTATACTGGTGCATGAGATTTTCACACACATTGATGAAGCTAACAGATTGCATCAGATACTTGCTTGATTTTGAACTGATCTGCATCTATTCATATTGATTGCGTAGTAGAGGTCAAGCAATGTGAGGCGCATTGGAGCATGTGTTTTGTATGATCCGAGCTAGTGTAGTGTGTAAGCTAGGTAGTGTGTAACAATTGAAGATTGTACTGAGAGCTTGTGAGGAGTTTGTACAATGATTGTTACATGATCTCTATCATTATAATATACAGATAGTTGGGGGTTTTCAGCTTTAAGCTTTCCCATAAATACTGTGTTTATATGTGTGATTGTTTATGGTTTTAATGTGCACATGTGATTGTTTAATTTCCACAAATTGATGATCAATAGTAGAAGAAGTTATGTATTATGCATGAAGCTCAAATAGTGTGTGATCAGGATAATCTCGATGAATAATTTAACAGTTATTCAAATTTCTACATTTGTATGATTAGGAATCACTCTAACATGGAACAATTCTATCCTTGTGTCTTCATTTGGAGTGTTTTTGTGACTGTTTAAGGAACGAGAAATTGCTATGGCTTCCTTTCCTTTGTTAACCATGGTGAATATCTTGGTTTCATCTCTTGAATTGGATCAAAGATCTTCTTGTGTGGTGGAATTCGTCTTTTGTTTCCCTTTGTTATTTGGTTTCTTTGGCCTTAATTCGGGATGTAGTTTCCAACAGTGGCTTCATCATGCCCCTCTTTGGAACAACGTTTGCATGTAGTTTTCTCCCCTTCTTTCTTGATACTTACATTCTTCTTTCCCTTCCATTTTCCTCCCTTCTCTTTTCCCTTACCATTGAATGGCTTCTTCTTACTACCCTCTTCAGGAATGTTTTTTCCCCTTGCTTCAAGATGTGTGGCCTGCACACATACTTCATCTAAGTTGTTTTGGTTAAATATAAGGATAGTATGTTTCAAGTAGGAATGTAAACCTCCTATATATTTCAAGAGTGTATCTTGTGAATTCAAGTTTACTCCTAGTAGCAAAGCCCTCTTTCTAACTCTTGAGTGTACTCTTGAATAGTTTGGCCTTGAGTTACCTAAATTTTTTCCTACTCATAATTACTTTTTTCATATAGGCTAATGGATAAAACTATATTTTAATGGAAGAAATGAATTCAACCCAAGAAATGGAGATCTTACCATGGATTCTCATTTCCTCTTGTATCTTTGCCTCCCACCAAACCAGTGTTGCTCCTTAGAGCCTTAATGAAGCCAATTGTATCTTTATGTCGTCTTCCTGTAAATTCTAAATTTTGCAGTATACTTCCAATTGACGAATCCACTTGTCTATATTTTCAACATTAACCTCTCCATTGTATGTGTGATGTTTAAACTTGATATCCAACTTAAGTAATGGATTATTTCCTTTTGGGATCTTGGAATGAGTGTGAGTATGAGTTTTTGTGGTGGATGTGGAAGATGAAGATGTTGATGAGGATGTGGAAGATGAGGATGGTGGATATGGAGGTGGCTTTCCTCCACTACCTTTTGAGCTCTTATCTTTATCTTTCTTACTATTTGAAAATCCTTCTCCATGTGGAGGATTTGAACCTTCTCCGACTTTTTCTACAATGAATGCTTCATACATGACTTTAACCATTATTTGCATCTCTTTGAAGTCTCTCTTAACATCCTCTTATTCAGAATGTTCATGAGTCTCTTCATAGCCTGAAATTTTGGCTTTGGATTCAAGCTCAACCTCTACAACTTGTACCTCTTCAATCACTTCAGATTCTTGTGCAATTTGTACCTCTTCAATCTCAACTGATGGAGATGCAATTTGAGGTGCTTCAGGTGTTGCTTTGAGTGGTCCTTTGGGTGAGGATGATTATTTCTCAACCTTCTTCCTTCTTTTCCTAATCTCAAGACTAGCTACCAATAGCTTCCCTTCTCCTCTCTGCAATCTCAACCTTGTAAGCATCACAAAAATTGCAACTATTAAAACCCTTCAAGAAAAACAAGCAAGCAACCTTGTGCTCTGATACCAGTTTGATCTGAAATTGATTGTTATTTTTTTCTGTGCTAATATCAGTTTCATATTTAAATAAAATTTTCTTTGGTTTTCTTATCCATTAAGAGTTTATCCATGAGCATGTGATTGTCTAACCATTAAACTTGGTGAGATTTAGTGTTTTCATGAAGTCAAAAGCATAGAAAATAATATCTAGATAGAAGCAAATAAGTATACAAAAAGCACAAATAATAGAGCTCAATACACAATTTTTTTATGAAGGAGTTCACCCCTCCTGGGCTACATCCCCTTGGTCTAGCTTCATAGTGTGGGCCTTTGTATTAGCTTCAAATGTGTGAAATTCTTGTTTACAGACTCTTGTTGCCTATGAAACCTACTCCAATGGCTTCAAAACATCAAAATATACCAGAAATGACTCTTCCTAAGCTCAATTTGGTCGAAAATTGCATGAGTTATGGCGAAAACAAGTTTTCCTAGTATTTCTCCTCTAAAACTGGAGTTTCGCTAGTTAACATGGCTAATTTTGGCAATTCTGCCTAAAAGACACCTCTGCTATCTCCGTCGCCATATTAAAATGTAATTAATTTTAAGATAAGCACACTTATATTTAAGATAAGTGCACTTTAAATGGTCGTTAGCACAAAGCGCGGTTTTAAACTAATCTTAGATTAGTTAATACATAATCTGGATTATTACATTGTATTAGTGCTAATATACAGTTTAATTCTCTACCGATCAGATTCTTTAGCTCCTGGTCTCCACGGTTTGAACACATGGGAGGGGGTTTTCCCCATCCGAACCCCCATTCATGGCGCCTATAATCTTTAAGATGTAGTGGAGAGATATATTGATTAAAACCCATAGTATAGAGGGAGTGGTAAAGCGCGAGGTTGGCGGGCAGTAGGTCTGGGGTTCGACCCCGACCCCTGCCATAACATTTTTTTCAACCATATTTTTTAACCCCACCAAGAAGTTATCCGCTCCACCAAATAAGACCTCCCGCTAACCTGTTGTAGAGTGCCTCCAAACGTAGTGAAGCCCGTCGATGTATAAGGTTTCAAACTATAGGTTATAAAAATATGTATTGCGCCATTATCCTCCAAGGTTTGGCCTTGTATAAAAATTTAATATGCATCCATATTAAAAATGAATTCAAACCTTAGAATATAACTTGCCATGCCATGCAGGGTACGTGGCATGCCACGTGGACCTTCCCCATTAGCTCTAAAATCCTCCACATAATAAAGATAATGAGCCATTAATAATAAAAAATCTAGCTTAAGAAATGGAGGAAAAATTCAACTTCCCATGGAAACCTTGGAAAATCTGAAGATGACACTTGTCACAGTGTCACTGGTTGAAAATAGAGAATATACCCTATGAAGCTGACTGGACTTGCCACATCATCCCTGTACCTATTCTGCTCATTTTTTGCCTGTTTGGGAAAAAAGCTAGTAGGCCATAATTCCCTCATACGAACTTGGAATTTGATGAAATAAGTTGTGTTGGAATCCTGGAGATGAGCTCTATCCAGGTGTTCAAGTTTGAAGCATTTCTGATCACTTTCAATTTTGAGCTAAATACTGAGCCTTAGATCAATCACAATATTAGAATCTATATGTAGTTCTTGTTCACTCCACTGGTTACTTAGGTTCAAAAATACACGATCACATTCCATAGTCCATAAGATTCCTTTGCTACTTTATAATCACACACTTGCACTCTCCTCTCTTTTCCCAACCACATGCACCTTGCTCAACATGAGAGTTCAAGCATCTTCCCTTGGGATGCATGGTCAATCCAAATTTTCTAGAATCGGTATGTAGCCCATACTTGTAGAGAAATTTTATACCACTCTTATTCATTCTCATAATTACTAGTATTTAGGTAGTTAAACTATTAAAATAGAAATCAAAACATTAATTTAGGAAAGATAGGAAACTTTTGAATCCCCCTTACAACTTCCCACTAAACTTCACTATCCATGTTCGTTATTCTCTTCTTCAATTTTAGTAATATAGTAAATAAAATGCATATTACATCAATTAAAGTTGGTCAATATGTTCATGATGGTCATTCCAACATTATGAGCCTTAATTACAGTGACAAAACTTGGGGATTTAAAAAGGGGTGTTACAATGGCCAACTAATGTAAAAATAGTTTCTCAATATTGTAACCCATAACATAATCAAGTGCAATGGAAAATTACATCCAATGACGATCAGCACTCTAATAAGAATGAATGACACCAACTCTCTTAATAATATCAACTTAATCATTAAGACTTTCTTTTTGTTGTTAATATTTATAGAAGAATATTCTAATATAAAATATATTTACATTACATAGGATCCTTGGAGTTTATTGCACATTCTCATATCAACTCTTAAATTTTGTTAGTAGCTACTAATTTAGTTTGTTCACTAAATTCAACAATACAATCCACTTGAGTGATTTATTTTAATGAACAAACCCACATATTAAAAGGTCATAATCAGATAAAATTTGTCTTGAGTTTCTTTCTTAATATAGTCTAAGTTTGTAGTAAAAACCCAATCAACACAAAAATGTCAATTTTCCTTTTGAAAGTGGAATTTCTATGTTGACCAAATCATATATCCCTCATTAAATTATATATATTTGATAGATTGAATAGTATCCAAGCCAAAGAAAAAATCCACTAAATGATAAAAGAAACACAATTACAGTATTTTCAAATGCAACATGTGACTAGAAAATGCAAGTCTAGAATAGAAAAAATATTACGTCAAACACAATACCAATAGTAAACCTTGAAAATCCAAGATAAAAATGCTCAGGAAGACATAGAACAACAACCCAAAGCATTATTGCTAGAGGAGACTAATGATAACAAGAAGTTCTAGCATTGAATTATATTTACAAGGGCATAATATATGTGGTCATATTCCCTAAAATATCTTTATAACATAATTCCATGGTTGTGTTTATATACTTTGAATAGATGTTATTACTAGCATTTACACTGAGAGGTGCAAAGGAATGTTGAGGAGAGGAGTGGGGAATATGGAAGTGAGTAAAACCAGCATTTAAGTAAAATTCCATCAAATAAATCTTCTTTGCATTTCCACCTGCAACACCTAAAAAATATCCACCAGTTGCTTAATACTCAGATCCATCTCTTTTCAGATCCTATATATGCTTGAAATCCATGATTGTGGTAAAAACTTTAAATCCATAAATCCATTCCTTAGACCTGAATCAAACAATATTCAACCACCAAAGCTTGAATAGGTTTAAAATATGAAAAGTATGGCATCTTCTTGCCTCAAAAATACCTAAATACTATGTATAGATGAAATAGTATTAGATCGGGGAACTTTCAATACAAAATTTGGTAATGCTAAAATCTTTGCATATAAGAAATTCATAGATCTGAACCATAAGTAATTCATGTATAGGGAATAGTTTCACATTAAAATAGTCCATATCATCTTATTTTGGTGGAAATATTCCAAGAAAATGGTCTTCCCTAAACAATATCCTTTCTAGCATAGGAAAATCCATGTCTTTTGAGGGCATGGAAGCCATTGAAAGGTCAGGATCTCATTAGTAGCAAAGCTCAACAATACAACCAAACCATAAAATACCCAACTCAAATCTTAACATTATATGCGTCAATACATCCAAACTACAAAATACCCAACTCAAAGCTTAATGTTATATGTCTCTTAATGTGAAACAAGGGACTCAAAAGATTCCCAAAAAGAACTTGCACATTGGGGTTTCCATCTTTTCAAATACCATCCCATACCATGTCAATCTAGAGAACAAGATAATAAACCAAGTATTTTGGAGAATCCGTGGAATTGTATGGAATTGCAAGGTGAAAAGCAGTGCCAAAACGATTTCAAAAGTTATCCATGGAAGGTTTTCACACAGAAACTGAAGAAACAACCTAAAAATCATTAATATTATCAACAAAATAAAAATTTCAAGCCTATACAAAACAATAAACATTTCCCTCTTATATTTTCTTGAATTCCTAATTAATTTTATGTATTTTATGAAGATTAATGAAACATTCAAAGCCATTGATGATGAAAAGCACTACCTTTGATCATATTTTAAGTTCCCAAGCAATGTTTCCATGTTTTTCAAGATTAATGGGACTTTCCAGGCCACATATGACATTTCTTTTCTAATTTTCTTAATGCCCAAACAACAGTTTTTCCTTTCTTTGAATATTAATGGAACTTTCAAGTCCATGGGTAGTGAAAAAAATTCCATGAGATATTTCCTTAGAAGCACAGACCAAAAATGACAACATTTTGAATATACTATCCAAATTATTTATAAGAAAAAAACTTATAAACTCTCCATATGCCCTTTAAAATAGAATTTTTTAGGAGGATGTAGAAACATCAATTGTTAAATGCCAAAATATGTCAAGCATTCATAAAAAATGGCATTAACAATCTTGAAGTAGAAAGCTATAAGAAGTTATCGTCATAAAGATGTTTCAACTTCCCATTTCATTGAAACAAAAAATCATTTCCACGATTAACCATCTCCCACCTTTAAAACGACATTTTGCTGGATTTTCAAACCAACCAAATAGTTTCTCCTGGTGTTTGGGGTTTTTCCACCCTTGAATTAAAAAACACAAAAATAAAAAAAGGAACATATGTAGGGATCCCCAATACGAAAATATGCTTGGCAGAAACACAAATATCAAGCACGCAGATAAACAGAGATTTGAAAAGGAAAATAATAACTACTGATAATATTTGTGATATGGTCTCCTAACACTCTTGGCATTGAATGCTATTGCTCACCATCTCGTTTTCGGTTCAAATGATTTTACCTTTTGATAATTTTGAGGATTTATGCAATTAATAGACAATGGCTGAAAATAATATTAGATGAAAAGAGGAGATGGAAATGGGTGAAAACATGTAACAGATACGGATAACAAACCTGGTGACATGGAATTCCATGAGAGGAAAATTTGTGTTTTTCACAGTGGTTCCATGCTAACGGAGTAATTCTGATATTTATGTGCTCCGAAAAGAAATATTTTTAAAATAATGATTTTACATATTAAGTGGTAGGCAATGAATATATGAACAATACCCTGAGGAACAACCTCATAATAGAACTCATGAGAAATAATCATAATCCCTAAAAATTTCTACTATATAAGATATTCTTAGATAATAATATTAGAACCGGGAAACTTAGAAATAAAAATATGTCGGAAGGAGGAGGAATAACCCCTAGAACTCCTAAACTAACGTGTCCTTTGATTGGCCAATGGTCACTTTTGATGAAATTGATGAATGTGAGAATGGATGGAAATGGTCACTTATGTAACCGTACGTGACCAACCTAAACAATTATTCTCATTCCCTGAAGGTCATTACTAGGTCACTGCCAACAACCAGTTCCCATTTCCTAAATGTTTACATGCTCTGAAAAGAAATATTTTTAAAATAATGAGTTTACATATTATGTGGGGGATGACGAATATATGAACAATACCCTGAGGAACAACGTCATAATACAACTCCTTCATCGTATTTACATGGTAGAAAATGAATCTATGAACAATGCCCTAAGGAACAACCTCATAATAGAATGCCTTCGGTGTAATAAACAATACAAAAAATAACCCATGAGGTGTAGATGGGTTTATTTGTGTGGGGTTCATGCCCCAATGAGTCACTTGTTCAAATTTTATGTGAAGGGTTGAAGGTGGGAGCACCTATGGGCACTAAAATATTTCCATGGGTTGTTCAAGGTTGACCAAGGCTTTCACAATCTTGGTGAGAACATCCCACAAGTGGGTATGTCATTATTCCATCTAAAATTGGGATGGCCCTAACCTAGGGTCAGCCTAGCTATCGAAAAACGAAGACATCAAAAATAATAAAAATATAAAAGTGAAATAAAGCTAACTAATATATAATGTAGTTTCCTTTCATTTTGCTAAGATGAAATCTACAAGTGTTTTGATAGAAAACTTGTAGTATTACTTAAGTTTTAATTCAAAAAACATTTAGAGTGTTGATGATTTGGGACTATTGAATTCTAGCTCAATATTCCCATAGATCTCTAAAAACTTCAAAAATATCATGAAGTAGTTGCTTTTTAAAGGAAATAGAAATAATAAACCTAACAAGAAATTTAAAGTGTCCTCTATTTAGGATTTTGATTCTAAGAAGACTACCTATGCATGACCTTCAAAACAATTTCACCGACCTTATCTAGTTTAATCATGTTCTCTTACATAAGATCTATCTTTGATCCATAATATGTCATGAATATTCCATTGAACAGTTCCTCACAATAGATCTGATTAATTACTTAAAACTATGAAATCTACAATATGAGGGTTTATTTCTTTTCAATTTCTGGATCTGTAATATTGTTTATTGTGCATGCACGCAAATTATAATTATGCAAAAAAAAGAGAACAATGAAAAAATAATCTCACAACCATGATATGACACAAGATATAACCTAGGAAACACTTTTGGGAGAAAACCCAACTGGAATTTGAGGTCACTCTGCTCTCTTTCTCTAAATAGAATATTGTTGCAATTACAAATAAGTAAGGTATGTGGCTCGTGGATTATTACAGTGCAAAAATCCTCTATGTGTGCTCTCTCCCTATCCCTCTCGGTTGATCTTCTCATCTATGGAACAAATGCACTTAAAAAGAATGGAACCCCTTTTCCTCCTAGTGGCCTGATTATAACACAACTCGATAGCTTATTGGTCGTTAGTTTTGACTCCCTCAAATATTTAACCAGAGTTACAATATGGACTCTTCTGGAGTATTCTTCATCATACGCATGTGGATAGCCCATTTTCCATGAATAATTGGGGCTGACTTGGTTTCCTCTCGAATTTTGGTGGTAAAAACAAGAAGATCAACTTCTATGTGGCATAACTTTTACATGCATACTCTGATTGAGGCGATTCTTACAATGTTGGAAATATATTTTTTTGTAGAAAAAGAAAGAGAGTGGTAAATTTTTAACCCTAAAAAAACATTATTTGATTCCTCAAAATTCTCCCAAAATTTTTCAGACCCCAATCTACCGAATAGGATTTCATAGGTAAAAATAGTCCTATGAGCTCATTCTTCCACTTTTTCCAATCTAAAAGCATTAATATGGATAAAAAACAATAAAATGATGAAATCCCTATCAATCATCCTCATTCTTCTCTCCAAACTAAAATTTACTCATATGGGGTTAAGCTTGGAAAGAACATGGAGAAAGATATTCCTTTGATTTTGGTGTTTAATCATTTAAATGTATACTCAATTAATGTTTATAAATGCTGAAATTTTAGATCTTGTACCCTAGCAATGTGGTGCAATGCAATGGAAATATTTCTCAATACTATCAAATTCCTTCAATGCTAAATTTTGTGGGGAAATTTTACTTGTTATTACTAAATATCAAATAGGTAATCTCTTTTGTCTATAACTTTAGGGAGCTTTAAATTCATACAATATCCTTTTATAAAATATTTGAAGTCATTAGTTGATGTCTCTGGTAGCTACATGAGCTATAATGATAATGATTATGTTCATGTCTAAACAGAGAATGATCAAGCCAAGGTTTCATCAATAAAATGCATTCATGAGCAACTTGATGCTTTGATCAACGGTAAAGTCAATGAAGTCAAAATACTACTTAGAAAATTATTCCAACCTAAAATTATAATTCCTTAATAATCTAACCCCAAAAAAAATCTAGTTTTTAATTATGTATATGTTACATTTATAGACTACTTATCACTCTAGGTCTTGGAGTGTGACCTAAAACTACTTCTACTTAGCTAAGACCATGTCTTCCTCGAATGTAAGAAAAGAGGTTAAAGGAAAAAGACCCAAAGAAATTTCGCATGAGAGAAATATTGTCCACTTAAGAATCATTATTGGGTTATTGTGGGTGGCATGGTTTTCCTTAAATAACAATAATGAATTAACCTATATTCATGGATAACAGTCTGTAATAATTATCCCCACTACTTGTTGAAATGAGTAACTTATAAAAGACTTCTCACTATTTGAAAAAAAATACTTACCACTCTTGTGGTTGTACATTCAAATATACATTGTATTATATTAATAAAAATACAGGCATATAAAATAAGACATCCATATTATAATATATAGACAGATACCTTTTATTTATAAAGTACTTTTTCTATTAATTTAATTCTTCTTAATTTAATATTTATCCATTTTTCATTTTTTATTTTGTAAATTAAAAAATAAAAGATGGACTGAAAACATCAAGTTCATCAAGTTCATCATGAAGCTCATACATTTATAAAATGAATAGCCATTTAGAAGTTAATTGTGTTATTCTTCTAAATTGTGTTATTGAATGTCTCTTATAACATAATAATAAGGAATTTCTAATTTTAGTTGAAATAGCTTATTTCATTATTTATTATGGTCAAAATAAGTAAAATTTAATATATATATATATATATATATATATATATATATATATATATATATATATAATTTCATAATATTGTTTTTATTAGAATCGGTTGGAATTTAAAATTCATTTAAAATAAGTTTTTAATTAAGTTAAGAAGTCTTGAGTGTTGTACTTCGTATCATACCTTTTTTATGCGTGTGTTTTTCAATGGAAAAAGATGCACAATACAATAAAATGTGAAAAGTTATACAAATCAAGTGAAAAGTTATACAAATCAAGTGAAAGTTGTTATAGATATAGATACTCATATTATAAAAATTAATAATAATATTTTAATTTATATATATTTAGTTTGGTAGGACATTTTTATTCATTTATTTTTAGCAAAAGCGAGTTACAACCATCATCAAGAAATTTAGTGGCCTCAACTTGCCCATTGGGAAACCAGGTCTGTTGGCCACCAAATAGTGTTATATGCCATCCAAAAACAGAAGAGTGTGAGTCTGTCTAATAGTGCCTTGTAGGACTAAATGTTTGGAAACCATCTTTATAGTATATAACTATAACATAAAATCCTAGTCAACATATACATCATAGAATATTAAACAAAAATTAGTGCAAAAATAGGTAAGCATACTGCTAATTGTTAGAGGACTCCACAGGAGCTGGTTCATTCGCACTTAAACCTAGTAATTCAGACTGAGGAAGACATGGAATGTGATTTTCAATGCAGCGAAGATGTACATTCTGGTGTTGAATTTGGAACTGTATGAACTAAAATTCTTTGTGAATTTCCTGGAAACCTAGATTATATTTAACAGATCCATCTGCAGAGTTCATCATAGCCTTGGCCACAATTTTTTTCATCAACCAATAGAGGGGAATCGTTGGCTTGTATTAGGTGGTTCGACATCTAGAATTTCTCGAGTCAGGACTAAGTCATGCCAATATTCCACCTGAACTTCTACTTCTGCTCGTTGGTTCAATTCAGCTTCCAAATTTGAAATTAATCAGCAAATGCGAGCTAGGGTACCTTTTTTTATAGGCATGGGATGCATCGTGGATGAGTTGAGCATATTTTTTACAACCATGACCTCGTGGATGACAGGTCTGGGCTAGGCTATTACCTCCTCGATTCCCCACTTACCTTCCCTGACCGCAGCCACCTCTTCCTGAAGAACTGGCACCGGGGATTAGGCGAGCCATAACGATTTTCAGCCAAATAGTAGAAACATCAACAACCTTGAGACACACTAGATGAACCATGCAGGGAAGCCTCTCCACTTGGGGTCGAGGCAATAACTTTTGAAATTGCAAACAAGAAGGGATTTTAATTTAAGTTTCCCTTATTAAATTAGAATGAAATTGTAATTACACATCACATGTTAGCTTGTACAAGTTAAATGAGTGAGGAAGACTTAGTTAGCTCAATAAAATCGAGTTGGGGGTAAAACTAGAGACATTTAGAGCTATCTCTAAGTTTTAGGGGGTCCAATTACAGTTTATTTTGAGGTGTAATTAGTTAACTCAATTATTTGAGTTAAAATAAGTTTAACTAGTTCTAACTAATGGATGAGCTAGTGATATGTCCATTGAATTAAATATGATTTAATTCACATGCAGTGATCAATCATATAACTGATAATTCACTATAAATAATTGATGCATGTCATTTCTAAGAGTGACCCAGCTGAGATTGGATTTAAAGGGAAGAGAAATATCAGTTGTATAATTATAAAATCATAAAATTCATGCATGAGGTCAACAGGACACCTTAGATGAATTGCACAATAAATTTTTGGGAATTTCATAATTAATATGGGCTCAATTCCTCCAAGAATGTGTAAGCAAGGCTAAACAACCCCGAGGTAGGAAATTGGTTAAGTATAATACCATTCTTGTTGGAATCTGAGTGAGACAATCAGAGATAGTGCAGAGGTTTCTCAAGAAGGAAAATAGCATTGTATTGTTTCATATTCTTGACTTAATGAAATATACATATAGCAGGGTTTTTAGCTAAGGCGTTCCCCACATACATCTTTGTGTTGTGAGATTGAAATTATCTCTCTTTCTTGTTCATGTGATTGTGTGATCATAATTGGTTTCCGTAATTTGTAGAATAGATTCAAGTATTTTGTTTTAGCATATTACAAGGTCGGTTGAATCTATGTAGATTTTCTACATGGTATTAGAACAGGTATCACTATAAAATAGAAGAACCAGAGTTTGTTTTGAACAGGTGAATCGAATTTGCAGATTTATTCTTCAATACAAGCAGTAGATCAGGATGTATTTCTCTAGATTGAGACTCGAATATGCCCTTGAGGGTAATTCGAATTACATAGAATGGAAGGACATGATGGAGCCATTTTTTGAGAACAATAGAATGGAGGAATTCATAAACAATGATATTCTCCAACCCGCAGAAATAAATGCTCAAATTCTTGATGCATGGAAGAATAATGTAGAAAAGGCGAGAAGGATTCTATTAGAAGGAGTTCAAGATCATATTGTCTCAAACCACCATGGAAAGGAAACTCCATATGTTATGTGGAAGGCCTTAATATATTTTTTTCAGAATAGTAGCCACTAAAGGAAGTTAGCGTTGAAGGAAAAGCTCAGAAAGATCAAGATGAAGAAGGGAGACATGATACCAAAATGCTTGACGAAGTTCACTCAATGTCGAGATGAGCTTGGAAGTGTTGGTGTGACATTTTTCCAGGATGATTTGGTGAGCCTAGCACTTCTAGGCCTTCCCAAGAGTTGTCATAGCTACCAGAAATCGGTGAATGGGAGGAAGAGGCTACCAGAGTGGGAGCAATTGTCATCTCACTTGGTACCAGAATAGATTCGAAGGAACACCATATATGGATCCTCATCAAAGACTGATGATGAGGAGATATGCGCCTTGGATGTAAAGGAGAAGAAATGAAAAGGGAAGGCGTCCCATTCCAAAGCGGATTCTGGTCAGGTGGTCAAGAAGTGAGACTTGTCAAAGGTAAATGTTTTCATTGTCATGACCTCGGACACTTTGCTACAAAGTGTACCCAGAAGAAGACCAGCAAGAATCCCTCAGGAGGAGCGGCAGGTAAAGCACTTGATTCACAGTTCGAGTTGGATTTCACCCTCATCGCATGCATGGTGTCATCAGTGATGGGTTTTCTGTGGTACTTAAATAATGGAATTTGTTCCATATGACCGACAACAAATAATTCTTCAGTAACTTGGAGGACAAGGATCTCCATATGCACATCGAGATGGGAGAAGACGGGAGGTATAACGTTATAGGAATAGGTACAGTTTCCTTTCAGAGGGATTCAGGTAATCCTCTCACATTAAAATATTTCATGTATGTTCTTGGTTTAAAGAATAATTTGGTTTATGTTGCTATGTTGGAAGAACGTGGCTATGATGTGATATTTAGAAAAGGAAAAGTGTTCCTGTGTCACAAAGCCATGGGACAGGTGAGGAAGATTGGGTTTGAGTAAAGAACCTCTACAAATTAGATGTAGAATATTGTGCTACCTTGAGCACAAAATCAAAGAAGGTGGAGAGTGGATACATTGGTGAGTTATGGCATAGAAGGTTGGTCCATCTACACCATGGCCCTTTGAAGATCATGTTGAAATTTGAAACAAGAAACAGTGAAATTGGCATTCGGAAAGGACAATAATTGACCATGTAAATGGTGTGGGATTCCAGTCACACATGAGTGATTAATTAAGTTACACACTAACGCTGATTGTGGGTGTATAATTTATTTATCCCTTAAATCAATTGGAAATAAATTGTAATCGTATCTCATAACAACTTGTATCAGTTAACTAAGTCATAAAGACTGAGTTAGCTCAATAATTTTGAGTTTAGGGTCAACGGTGAGGCATGTAGAGTGATTCTATTATTTTCAGGGTCTAGTTCCAGCTAATGCATTAGTTTAGTGCATGTGTAATCAATTGACTCAAATTAATTGAGTTAAAACCAATTTAACTAGTTCTAACTAAGTAATGAGCTAGTGAGAGGTCAATTGAATTAAATTAGATTTATTCACAAGTAGTGATCAATCAAAAACTAATGATTCGCTATTAATAGCTGCATGCATTTCAGTTCTCATGACGACCCAGTTGAGACAGAGGTTAAAGAGAAGATAACTATCATTTTTATTATTAGAAAATTTCCTGAGCGTAATTATAAAGTCACAGGAAGGCTCATGATGGATTTTGAAGTCAAGGAAGGTTGATTATCCTATTTAATAGGGATTAATTTCCTAGGGATTGTGTGAGCAATACTGGGCTAAGCAGGGGCTGAGAATTCGCTAAGTGTTTTTCAATTTTGCCTAAAATTTGATAGTCGCTTTTGAGCAGGATCATGGTGAGACGATCGGTAGAGTGCAGGATTTTTCTCGGTGTGAGAAATCATTGTATTGTTTCATAAATCCTTGACTGTGTACAATATATGATAGTGGGGTTTTGAACAGTTTCTTTCCCCAGATACATCTTGTGTTGTTTGATTAATAATTCCTTTCTCTTACTTGCATGTGATTGATCAATCGTGTTTTATATTCCGCAAATATAGTAGAAGGATTCAGTATCTTGTTTTAGTACATTACATGATCAAATTGAATCCATTGGTATAGAGTTTCTATATAGTTTCTACATGGTAACAAAGAAGAAATTTTTTGGGTGGTAATTTTGTAGAGAATATCTGAAAATTTTGATGCAAAATTTTCAAAAAAAAAATTGGCATATTTGGATTCCTTACGAAAAAATACCCAAATTGAAAAAAAAAATGAGTCGAATTGATCTTAGATGAGGGAGATATCGTCGATTTAAAATCAACTCTTTTTTTAGGAAATTTTGTGATGCCGAGACAATTACAATGTGCGCGAGTCAATAACCTATATTAAATTGAGGTACAAGTTGCATGCAAAGCTTTAAGGAGCAAAGGAGAGGTTAGAGACTTGGTGGTTGAGAGGGAGTACAAATTATCTCTCAACATGCAACCTCAAAAGCAGTCTCAGAAGGTTTTGGAGAAGCCACAATTGGAGAAGGAGAGAGGAGACCGATTGGAAGAGTCCACTCAAGCAAAGACCTCCAGGAGGGGGAAATTTTGAGCCAGATGGGAAGAGGGAGTACATGAATCTATACCTCCAGGTGAGATGTGGGGTGATTTGCAAATGTAATTCCAAGAATAAGTTTGGGCAGGGTCCGTTGTGATTGTTTGTCTCATGGATTGAACCTGGCTATGAGGAGCCCACAAAGTAGTAGTAGTGGGAAGGATCGATTAGATTGATGCAGTCAGATGTCAGGAGGACAGAAATCATATTGACAGATGTCGGATCTTGGAGTGCAGATCAGAGTTGGCATCAGTGCAGAGGGAACAGATGCAGATGTCAGCAGCATCCCAGGGAGTCCAATAGACATGTGAAGTAGTTAGCAGCAGTTAGAGGACTCTGATGATAGATTCATTATATTAATTCAGTTGTTCAGAGGCTATTTAGTTTCAGGAGTTGCATGTGCATACAACACTAGAGAAGTGTTGCATGCAGAAAATTCCAAAGGTACCGGATCGGGATATATTAATTCCTTTCTTGTTGAGAGAGAGTGTTGAAATTTGCAACAAGAAACAATGAAATTGGCATCTAGAGAGGACAAAAATTTACCACATAACTGGTGAAAGATTCTAGCCACATATGAGTGAGGAATTTAGTTACACACTAGCGCTAAATGTGGGCATCTAATTTATTTATCCCTTAAATAAATTGGAAATAGATTGTAGTCTTATCTCATAACAACTTGTATCAGTTAACTAAGTCAGAAAGACTGAGCTAGCTCAAGAATTTTGAGTTGAGGGTCAAAGGTGAGGCATGTAGAGTGATTATATTATTTTCAGGGTCCATTTGCAGTTAATGCATTAGTTTAGTGCATGTGTAATCAGTTAACTCAAATTAATTGAGTTAAAATCAGTTTAACTAGTTCTAAATGAGTGATGAGCTAGTGAGAGGTCAAGTGAATTAAATTAGATTTATTCACAAGTATTGATCAATCGAATAACTGATGATTTTCTATTAATAGTTGCATGCATGTCAGTTCTGATGACGACCTAGTTGAGATAGCGGTCAAAGGGAAGATAACTATCAGTTGTATTATTATCAAATTGCTTGGGTGCAATTATAAAGTCACAGGAAGGTTGATGATGGATTGCACAGTCAAGGAAGGTTGATTATCCTATTTAATAGGTATTAATTTCCTAGGGATTGCGTGAGAAATGTTGGGCTAAGTAGAGGCTGAGAATGGGCTAAGTTTTGATCAATTTTTCCTAAGAATTGCTAGTCATCTTTGAGCAGGATGAGCATGAGATGATCGGTAGAGAGTAGGAATTCTCGGTGTGAGAAAGAATTGTATTGTTTCATGATTCCTTGACTTTGTACAATATATGATAGTGGGATTTTGAGCAGTTTCTTTCCCCACATACATATTTTTTTGTGTGATTAATAATTCCTTTCTCTTACTTGCATGTGATTGAGCGATCATTTTTTATATTCCGCAAATATAGTAGAAGGATTCAATATCTTGTTTTAGTACATTACATGATCAGATTGAATCCATTGGTATAGAGTTTCGATATAATTTCTACATATCATGCAGCAAATTTCTACAAGACTTCCAAAAGGTGCACTTGATTAGCGAGATACATGCAAAGTGTGTAGATTGGGGAAGTATAACAAATCCACCTTTCATGATAAGGAAATTCAAGCAAAGGAAATCCTTGAGAGAGTTCACTCAGACATATGTGGACCATTCTCGACAGCTTCCACAACAAAACATATGTACTATGTGATTTTTGTAGATGATTTTTCACGCAATTTTTGGATTTATTCATGCAAACTAAAGATGAGGCATTCTCCAAGTTTTGTGAGTTCAAGGCACTTGTCAAGAAAGATACAGGGAACAAGGTGAAGGCTCTGAGGAGAAACAATGGTGGAGAATATGTCTCTAACAAATTCAAGAAATTATGTGCTTCAAAATGAATTTGAAGGGAATTGATAACACTTCATAACCCACAATATAATGGGGTTGCAGAAAGGAATAAAAAAACTATTTTGGGAGCACCACAAGCGATGTTGCATGATCAAGGCCTACCGTTGCATCTCTGGGTGGAAGCATGCAACATAGAACTATTTGTGTTGAACAGAAGTCCTCATCGGATACTTGGGTTGAGTACACCAAAGTAAGCTTTTTCATGTAAGAGACCATATGTGTCGCATTTTAAAATTTTTGGCTCATTAGTTTATTTCCATTTGACCAAAGATTTCAGGAAGAAGCTAGAGCCAACAGCTAAGTTGGGGATATTTATGGGGTACATTGATACACCTCACAACTATTGGGTCTACTTTCTAGCACACAGGATGAAAATAGTTAGAAGAGATGTGAAATTCGATGAAGAGAGGGCCATGCAAATTTCCCTTGACAGGGAGCATGCAGTTGAGGAGCTCTTGGCTCCAAAAGAAGAACCTCTAGATGTGGAGCAACCAGAAGCAGAGGTGTAGAGAGTGGAAGCACCCACTCATGTAGAGACATCCCAATAAAGAAGGAAGCACACCAGATAGGATGAAAGGTTGGTGCTTGATGCTAGAGAGAATGTGGGAGCACCCACATCACAGCACAGGAAGAGAAGGTCCCCAGAGTGGTACACTCCTTACATGGCTCTTATGAGTGAAGGTGTATAGATAGAGTCATTCTCTTTTGAAGAAGCAGTACAAAAACCAATTTGGGTTGATGCCATGGTTGAGGAGTAAAACTCCATTATCGAAAATAGTGCATGGGAAATTGTCCCAAGACCAGAGGGGACATCTGGATCTACAAGGTGAAGCAGGAAAAAGATGGGAATGTGGAGAAGCACAAGGACAGGTTTGTGGCTAGAGGGTTCTCTCAGGTCGAGGGGATTGATTATGATTATACCTTTACACCAGTCGCAAGGTGCTCATCAATCAGATATATCATTTCACTCTCAGTGTAGATGGGATGGAAGATACATCAAATGGATGTAAAGACGACCTTCCTCAATGGGGTGATTAAGGAAGAGGTGTACATTGAGCATCTAGAAGGTTTTGAGACCTAAGACAGAGAGTCGCATGTGTGCAGACTCAAGAGACCATTGTATGGGCTGAAGCAAACACCTTGTTCTTTGTACACCACAATCGACAACTACTTCAATAGGTTGGGCTTCACCAAGAGTGAAGCAGATGTGAATCTTTACCATATTATGGTAGAGAGTAAAATTTTGATCATTGTAATTTATTTCAATGATTTGATACTAACAAGTGATGAGAAGCTCATCAAGTCTTGAAAAGAGGATCTTGCAAAATAATTTAAGATGAAGGACACGGGGCTCTTGCACTATTTCCTGGGATCATAAATTTGGCAAAGAGATGGGGAGTTATTTGTATCTCGGGGCAAGTATGCCAATGATATTCTTAGGAATCTCCACATGGAGGGCAACAAACCCATGGAGAATCCTCTATCAAGAAACTTGAGGAAGGAATATGCTACTTCAAGTGAAGTAATAGATACTACCACTTACAGGAAGCTTGTGGGTTCACTCAGGTATTTGGTGAACACACGACCAGGTATATGTTATGCAATTAACCAGCTTAGTCAAGCTATGGTTAAGCCTACAAAGCTCTTTTGGAAGGAAGAAAAGCATGTGTTGAGATACCTCAGAGGAACTACATAGTTGGGCTATAGTACATACGGACAGAGCGATTGAAGCTTCAAGGCTTAACAGATGTATATTGGTTAAGGATTCCATCTGAAAGGAAGAGCACATCAGGGGGCATCTTCAGAATAGGATCAGTAGCAGTTTCTTGGTACATAAGGAAACAGAAATCAATTGCACTCAGTTCAGCAGAGACAGAGTACATGGCCGCTAGTCAGGAAGCATGTGAGGCCTTTTGGATGAGGAAGATACTTGTTGGTTTGTTTGGTTGATATATGGATCCGACAGTGATTTATTGTGATAACCAGAGTTGCATCAAACTCTCGGTTAATCTAGTTTTTCGTGATGGGTCGAAGCATATTGATATTCGGTATCACCATCTTAGAGATTGTGTGTAGAGGCGGATAGTGTCATTAGAGTACATTCCCACGGAGTAGCAAGATGCATACATATTGATGAAGGCACTATCAAGAAGGAAACTCAAGTTCCACGGAAGCAAGATTGGGGTAGCATACAATCCCTTTCTTTTTAAGAGGGGGGTGTTGAAATTGGCAACAAGAAGGGCTTCTAATTTAATTTTCCCTTAATTAAATTAGAAGGAAATTGTAATTCCACATCACATGACAACTCGTACAAGTTAATTGAGTCAGAAAGACTTAGTTAGCTCAATCAATTCAAGTTCGGGGTCAAACTTGAGACATGTATAGTTTTCTCTAAGTTTTAGGGGGTCCAATGACAGTGTATTTTGAGTTGTAATTAGTTAACTCAATTATTTGAGTTAAAATCAATTTAACTAGTTCTAACTTATGGATGAGCTAGTGATAGGTCTAGTGAATTAAATCTGATTTAATTCACATGCAGTGATCAATCAGACAACTGATAATTCACTATAAATATTTGTTGCATTTGAGTTCTAAGAGTGACCCAGTTGATATTGGAGTTAAAGGGAAGAGAACTATCATTTGTATAATTATAAAATTGTGCGGGTCATGCATGAGTTCAACAAGACGTCTTAGATGAATTGCGCAATCAATTCTTGGGAATTTCCAAATTAATAGGCACTCAATTCCTCTAAGAATGCGTAAGCAAGGCTGAGCAACCCAAAGGCAGGAAATTGGTTAAGTATTGGACCATTCTTGCTGGGATCAGAGTGAGACAATCAGAGATAGTGTAGAGGTTTCTCAGGAAGGGAAATATCATTGTATTGTTTCATATTCTTGACTTATGAAATATATAGATAATGTGGTTTTTAGCTGACGCTTCCCTTAGATACATATTTGTGTTATGCGATTAAAATTATTTATTTTATTGTTCCTACGATTGTGCAATCGTAATTGGTTTCTGCAATTTGTAGAATATATTCAAGTATTTTGTTTTATCATATTACAAGATCGGTTGAATCTATGTGGATTTTCTACAATTGCAGTGGTCGTGAGGACCCAATGGATGATGACATTAAACTGAGGTGACTAGATGTGTCTGAGAGACTAACAAACAGATCCTTCCTTCCCAATGAAAATACGCTAATTAGGAGCCTTCTACCACTACTAATTACCAAAACCAAGCGTGAAATGGTTAAACACTTAAAGCTGCGAGCCATGACCACCTAGAGGGATAATTCACTTTGTCTCATCGCAACACCATTAAGAAATAGCATGTGTGTTGCCACCCAACCTTGATTACCAAGCATGCGAGGGCTCAGGTGAGTTTCCCTCCGACCCCTTAATCAACCAACATACCCATGACATGAATATCAAAGAAATCCATTAACTGTCTTGTACCTTGATTAGCGAATTTATTAATATATATAGATTTTTGCCCAACATAATATATAGTAATAATATTTTAAGTTAATTTCACAAATATAAAAAATTGAAATGAAAAATATTTTCAATATAATGTACGAATAAGCTATTTAAAATAACAATTGAAATGTACAAACAAACTATTTAAAATAACAATTTCAATTTCAATTGTGTGTAAAAAGAGATGTCACGAATTCTATGATATAAGAGATTGAACTTTTAAATTACAATTCACCAATGAGAATTATTATATTTTATGTGCGTATCCTATTATCTTTGATAGCAATGAACCCTTAAACTCATAATATTTAGGTTCAAATAATTCTATTCATTGACATTTTGTTAATTTAATATTTATTTATTTTTGGATTTTTGGTTTTTTTTTAATTAAAAAATAAAATATTCACTAAAGGATCAAGTTCATTATGAAGCTCATACATCTATAAAATGCATAGCCATTTAGAAGTTAATTGTGTTATTAAATGTATTTTATAACATATTAACGAGGAATTTATAATTTTAGTTGAAATAACTTTTTTCATATAGTTAAAACAAATAAATTTTATTATATATATATATATATGAAAGAAGGAAAACATGAATGAATAAGTTTATAAATTATAATATTATTTTCATTAAAATCAATTTTAATTTAAAATAAATTTATAATTAATAAGCTTTTTTTTATAATTTGAATGTTATACTTTGTGTCAATTTTCAATTGCAAAAGATGAACAATAAAACCAAATGTTTAAAGTTATGAAAGTTGTTATAAATATAGATATGGTCTCTTATACCATATTAATAAGAAATTTATTATTTTAGTTGAAATAATTTCTTTCATCAAAATAAATAAACTTTATATATATGAAGGAAGATATGAATGAATAAGTTTATAAATTATATTATTATTTTCATTAAAATTAATTTTAATTTAAAATAAATTTATAACTAATAAGAAGTTTTTTTCTAATTTGAGGATTATATTTAGTGCTAGCTTTCAATTGTAAAAAATGCATAATAAAACCAAATATTTAAAGTTATATAAATCTAGTGAAAATTGTTATAAATATAGATATTATCTCTTATAACATATTAATAAGGAATTTATTATTTTAGTTGAAATAACTTCTTTGTCACCATTAACCTTAAATTATTACTACCATAAAAAATAAAATAAAAATTCCTACCTTGGAAACCCCAAACAGGGTCCTACCTCTGAGCTCGGGATTATTGAAAAGCTTTAATAAAAGAATTGAAACAGGGATTACGATTTAACCCCAAATGTAATATACACAAAACTAATCTGCACCCATACTGTCCAGTCCATTTATGATGGCAGTTGGCCTCGGATTGAACGACGATCCACTTGGAATTTTAACCAACTCCTCCATATGAAATCTGTTGACTCATTAATTGGAAACAGTACAGGGTGTTAATACTTTGGTACAGTTCTGTTACTTGCTTTGGATTCCTCATAATTTTCGAGGCTCTTCTGATTTCTTCTGCGAGTTTACTGTGAGTAAAAATGGTGATTTCCTTTTCGTTTTGGTGCTCTTTGGAACTTGGCTTCCACCTCAAGGACTCCGTCTCAAGCCCCTTAACAAGTCGGCCTTCTTCTAAGTTCTATGGCTCCATTGCTCTGTTTATGGTTCAGTTCTCATTTTCTGTGTCAAATTAGTTTTCCCATCATTTAAATATTTTCACAGTTCTAAATTTCTCTATGTTTCTTTTTATTACTCCTCAGAAAAGTATTCTCCTCTCTTGACTTCGGAATCGCAACTACAGGCAAAGGGATTTCTATAACAGAGCAAAGGTGAGTTTTAATGTTGCAAGTTTCTGTATCGATATGCTCGTCGATTTTATGTACTATAAGCCCTCGGCCTTAGCATATAGTTGTTAATTTGTGGCATTCGTTTGCTCCACAGAGCGGCCGGGATGATGCTACCTTTACACAGGTAAGTCATCTAATGGCTTTAAACAAATCTTCACTTCTTTTAACTTAACATTGTTTCATAAATAGAGGTTTGGTCTTCCCGTTTACTAAATTGTGTTGTTTTCTTTTACAGGTTAGCACTCTTCAAACCCTCATGCTACAGTCTTAGTCGATTTCTTCGACCCTCGTTTTCGGCCTGGCTAACTTCTTATTTCCATGGTGATTCACAGGTACTCTATTGTCTTCAATGAATACCGTAATCCATAGTCTCAGCCTTTGGAAAGAGAGTTAGCCTTTGTTAGGGTTTAAAGTAATTTAGACTTAGGGTTTGTAATACCCGGCTCAGGGTTTCGGACTGCTATAGAAAAAAATGCATAAATGTATAAGTTAACAGTTATGATAGGGTTTCAACTATTCATGTTATCTTTGTGAACCAAGAGGGTTCTTTCTGTTGCATGTCACATTCACATTTGAAGATGGACTTATCCAGTTCTGTAATTTCTGAATTATACTTCAATGTTTATTATTTTGAGGAAATTACCCTCCTATCGTTGATATTCTAAATGCTTAGTTTGACCGTTCTATACCTAATTAGCTATTCTCCATTTAACTTTCGAGATGGTTTACTTATGAACAAGTAATTCTTCTTAATGTCAACAGTGCTGTAGAATTATTTTTTGCTTCGGTTAAATGTGTAAATGTAATTGTTTCCTCAGAGTTTAAAATGCTCCTTAGTCTATTTCCATTTCTTTTCGAAAATTCAAGAAGTACTTATTTTCTTACTGGTGAAATGATTTTCGTATTAAATCATGTTTCAGTAATTTTTCTCTGTATTCAAGTGTCTTTACTATAGCTTAACTCAATAGGACTTGGCATTACGATGCCCGGACCATCATTTTTTCATCGTTCGTGTTTAGTGGTTTTCTAAAATATTTGGACGATGTACTTCGATTCAGGGTTTTCTTGCCCAAAACTGTAGTCAACAGTTCGTAAGTTTATTAAACCTACTCTAGCTAGTTGAGTACTATATTTACACAGTTTTTCATAAGCATGCCCCCACCGAGGGTTTTTATCTATTCATGTTTGAATAATATGTACACTTACAGTTACATTATACAGCATACAGTAGCACATATAATATAAAGAATTGTGTTAAATACTTTTACATCAATATGCTACTACGGTTATTAATCTCTGTATATACTATATTTATCAAATGTCCTTCTCTCTCCACAAAAGGAAAAATAACCAACAGTAAAATATTTTAGTCTGATAACACATTCTTTTGTTCTATTCTGCAACAGGAAAATAAATATTACTCTATTCAGATTTTGTCATGTTGTTCCATGCAAATACAAACTCCATAGATATATATATATTCTATTGAAAATCAAATAGTTTTCCACCCATGTACTATACAGTAAACAGCCTTGTCATACCAGTATTAAACTGCTCAAATTCCGCAGAATTTACTTATCTGAATTATTTAGCTTTAAGTTGTGGTCCTCCCAATCTTTCAAGGGAGGCTATGACATCCTCCTCTTGTCCCCTAGCTCCAGAATTTGGACGGTGCCACTGGTTAATAGTGGATTCTTCTGCTATGACCTCTGGATGGCCAATCCAGTCACACTCAGAACTTTTGGTTTTACAAGGATTGATGTAAGCTATTTTCAACTGGTCCCAACCAGCTCTAGAAAATACTCCCCATTTACCAATTTCACAGAACCCCTACTCCTCCTTTGGGATTCAAATTTATCCTCAGAGGAGTAGGTAACTGTTTTCCAACTGTCCCCAACCACCTCCTATTCTTGGAAACCTTTTTACCAACAGCTTAAAATATTTCTTTTCATTAATTGGTTCCTCCTAATAACTCAATAAAAAAAATAATAATAATAATTTGTTTTATGAACAATAAAAAATTAAGTCTTTCTTGCCATAAAATAAAATAAGCAAATTGTCTTTAACTATTTAATACTAGTTAACTCTTAATGAGGCTATCACAACTTCCCCCCCTGGAAGTAACATCGTCCTCGGTGTTTCAGCCCAGCTCAGCAAATAGCTCCGAGTAAGCTTCCCCCATAAATTTCTCGTCCTCCCAAGTAGCTTCATCTGGTCCGAAGTGCTTCCATTGCACTTTCACCTCGATAACTACTCGTTTGCGGAGTTCAATTTCTCTTCGGTCAAGTATGCGTTGCGGCTCTACCAAAAAATCTCCGTCCATTTCTACCTGAAAAACAAAAGTGTTTTCAAGTTAGTATGCATCAATTTATTCAAAACTTCAAGTTGGGATTCTTATCTTTTTCCTACTTGAATATTTTTCCAATGAATCACATGTTTTTCATTATGTACATATCGCTTCAGCAAAGACACATGGAACACATTGTGTACTTGAATATGACTGGGTAAGGACAAGCTATAGGGTATTGGTCCCATCCTTTCCATTATTTAGAAAGGTCCACAGTACCAGGGAGCCAATTTGGCACAAGAGGTCCATCTCATGGTACTCCTCTTGGGCTTAATTCTGACGTAAACATGGTCCCCTACCACAAATTCACGATAAGACCTTTTCTTATCTGCATAAATATTTTGTCGATCTTGCGCAGCCTTCATATTTTGCCTTATTCTTTTTACCTCAGCTTCCATTTCAGCCAACATTTCAGCCCCCAACAATAATTTTGTTTCTGGACTGCTCCAGTTTATAGGTGTTCGACATTGCCTAACATACAATGCCTCAAAGGGACTCATTTTCAAAGATTCCTAATACCCGTTGTTATAGGCAAACTCAACAAGGCGCAAGTAATCCTCCCACTTAGTTGGCTATTGCATCACATACATACGCAGCATGTTTTCCAGTACTTGGTTTACCCGCTCCGTTTGCCCATCAGTATGAGGATGATAGGTAGTGCTGAAACGTATTTGTGTTCCCAAACCCGTAAACAGGGTTTTCCAAAATGCAAATGTGAATTTAACATCTCGGTCTGAAATCATAGTTTTTGGTATGCCATGCAACCTGAAGATTTCCTTCATAAATATGTCAGCAATCTGTGCAGTCTTGTATGTAGACTATACAGGTATAAAATGTGCAGACTTACTTAATCTGTCTACCACTACCATGATTGAGTCATTCTGTCTTTTTGTCCATGGTAGTCCCATTATGAAATCTAAGGAGATAACCTCCCACTTCCATTCAGGAATGGGTATGGGCTGCAATAGTCCCGCAGGATGTTGGTGCTCACCTTTACCTGCTGACATTCCAAACATTTTCTTAGATACTCAGCAATATTCTTACGCATACTTGGCCAATAATATACCTTTCTTATTGCAGTAAGCATTTTCTGATATCCCGGATGACTAGCGTAATTGCTGCGGTGGAACTCATTCAGTATTAACTCCTTTAGAGTTGTACGATTAGGCACGTAAATTTTTCCTCAAAAATTCAGCACCTGATCTTCATTCTTTCCATACTCGGATGCCTTGCGTTGCTTCTTATCATCCTCCATTTGCTGCCACAAGAATTTATATTCCGGGTCTTTATGTGCTTCTTCTTTTAGCTATTCCAACAGTTGGCTTTCTAGCTGATTATAATATAATGCATAAATACCATGCAGTTTTCTGCTCAACGCATCTGCAACTCGATTTTCCTTTCCCTTAACATGATGTATGTCCATATCAAATTCACTTAAAAATTCATTCCATCTTGCCTCTCTAGAATTTAAATCTACTTGCTTAGAATAATTAGTCAAGCTGCTATGGTCGGTTTTAAGTACAAACCTCTTACCCAGCAGGTAATGCCTCCACACCCGAAAAGCATGCACCACGGCTGTAAGCTCCAGATCATAAGTAGAATATTTATGTTCATGATCTTTCGGTTTTCTAGACTCGTAAGCTATCACTTTACCTTCCTGGGTTAAGATTGCTCCAACACCCTCTTTACTTGCATCAGTACAAACTTCATAGTCTTTATCAGGGTCAGCTACCCTCAGTACCGGTGCTGTATTTAGAAGTTGTTTCAGCTTTTCAAAGTTGTTCTGACATTCATTAGTCAATTTGAAAGGCTTGCCTTTCTTCTGCAAAGATGTAATAGGAAAAGCAATTTTAGAAAATCATTCTATGAACCTTCTATAATAACCAGCTAGACCCATAAACGATCTAATGTCAGCCACATTCTGAGGTACTCACCATTCCATAATAGTTTTGATCTTTTCTAGGTCAACAACTATTCCTTCAGCTGATATAACATGTCCTAGATTTTGGATTTCTGTTTTAAAGAAATCGCATTTGCTAAAATTAGCATAAAGCTGATGCTTTCTTAGAATTTCCAAAACTATTCTCAATTGTTCTTTATGTTCTTCCTCACTTTTGGAATATATCAGTATGTCATCTATGAAAATAAGTACAAAATTATCCAAAAATTGATGAAAGATTCCATTCATGAACCTCATAAAGGTTGCTGGTGCATTTGTCAATCCGAAGGGTAGCACCACGAATTCATAATGCCCATAATGAGTGCAGAATGCTGTTTTGAAAATATCTTCATCTTTAGTCTGAATCTGATGATACCCGGATCTTAAGTCTATCTTTGAAAACACCTTAGCCCCTCTTACTTGATCGAATAGGTCATCGATTCTGGGTAAGGGGTATTTTTTTTTAACAGTCAGCTTATTAAGCCGCCTGTAATCCATACACATGCGTAAGGTTCCGTCTTTCTTCTTAACAAATAGAACTAGTGCTCCCCATGGAGACACACTTGGACGGATATAGCCTTTGTCTAACCGTTCTTGTAGTTGTATCTTAAGTTCTGTTAGTTCTGGCACACTCATTCTATAAGGAGCTCTTGACATCGGAGAGGCTCCTGGCAGCAATTCAATGGTGAAGTCAATATCCCTCTTGGGTGGCAAACCAGGAATTTTTTCTAGAAATACATCCAGAAATTCTTGTACTACAGGAATATCTTCCATTATTGGAGCCTTTTCCTTAGAGTCTGCATATCCTACTTGAATTGAATACAGTTGACATCCTTTTCTGATACACTTACCCATTTGGGATGTTGTTATTGGTTGTAATTGCATAGGCTTTTTAATTCCTTGAATTTATTTTCACGTTCCATCTTGCATTCTAAAGTAAATAATCTTTTCTTTGCAGTCCACTAGGGTCCAGTGTCTTTCCAAACAATCCATACCCAATAACACATCATAAGACCCCAATGGTAAGATATTTAAATCTACTTGTAACTGTTGTTCTGCTACTTCCAATATACAGTTAGGAACTTTTCCAGTTACCTTTTGTTTTGCCTCGGTAGCTAGCTAAACTAACCAAGATTTCTTAAATTTCTGCTCTTTTAACTTGGAAATTTCCACTATTTTAGGACTTACGTAACTCAATATTGCTCTAGGATCTACTAAAATTGAAACAGGTTTAGTTAGTAAAGTACCTTCTAGTTCAATCATTGTGGGCTGAAAATCAGCCTATCGGTCTTCCAAGGCTGCATTGATACGAGGTATATTGTGTGCCACGTCCCCCACTGTAGATGCTTCCTGCAGACTTGTTATAGCTTCATTTTTGTTTCGTTGGGGACATTTTTTATAATAATGTGCTTCCCCACAGCCCCAACACTGTAGGGGAGGCTTAGAAATTTGTCCCTGATTTGGCTTACTAGATGCTTCTGTGGGTTTCTCCTCCGCTGGCCACTTGGTTCTTTGGTGATTCCTACCAAACTGCTTGCTGATAGAATTTCGTGCTGAGACTTTAAAGTTGCTACTTTTACTGCTTTTAAAATTAGAGTTATTTTTCTGATTTTTCTTTGGCTGCCAACTTTTTCCTCCTTCACCCTTGGCCTTGGCCTGCTGATAGCACATTCGTGCTTTACAGATGGCTTCGTCCATGATCTGAGGATTAACAAATTCTATGTTTTCTCTCATATGAGTAGGTAAACTACTTAAGAACCTCTACACCTTGGCTTTTTCTTCTCGGAGGTAAGGAACGTAGCGTAGCAAGGAAGTAAATTTTGTAACATAATCATCCATGGTCATTTTTCCAAACTAAAGATCATGGAATTCCTTAGCTTTGTCATCATAAAACCTTTTTGTTAAGTAATTTTCCTTAAAGTACTGCTGAAACAATTCCCATGAAATATCTCATTCATCAATGTTGCGTACATTTTTCACCTGTTCCCACCAAAGGGTGGCTTTTTCTCATAACTAGTATATAGCCAATCTGGCCTTCATATTGTTGCTATATTTGTGTACTTGAAAGTACTTATTTATATTGATTAACTAGGCTTCAGCCACCTCCTCTGCCTCACCATCAAACGTTGGTGGCTTAATTTTGCAGAATTCCCCCTTCAGTTCCACTTTTTGTTTCTTAGTATCTTGTTGGTCAGACAAATTGCCTGACTCTGCCTCATTGTAATTCCTATTTTTTCTTTTTTGGGAGGGACTCTTTTCAATTCTGTCCATAGTGTTATTTCTTGTTTTCTGGGCTTCATCAGCTGGTAAACTCCTTTCAGCACTTGGATGATCTACCTCATGATTATGTTTGTCGGATAAACTCTTTAGAATTTTCTCTTGGTCTTGCAATAGTCTCTCATTGTCCCTCCGGACTCTTAGCATTTCTTCTTGTAATTGTTGTATTGTGTTTAACAAGAAACTAGTTTGATGTTGTTGTTCCTCAAGTAACCGGCTAGTCTTTTGATGTTTTTCTACAGTTAATTGAACCCACATTTCTGGATTCATAATTGTTGGTGCTTGAGTTTCTTCTAGTTGTGACTGTGATTCTAGAGCTCCTCGCATTATCACGCGTTCTCTTTCTCTCTCTGTGCACTATTCACATTCACAGCTTCAATGTTAGAAGACCCTTAGGGTCCCAGCGTAGCAACCGGCTCTGATACCACTTGTCACCATCAACCTTAAATTATTACTACCATAAAAAAAAAAAAATTCTTACCTTGGAAACCCCAAACAGGGTCCTACCTCTGAGCTCGGGATTATTGAGAAGATTTAATAAAATAATTGAAACAGGGATTACGATTTAACCCCAAATGTAATATATACAAAACTAATCTATACCCATACTGTCCAGTCCATTTATGATGGCAGTTGGCCTCGGATTGTATGACGATCCACTTGGAATTTTAACCAGCTCCTCCGTATGAAATCTGTTGACTCATTAATTGGAAACAGTACAGGGTGTTAATACTCTGGTATAGCTGTGTTACTTGCTTTGGATTCCTCATAATTTTTTAGGCTCTTCCGATTTCTTCTGCGAGTTTACTGTGAGTAAAAATGTTGATTTCCTTTTCGTTTTGGCACTCTTTAGAACTCGGCTTCCACCTCGAGGACTCTGTATCAAGCCCCTTAATAGGTCGGCCTTCTTCTGAGTTATATGGCTCTGTTGCTCTATTTATGGTTCAGTTCTCATTTTCTGTTTCGAATTAGTTTTCCCATCATTTAAATATTTTCACAATTCTAAATTTCTCTATGTTTCTTTTTATTACTCCTCAGAAAAGTATTCTCCTCTCTTGACTCCGGAATCGCAACTGCAGGTAAAGGGATTTATATAATAGAGCAAAGGTGAGTTTTAATGTTGGAATTTTTTGTATCAATATGCTCGTCGAGTTTATGTACTATAAGCCCTCGGCCTTAGCATATAGTTGTTAATTTGTGGCATTCGTTTGCTCCACAGAGTGGCCGGGATGATGCTACCTTTACACAGGTAAGTCATCCGATGGCTTTAAACAAATCTTCACTTCTTTTAAATTAACATTGTTTCATAAATAGAGGTTTGTTCTTCCCGTTTACTAAATTGTGTTGTTTTCTTTTACAGGTTAGCACTCCTCAAACCCTCATGCTACAGTCTTAGTCGATTCCTTCAACCCTCGTTTTCGGCTTGGCTGAGTTCTTCTTTCCACGGCTATTCACAGGTACTCTGCTATCTTCAATGAAGACCGTAATCCATAGTCTCAGCCTTTGGAAAGAGAGTTAGCCTTCGTTAGGGTTTAAAGTAATTTAGACTTAGGGTTTGTAATACCCGGCTCAGGGTTTTGGACTACTATAGAAAAAAATGCATAAATGTATAAGTTAATAGTTATGATAGGGTTTCAACTATTCATGTTATCTCTGCGAACCAAGAGGGTTCTTTCTGTTGCATGTCGCATTCACATTTGAAGCTGGACTTATCCGGTTCTGTAATTTCTGAATGATACCTCAATGTTAATTATTTTGAGGAAATTACCCTCCTATCGTCGATATTCTAAATGCTTAGTTTGACTGTTCCATACTTGATTAGCTATTCTCCATTTAACTTTCGAGATGGTTTACTTATGAACAAGTAATTCTTCTTAATGTCAACAGTGCTGTAGAATTATTTGTTGCTTCGGTTAAATGTGTAAATGTAACTGTTTCCTCAGAGTTTAAAATGCTCCTTAGTCTATTTCCATTTCTTTTCGAAAATGCAAGAAGTACTTATTTACTTACTGGTGAAATGATTTTCGTATTAAATCTTGTTTCAGTCATTTTTCCCTGTATTCAAGTGTTTTTCCTATAGCTTAACTTAATAGGACTTAGCATTACGATGCCCTGACCATCATTTTTTCATTGTCCGTGTTTAGTGGTTTTCTAAAAGCTTCAGACGATGTACTTCGGTTCAGGGTTTTCTCACCCAGAACTATAGTCAACAATTCGTAAGTTTATTAAACCTACTCTAGGTAGTTGAGTACTATATTTACACAGTTTTTCATAAGCATGCCCCCACCGAGGGTTTTTATCTATTCCTGTTTGAATAATATGTACACTTACAGTTACATTATACAGCATACAGTAGCACATATAATATAAAGAATTGTGTTAAATATTTTTACATCAATATGCTACTACGGTTATTAATCTCTGTATATACTATATTTATCAAATGTCCTTCTCTCTCCACAAAAGGAAAAATAACCAACAGTAAAATATTTTAGTCTGATAACACATTCTTCTGTTCTATTCTGCAACAGGAAAATAAATATTACTCTATTAAGATTTTGTCATGTTGTTCCATGCAAATACAAACTCCATAGATATATATATATATATATTCTATTGAAAATCAAATAGTTTTCCACCCATGTACTATACAGTAAAAATCCTTGTCATACCAGTATTAAACTGCTTAAATTTCGCAGAATTTACTTATCTGAATTATTTAGCTTTAAGTTGTGGTCCTCCCAACCTTTCAAGGGAGGCTATGACGTCCTCCTCTTGCCCCCTAGCTTCAGAATATGGACGGTGCTGCTGGTTAACAGTGGATTCTTCTGCTATGACCTCTGGATGGTCAATCCAGTCACACTCAGAACTTTTGGTTTTACAAGGGTTGTTGTAAGCTATTTTCAACTGGTCCCAACCAGCTCTAGAAAATACTCCCCCTTTACCAATTTCACAGAACCCCTACTCCTCCTTTGGGATTCAGCTTTATCCTCAGAGGAGTAGGTAACTGTTTTCCAATTGTCCCCAACCACCTCCTATTCTTGGAAACCTTTTTACCAACGGCTTAAAAGTTTTCTTTTCATTAATTGGTTCCCCCTAATAACTCAATTAAAAAATAATAATAATAATTTTTTTTATGAACAATAACAATTTAAGTCTTTCTTGCTAGAAAAATAAAATAAGCAAATTGTCTTTAACTAGTTAATACTAGTTAACTCTTAATGAGGCTGTCACATTCTTAAATTATTTATTATGGTCAAAATAAATAAACTTTATTATTTATGTATATATGAATGAAGAAGGATCTAAATAAATAATTTTATAAATTATAATATTATTTTCATTAAAATCAATTGTAATTTAAAATAAATTTATAATTAATAAGAAAAAAAAAATTATAATTTGGGTGTTACACTCATTCCAGTTTTCAATTGCAAAAAATGCACAATAAAACCAAATGTTTAAAGTTATACAAATTAAGTGAAAGTCTTTATAAATATAGATATGGTCTCTTATAACCATATTAATAAGGAATTTAGTATTTTAGTTGAAATAACTTCTTTCATTATTTATTTATGTATAAATTTATAAATTATAATATTATTTTTATTAAAATCAATTTTAATTTAAAATAAATTTATAATTAATAAGTTTTTTTTTAATTTTAGTGTTGTATTTAGTGCCAACTTTCGATTATAAAAAAATGCAAAATAAAATCCAATGTTTAAAGTTATACAAATTAAGTAAAAGTTGTTATAAATATAAATATGCTCTCTTATAACATATTAACAAGGAATTTATTATTTTAGTTGAAATAACTTCTTTTAAGGTCAAAATAAATCAACTTTATTTTATATATATAGGAAAATATGAATAAATAAGTTTATAAATTATAATATTATTTTCATTACAATTAATTTTAATTTAAAATAAGAAGCTTTTTTTTCTAATTTGAATGTTATATTTAGTACCAGTTTTGGATTGCAATAAAACCAAACATTTAAAATGGAGTTGTTTTTAGTGCAACTTTTTGGAGTTTCAGGTGTCGGAATCCGGTGAAATATATTGAGGTAAAATCTTGATTTTTGTTATTTAAACTGGTTTATATATGGATTCAGCATCCTAGAAAACCTCTAGGGCACTTCAATTGTGCAAGGTTACTCATCAAACTTCTATTTTCACCCGGCAGGAATTTAGAGAAATTAGACTAGAAAAAACTACCATAAAAACCTTCAAAAAGTCGCATTATAGACTGCTCGATTTAAAATTATACCAATTAAGTGAAAGTTATTATAAATATAAATATTAAAATTATAAAAATAAATAATAATATTTTAATTTATTATTATAATTAATATATATCATCACAATCTAATTTTAGAGTCACTACCTAACCAAACACTAATATAATGATAATAATTCACTTGTAATATATCACAATTGATAACTTAATTTTCGAATAGAATCGTATTTCACCAATGTAAAGAATCGTATTTCACCAATGTAAAGAATCGAAATGAAAAATCTTTTCACTTCGCATCACGTCAATATAATGTACAAATAAGCTATTCGAAATGAATAAACTTTTCACTTACGCATCACGTCAATATAATGTACAAATACGCTATTTAAAATAAAAATTTCAATTATGTGAAAAAGGAGATATCACGAATTCTATGATATAAGAGATTGAACTTTCAAATTACAATTCACCAATGAGAATTATTATATTTTGTCGGTGTATCCTATTTTGTCGGTGGATACCAATTAACCCTTAAACTCAGAATTATCCGTTCAAATAATTGTATTCATTGAAATTCAGTGGGTGGATAGCAATGAACACTTAAACTAAGAATAATTCGGTTCAAATAATTGTACTCATTGACAATCAGTGGATTCCAACGATGGTCCCAACATTTTACGTACATGGATATCAGGAGCATAATGAATTTTCCTAATCTTTAGTTAAATAAATAGATTTAACTGTATAGTAAATAATATTTGTTATCACAATAGAATTCTAGTTTAGATAATTAACTTTAGTTAATTATATTTATTGATATTAAGTTTATGTTATATATAATTCTAATATTTAATACTTAAAGATAGTGTGTATGTTGAATTCTTTTAATTTTTTTGCTAAATAAATTGATTTCAATTTATAATTATACACAACATATATATATATTTAAGAATATATTATCTAAGTCATTTTAAGTTCAAGTATTATAAGATGGATGTCTTTTTGCTCACTATAAATATATAAGTTAAAGTTAGACAACAAATATAAATCTGATTCATTATATTCAAAACAAGTATTGTAGCATCTAGCTACCCAATCCAAACAAAGAGATACACAAGTATGTTTTAATATATGAAATTTTGACTACTAGGCTCTTCTATAGCCTAAAACCCGCATTATTCATGTGAGTCAAACATATGGAAACGCGTCAAATCCATCACACATGTTACTATGCACAACATTGCATCTAACTATGTCTATTCAATAGCTAGAAAACAATTCATTTCTTTGATGTACATCATAGCATAGTTTTTTCACGATTCTTTATATCAATATAAATAGGTGCAATTAGTTAAGTGAGTGTAGGTCATGTAGTGGGGACAGTCTGTTGTCTTCCTCCCCACTCAAGTTCGAATCTCATGCTATGACATGTTTGTTTATGTAAAGCAATTATAGACCTTGATTCCTTGGAATAGTAGGTAGATGTTGTTCGTGTACTTATCTAGTACCAAATTGGTACAGGTAGATGTTGTTCGTGGCACTAAATATAATATTCAAATTAGGAAAAAAAACTTCTTATTTTAAACTAAAATTGATTTTAATGGATGGTGTTGTATTCATTTCTCGTAGGCAGTTCTTGGCTGAAAAACAACATCGAGAAACCAACTCGACCAGTCTTTAGGTTCAATATGGCCCTTGAACCAAAGGGGGCTCCCTCAAATGTTATGAGGCGTTTTTTTATATTGTTCACTATCACTAGACAGCAGCCTATGAAGCAAAATGGCCAGATCTATGATTTATTTTAGGCGATTGTTGATGATTACCAATCTCTACTCAGAAATAAAGCCCTCTACTTGCAGTAATTCAATCAATGTGCCAACATCCAACTTTGATAGAATGATATAACCTAAAAGAGCTTGATAGATGAATAGGAGAGAATATATGATAATTAAGCAATCATATTGAATGCTTAATCAACTAGACATAGTAGAAGCGTGTAGAATACTTCTACATCCAACCGGGGATTTCTTCCCCTTATGGGACGCAGAGAACCTAGTAGACCAGCTGCCTTGAATTTGTTTGGAATGGAGTCAGTTCATAAACTTATAATATGCAAATCTGAAACATTACTGCCTATGCTAATCCAGAGATTGTTTCACACTGAAATCTGAAAAATGAAAAAAATTGAAATGAAATAATCACAACAGTGCATAATTCATTGGGCTATGGAGTCAATCGTTCAATCAACAATAATTTACTCCTTTCACTACCCTGCAAGTCATTGCACTCAACCAAACCAAACTTCGTATTGCAAACTTGAAACAACTGTTGATCTACTGCATTAATCCATAAAATGAAAACTCGTTGATCTACTACACACCAAAATTGAATGATCTACTAGTTACTGAATCTGAATGATCTATTGAATAGTGAATATAAATGATCTACTAGATACTAAATCTGAAAATCAAATTGAAACAACTCCACACACCTCTATCTAACTCAGTTGAAATTATGTACTGTTAGGTGTAATCAAATTTCTAGTGTAACCACAAGGGAAGTGGATTAACTAGCATATCACTTTTCATGTAGCTAAAGATGTAAAAAATATTTACAATATGTAAGACAAACTATGATAGGTAATTGATACTTACAACTGAAATTTTAAAGTTGCATTTTCTTTAGGGATCTGAGGTTTCTTATCACAATTGAGAGGAAGAAAAATATGATGTTGAATTCAACCATCACTGAGCCTTGCACAAGCACAGCAGTACAAACATCTAACATCGGTAACCCAGTGGAATTTCCATATCGACAAAGTGGGGCCACCAGGTGAAGGAATTGCAACTAATATCAAAAGCCTAGTCCTTGTTCACCAGCAAGGAATAGATCTAGTCTTTATTGTTCTCTGGGGAAATATATCTTTGTTACTTCGTTGTCTGGCAACAGAGCCAAATGTTGTATATGTTTCTCGTAGGCAGTTATTGGCTGCAAAACTACGCCAAGAAACCAACTCAGCCAGTCTTTAGGTTCAATTTGGCCCATGAACCAAAGGGGGCTCCCTCAAATGTTATGAGTTATTTTTTAACTTTGCTCATTGTCACTGGACAACTCCCTATGGAGCACAATGACCAGATCTATGATTTATTTTGGGTAGTTGTTGATGATTACCAATGTCTACTTAGAAATAAATCCCTCTGCTTGCAGCAATTTAATCAATGTGTCAGCATCCAACTTTGACAGAATGATATAGCTTAAAAGAGCTTGATATTTGAATAGGATAGAATATATGATAGTTAAGCAATCATACTGAATGCATAATCAACCATATATAGTAGATGCATGTAGAATACTTTTACAACCAAACAAAATATTTTGGAATCCTAAAGAGAAGTGACAATTTAAAGATGTAGAGGAGTTATCTCAGATAGACTGTCCAATAAAATAATCTCTTTAAATTATCATAACTTCACAGGGGCTTTCACATAGATTGATATTCAATCTTATCTTACCCATATTTCTCATTAATATCAAATATATGAAAAAATATAGATTTTGAAATAACTAGAAAAACATACAGAAGAAAGCAAATTTTGTTATGAACTAGAGCTAGAATACTTTAATTAAAATTGTTGTAATAAGAGTTTTATAAAGCTGACAGTCTTTTGGCATCAAAATCCAACCCCTGTTTATTAAAAATGATGGAATATATAGAATAAATCTCTCCTAAACTGTTACAATATTTTTAGAATAAAATCTTGAAAAATAAGCTAAAAAATAAAAATAATCTCTAAAAAATTGCAGGAAATTTGGAGCTGTTTATAATTCTTCTGCCTTGAACTATTGAACTGCTAAAAGTGTCTACTGGAAAACTGCACTTTGATCCCATTTTTTTTGTCTTTTGTTGCTAGGTGTTATTTGAATGTTGATATCTTTGCCTCTAAATATGAATAGGAATAATTTCTGATCTTTTTTCTAGGTGTCCTTTGAATGTCCACTGCTTGAATTGACTAATGATTTTATGTTACTTTTAAAGTGTTTCACCATTGTCGTAAAATATTTTGGGAGAAAATATTTTGATAAATGTTTTTCAAATATTTTGTAAATGAATTTCATAAAATAAATTTTCAAAATATTTCTTTGAATGATTTAATAAATCATCCTCTTGTTCTGACTTTTTTAAAATCCATGCCTTTATTTGCCTTCCCATGGATTTTTTAAAAACCTTGTCTTGTTTTTCCTTCCCATGGGTTTTAAAAACCATGTTTTGTTTTTCATGGTTGGTAAAGTATTTTTACTTTCCCCTTTTTTGCTCCTGTAAAATATTTAGATAAAATTTTATCCAAATATTATCTTCTTGTACATTTTTTTCTTCATAATTTCTTTTCCTCCTTATCTCTGTAAAATTTATGTTGGTTTTTCTCCCATGGTTTTTATTTTAAAAAATAATTTATTTATTTTTTTCAATTTCAAAGCTATGTGCATAATTTATATACATTTTTTCGAAATCAAAACAACATACACGAAAATAAATGAACATAAGTGACTTTTCCTCGTAGCTCATGAGAGCCTGATAACTGATAGCTGTAAAAAGTAGTAAATTTAAAACAATTTTGGGGGGCTAGGTTATAAAATGTGGTTTCTATAGTTTGGAGATTGGGTTTGTTATTTTTTTTAACTAGGTTTTAAAATATGTATATATATATATATATATATATATATATATATATATATATATATATTGAATTTTATTTAAAATAAAAAACTTTAAAAATAAATCGGTGACATTTATAAAAACTTCATAAACTTCATGGTATAGCAATGAAAAGGGTTAGATGAAATGATATCTAAAGGAAGGAATTTATCAAGGTAAGGATAAAATTGTAGGAAGGTGACAAAATCTTTTTAAATAATTTTGTAGCTTAAAGGGTGATCCGGATTTATGCAGGAACGCAACAGAATAAACACATAGCCATAAATACAGAGATGCAGCGGAAATAACACTTCATTTCATTAATATCAAAGAACTGAAATTTGCTTACAGACAATGGAAACAAAACTAGCTAGGGTACTGGTAGCTATCTCTGAGAAGAGATGTGGTGGCTACAGACCTCTGAACTGCTTTACAATGAGGCGCGAGGGCCTATTTATTATTGAGAAAACAATGGAGAACCCTAAACATCCCAAAAACCTAACCCTAGGAGATGAAGCGCCAAAACTATGGGCCCCGTTTGGGTAAATTGGTGTTTCAACTTCCCAGGGACGTAACTTTGGCATACTATCTCCGTTTGACGCACATGATACATCATTAGAAAGCTCTCAAAACGGCTCCGGAAGTTCAGGACCCGAAAAACTACTAAAAATAGTAAGTTATGCCGAAACTGAAAAACTGAAAGAGATAATGGTGGGGGGGCAAGTGGAATAGGTGGGTGGCCACCAATATCCACCTGGATCATTCCTCCCCCCTTAGGAAGCAATGGTCCCCATTGCGTTAAGTTCCTCCATGAGATGAGGAAATTTCTGCTGAACTTGGTCCCTGGTGAACCACTTTCCTTGGTGCAGGAGTTGGCCAGCTTTGACAACCCGATACAGTTGGATCCTCTGTTGGCGAGTGTTCTTAATGTGCATGTCCATGATACAATCTGTGGTGGCCTGTTCCATGCAGTCTGGGTTTAACTCTGTTGGTGTGAGTTGTTCTGCAATGTCCGAAGTGTCCAGTAGAGGTGGGAAGTAAGGACGAAGGCGATCCACATTGAAGGCTGGGTGCAGACCAAGGAATGGTGGAATACTAAGCTCAGCTTATTGTTCCCCTCTGACCTTGGTGATGGTGTACGGCCCGTATCGGAGCGGGCGAAGCTTGCGGTGAGGTCCAGTGAGGCGCTCCTTCTGCAAATGCAGCCATACTTTATCACCCACCTGGAAGTTGTGTGGCACCCGGTGTTGATCATGGCGCTTCTTGTACTTCGCATTAGCTCTGTCCAATATATCATGAACCTATTGGCGGATGTGTTGAATGCGCTCGATGAAGCTACTTGCTTTGTCAACTTCAGACTGGACGTGCGCTGAATCGGCCTGAGCAGCTGCAAATGGCATGGCTACGTCAATGGGACATATTGGCTGGAATCCCAAGCCCACCTGAAAGGGGCTATGGCCAATTGAACTGTGGAGAGCCCAGTTATAACTATGTTGTACATAAGGGAGGCTCTCGTCCCATGTGCGTGGATGCTTTGAATTGTACATTCGTAGAATGTGTACAATCATTCTGTTGACGACCTCTGTCTGGCCATCTGTTTGGGGATGGAAAGCTGTGGACTTGGTGAGCTTTGTGTCCATCATTGACCAGAGGCTGGACCAAAATGTGCTGAGGAACCTGCTATCTCGATCTGATATGATAGACTGTGGGATTCCAAAGTGCACCCATACTCGTTCAAAGAAGAGTTTAGCAGTAGCTTCTGCTGTGATATTCTTCTTACAGGCCGCCATAATGGCCATCTTCGAGAATCTGTCAACGACCACGAAAACACAGTCATTGCCATTCTTAGTAGAGGGCAGGCCCGACATGTAATCCATGGAGATGGATTCCCAAGGTCGACTAGGGGTAGGTAGTGGAGTATATAAGCCTTGCTTCTTGATGGTCGGTTTGGCAATGGCACAAGCAGTGCAGGATCTGATGTGCTTCTCGACATCCTTTCGAAGGTTCGGCCAATAGAAATACTTATGTAGTATTGCTACTGTTTTCTCGACCCCGAAATGCCCAGCGACTCGACTGTAGTGTGCTTCCCATATCATCTTGGCACGCTCGCTTGAAGGAACACAAAGGTGTCCTAGGTGACATAAAATTGCATCTTGGAGGTGAAATTTTGGAACTTGCGTGCCCCCCAAGAGTGCCTTGTAAGTGTGGCCGAATTCTGGGTCACTCTCATAGAGAAGCGGCCAATCAGAAGTCTCGTGCCCACAAGAGTTGAGAACGGTGGTGAGCGCCACGATCGGTGGTCGGCTGAGGCAGTCTGCAACATTATTGGTGCTACCCTTCTTGTACTTGATGTTCAAATGAAACTGTTGCAGATATGTGGACCACTTCTGATGGCGATCATTCTGCAACTTCCCTTGTGTCTGTATGAACTGCAGGGACCGTTGGTCTGTGTGGATGATTGTTTCCTTCCCCAAAATGTAATGCTTCCATTGTCGACAAGCTTGCACGATGGAATACATTTCTTTTTCATAAGTGGGATACTTGCGAACTGTGTCAGACAATGTCTCACTGTGATATGCCACTGGATGTCCCTGTTGAGTAAGAACTGCCCCAATAGCGTAGTCAGAGGCATCTGTCTCGATCTCAAGCGAGTTTCTTTGCAAATTACATTTGGGCTGACAGGGCGAACGGAGGCGATTAAAAAAGCTTTTGAATG
>CM076570.1:865677264-865762574 GCA_034641835.2 Pinus albicaulis | reverse complement strand
GGTCGATCTTGCTGAAATATTTTGCACCTTTGAGTTGGTCCAGAAGGTCATCAATCCGTGGGATTGGGTACCTATTCCGGACAGTGATCTTGTTCAGCGCCCGATAGTCAATACATAGTCTCCACGTCCCATCCTTCTTCTGTACCAACACGATCGGGCTCCCACAGGGCGATGAACTTGGTCTGATGTGACCTTTCTGCAACAGCTCCTGAATCTGCCTCTTGATTTCATCATTCTCCAGAACAGAGCGTCGATAGATCGGTCCATTAGGTAACGGCGCACCTGGGGTCAGATCAATCGGGTGCTTGACCTGACAGTGCAGAGGAACCCCTGTGGGTGAGGTGAATATGTCCCCGTACTCCTCCACAACCTTATCCATTTGTTGCTGTTGTGCAGAGGAGCCCTGTCTGGAGGTCGTGGCCACAGTCTTCTTCTTGCCCTGGGGGCGGATCATCAGGAAAACGAATTTCCTGGTTTGGGAAATGAGCTTACTACATTGTTTTGCAGTAACCAAAGAGATAGTCGTAGGAGGTGGTACCTCTGGTATCCCGTACAACTTATTTCCCAAAGTAATAATAACAGCACGAGGTCGAGACTCATACACAGCATGACGCTTCCACAAGTATGGTTGTCCTAATAATACATCAGAAACATCAATAGGAGCAACGTCGCATAGTACCTCATCCGTGAAGGGCTTGATGCTATAGGGAAGGCGACACTGCCGGCTGACGCGGAGATCTCGTCCTTGGTGAAGCCACCCGATGGTGTATGGATGTGGGTGAGCTGTGGTCGGCAAGCCCAACCGCTTCACGACGTTTGCTGAAATGAGGTTCTTTTGGCTCCCATTGTCGACAATGAACTGTACAGGGGAGCCCTTTACCCACATCTGGGAGTGGAAGAGACGTTCCTCCTCCTCCGGATCTTCCGGTTCCTCCTTCTGGACCTTTGTAGTGGCAACAGTGGCGTTGGGCTCCGCATCAATAATCTGTTTCCCTTTTTCATTCCCCTTTTCAGGTTCTGATTCGGAGTCGGAGCATGCATCTGACTCAGAAGCCCTCATCTCGGCCACTAACGACTGCTTGGCCCGACACTCACTTGTGTTGTGAGTGGAGCTCTTATGGAACTCACACCACTTTCCCGTGTCCTTATTTGGCTTTGCGGTGTTGTTCTTTTCTTGTGGCTTTGACAGGTTGTCTTTAGCCGCCATGCCTTGGCTCTGTCCTTTGTTCTACGGTTTGGAAGCACCTTTCCCTTGCTTTTGATTCGCAGATCCAAAGTCTCGCTTCTTCTGTTTGAATTTCTGCTCAATCTTGGCAGCATACCGGTATGCCGTACCAAGCGAGGAGATGTCGAGGAACTCCATTTCCTCCTGAATGTATCTGTGCAGACAGCTGCGATACTTTAGCACCAAATGTTTCTCCGAATCTTTGATACCCAACTTTGTGCGTAGGGTATGGAACAGATTCGTCAGCTCGTGCACATCTTGATCCCTTTGTTGTCGCAGCGTGGTCCATTGTATGTACTTGTCCTCATAGCTCCCCACGGGATAGTACTGTTCCTTGACGGCGTCTCGGAAAGAATTCCAAGTTGGTACCGCCGAGAACAGAGAGGGTTCTGTCTGGTCCTTGTTCTCACAGTAGGTTTCCCACCAGTCCTTAACATGGGGGGTAGCTTTGAGGAGTGCAAAAATAATCTTCTCCCGGTCTGAAAAGTCATGAACAGAGAAATATCCTTCTAATAGATTCAACCATCTATCTACGACATCTGCATCTATTTGACCCTCAAATATGGGAATGTCAAAATTTACTTGTACCTTAAAGGGAGTCGCAACTCCAGAGTGGCTACTGGATGCAGATGCGCCGCCGGTGGGCAGCCGTTGAAGGATCCGAGCAAAGCTATCCATCATCGCGTTCCTTTGTTTTTCGAGGGCCTCCTCGAGCAATATTTTGATAGGATCTCCTGCTCCCTCATCTTTCTTTTCGTCCCTCATGGGCGTCCGTCGAGGTTTGCGAGGCTGATCTTGCAAAGGTTCCACCAGATCAAGCCCTAGCTCCTTATACCCCGACCTCGTTGGGGACATGCAAAGAAGGATCGAGAAAAAGCAGACCGCTCTGATACCACTGATCCGGATTTATGCAGGAACGCAACATAATAAACATATAAACATAAATACAGAGATGCAGCGGAAATAACACTTCATTTCATTAATATCAAAGAACTGAAATTTGCTTACAGACAGAATGGAAATAAAACTAGCTAGGGCGCTGGTAGCTATCTCTCAGAAGAGATGTGGCGGCTACAGGCCTCTGAACTGAGTTACAATGAGGCTCGAGGGCCTATTTATCATTTAGAAACAATGGGGAATCCTAAACAGCCAAAACCCTAACCCTAGGAGATGAAGCGCCAAAACTATGGGCCCCGTTTGGGTAAATTGGTGTTTCAACTTCCCAGGGGCGTAACTTCGGCATACGATCTCCGTTTGACGCGTACCATACCTCGTTAGAAAGATCTATCCGAGGACTACAAATTTGGAACGGGCAACATCGGTCCATGGACCCATGTTGCCATCCGTTTTCCCAAAAAACGTCGTTTAGGGCCTCAAAACGGCTCCGGAAGTTTAGGACCCGAAAAACTGCTAAAAATAGTAAACTGTGCCGAAACTGAAAAACTGAAATAGACAATGGTGGAGCCCCAAGTGGAATAGGCGGTGACCACCAATATCCACCGATCGCTTAATTCCATGTCATTAGTCAAAAAATTATGCAAATGCCCGGGCTGCCTATTTATAACCTGAAACAAGAACACTGATCAGTAATCAATAACATAAAACATGAAAGACAGAAGTGAAATGGAAAGCATGAAAGTTTATAAACAGAAATGAAGCATATATACTATGAAAGATGCAATGTATAAACATGTGAATGGATTATGGCACAATGAGCTTTAAAGAAATAAAATAAGAACTATACAATAATGCACAGAACCTTGGCAAGTGCAGGGGCCCTCTACACCAGCCTTGGCAACAATCTTCAGGTACGAATTATGTTTGGAAATAGTCTTCTTATATTAAAATGCAGTCATAACAGTAAGGTGGTATTACGGCACAAAGGCAGTGTAATTACACTACAGAGCAGACTAATAAAAGATAACAGAGACTAACATCGACTAACTCATATGCGTATGCAAACGCGTTATTTATAACAAAAGAAACATAACTAATTCCTAAAGTTTATGTTGGTGGAGAACACGTAGACCATTACGTCCACGGATCTAGGATCATGGCCGTATTGAAAAGTAAATCTATGAGGAGTGGATGTTTGAATTCGGCTAAGGAGCCATGTACAGATGTTCGACTCTGTCCTCCGCAACTCGGTAAACGGCTATATGAACCTTTATGACACGACCGAGTCCTTGCCGCCGTAAGACTCTATGGTTGACTTCCATGTGGATGCTCTTTGATCGTGGCTTCTTTTAAATGAGTTTGCTCGAGCTAATAGGACACGAACCATGTCCACAGATCATCTCCACTGCCCATGTGGCTCAAGTCTCTTCAGAACACTCGTAACATAGAGTTTCACAAAATAGCCGCGTAAAGTTGCGTTGTACTTTCATGGAAGTGGCAAGAGATTCATAGCCTAAATGAACAAAATCTAAATCAAACAAACAGACACAAAACATAGTTAAAAACCATGTTAGATGCTCTTTCGCAATTAACATACAATGATATCGATGTTTGGGAGGTTCAGTGAGTGAAAAAGGTATAGGAAAAGTGCATGGAAAAAGATGCGTAATTGAGACTCAACGTACCCCCACCGTGGAAGGTGTTGCATGTCCTCATGCAACCAAAATTTTGATATTCCTTCATTAGTTCATATGCCTTGACACTTCCATCACATCCAACTTCCTCTCCTCCTCTTCCTCGGAGCCGCTAACATTCTCGGGTTTCTTCATTAAGCACCTAAATTTGATATTAACCGCTATTACCAACTTCCGGCATTTCCTTTTCAATTTCGTTCTTTCTTCTCGCCATATTCCTGCGTATGTAGCATGGTATTATCATGGATGATTTTGTCCAGCTTTTCCTTGCTCCTTCAATGTCTCATTTTCATTTTTGATGTGCCTATTTAAAAGCTCTAGCTCAAAGACTTCCCCGTTTTAGTGATTGGACTAAATCATCCCGTACCGTATGGGAGGCTGAATGCAGGGTACTCAGGACCTCGTAGCCGCTCTTCCAAAAAATTCTATATAGTCATATACTTCCCCGTCGTCGGGTCTATTTCGTAATACTTTTTGTTGGGCTGTCCCCCAAAATGCCGTGAAGGAGAGTTATCTCAAAACTGGCCGAGAAGGGCTCACATCAACATCTTGCCGAGAATGGGATGGAGTATGTTCAATGTTTGACCGGGAATGAAATGAACCAGGTTCACTAATTGACTAAGATGGACTATGGTCACCGGGGACCGTCTCGCATGTTTCTCTCCCAAGTCAGTGAAATGAGGACCCTTTATTTGCGTTTTCCTACTTAAGTCCGCTCGCTTCTTCACACGCCGTGGTGCACTATCCTTTTGTTTTTGTTTTCCTTTCTCTCCGTTTCCTTGGCCATGAGGGATTGTTTTTGAAGATAAACTAGTCTTTCAGATAACACTTGATTATCTTCTTCTTTTAGAAGGTGTTTTATGTATAGCCTCAATAGTTTCTTTCTTGGTGTTATTGGCTTCTTACCCTTGATTTCTTTCTTCTTCCTCTTTTCGAGCGCTCTCTTCCTTATCAGCTTCTTTTCAATTTGGTGTAGGAGTATTTTGAATTTCATCAATCGTTTCTTTTTCTCCGCCTCTTCGTCGGCTACCTTCGTGAATTTCTAATAGGAGTAATTTGGTTTTCACTGTCATTTTTTTCTTCTTACTCCTTCTTGTTGCTACCTTCGTGAATTTCCCCGAGGTTCCTCAAAGAAATTTCTGAACTTCTAAATTGTTCCCATGTGTCTTTCCTCTCCTTTCCTTTAACTCCCTTTTTCAATCAAAATTTTTACAAGGCCGTGGTGATATAGATGGGGTTCTACATCTCCTAAATGTTTCGAACAACACTGACATTTTCCAACCATTGAATAGAAAATATGGGAGATTGAGAGGTTTATCATTCTAGAAAATTCATCAGCATCCTGTATATGGCATATACATGGACCCAAAACGGCCTTCTGGCTAATACGAATTTCTGAACAACCAGCAAAGAAAGTACCATTCCTCTTTCAATGCATGCATAGTAGTTCCTCTTTAAAAACAAATATATCCATACCTTGATTTCGTAAGATTGTTCTCCAGTGCTTCATCACCGATGCTTTTATTTTTAAACTAACGCTCACCCTCTTGAAGAAGTTCCGTGGCTATTGCTATAGATGCTTCATTGACCGCAGAACTTACTAGCCTCCACCTCTCGCTTCCAAGCCATCAAACGACCTTGATAATGCCTTCGTGACTTCTTTATGATAACCTCTGGTTTTCTGGATAAACCGCAACCAATTTGCTTTCTTTAATATCTCCTTTACTTGCGGATATCCTTCTATAAACTTCGTCCTTCCCGCTCTCATTTAAGAATTTACCCATTTTTTCTTTCTCTCGCTCACAAATTTGCCTCGCGTGAGGGTTCAATGGAAATAGAACTACGACGTACGTAGATAAGTACAATGACCGTGGGTAAATATCAGAGTGGGAATGAGCATGAATAAAAGAAATGGAGGAGACAACAGTGGGGTTTCGTAAGCATGGGCGTAGACACGACAGAGATTAACAAAGAGTATAACACATCCTAAGTAATGTTTAACTTGGTGGTTGCACAATATGAGCACGTTTCAACAACTATGCAGGATTTATGCGGTCAGAAGAGTCCGTGGTCAAATCAAATATGTCTCATTGTCACCTATGTGATATTGGAACATGAGTGAAGATCAGGGTTTAATGATGGAACCGTTTGAGAATGAATGCGAAAGGGTAATATGGAGATCGTGAGAGGTTACGGAATTGTCAATATAGTGATTGCACATAATGGATGGAGCTCATGGTTCAGAACTATATAAAAATGTGTTTTTCAATGCTATTTGAAATAAATTTTATTCATACCTTTGGAATCTTTGCCTTTTCCTGTCTTCAACTATTTGCTTCTTATTGGCGCTTCTCAATGCTCCATGTCTTCATTTTATCCTCTCACCTCGCATTTTATTTCATGATTATCGAAATAACATCCGACCGTACATTCTTTGAAAATGCACTGTGGCCGAAATCGTCGGCCGTGGAATGAGTCACTCGGCGGAAACGTATGTCACCGTTAAACCGATACGCCTATTACTTGATGAATGGAAATGAACAGATGAAAAATGACCGTATGAAATGGTCATGAAAAAAGATTTTTATTGATGGAATGGAATGAAATGGATAAAATGAAGTGGAATGGGGGTGAAATGTGAAGAAATGAAATGGAAAATGTGGGAAGTGAATGAAATGAGTGAGGTCACAAGGCTTGTGAAATGAAAGAGAGAGATTTTGGAAAATATAGAGTGTCGTGTGTTCTCGATTTTCACCCTATATTTTCCGTATAAGATCGCCAATCGTTGATTGGTTTTCAAAGCTTATACCATTTTTAACCGAAAAGAACAAAGCTGGTGTTTCAGGAGAAGAAGAACTTTCCGTACTCACCGATTTAACTTTCTTGAAACATTTGACAAAATCCCTTTTTTGAGAGTGGCGGATAAACTTTCAAATTCATGGCCATTCACAATAAGAGGAGTTTTAAACTCATCAATGGTCTTGATTCTTACCGCTCCATTGCTAAAGATCTTGTCAATCTCATATGGCCCAAGCCAATGAGTCCGAAATTTTCCTGGAAAATCTTTAAACTTGGAATCAAACAACAATGCCCAATCTCCTTCTTGAAACTTCTTCTCTTGATGTACTTGTCATGCCATTTAGCTCTTTGATATTGGAACTAGATCAGCTTCTTAAAATTTCTTCTTGTCCGATCTCATCTAGCTCATTCAATTGCTCCATTCTATGCTTTTTGGGCTTCGATAAGTCCATCCCCAACTGAATCGCTATCTTGAAGGTCTTGACTTCTGGAACTCAAATGGGGAGCAAGACTTCTTTCCCATAAACAAGTTCATAGGGAGAATGTCCCGTTGTATTCCTCCATGTAGCTCCGTAGGCCCACAAGGCTTCAAATAGGCCTTTCCGCCCAATCTCTTCTATGTAGATGAATAGTTTTGGTGATGATACTTTCAAGAACTTTGTTTGTGGACTCCACTTCGACTCATTTTCTCAAGTGATGGTAAGGAGTAGATTCGTTGTGCTTGATTTTATATTCTTCCATCAACTTCTCCACCAAATTGATGTGAATTGGCTCTCTCCCCCGATCTCATTACAATTTCGGGAACACCAAAGCGAGTACAAATATCCTCATAAAGAAAATGAACAACCGAATCTTTCAAAAGAGGCGTATACTAATGCTTTGGCTTCTACCCATTTAGTAACATAATCAAGACAAACCAATATATACTTTTTGCTTAGATGTAGGATTAATAGGTCCAATGAAATCTAAAGCCCATTTTTCAAAGGGTTCAATGAGTACCGTGTTTGCAATGGCATTTCATTTGAAAGGGTAGGTTTCCCTACTCTTTGGCACCACACCTTTGGACATATCATGGCATCTTTGAAGAGGGAAGGCCAATAATATCCTAAAGAGAGATTTGCTGTGCCGTCCTTTTTGTCCGCAAAGTGTCCGCCGCATGGTTCATCATGACATGCCTTAAGAATATTAGGCATTTCATCTTCCTTACACATCTTCTCGATCACAAGACTGCCCCGTTTTTGAATAATTCATTAGAAATCCATGAATATTTTGAACTTCGAATAATTTTTCGTTTTTCACTGGGAAATAAATGTGAAGGTAGTTTCCCCGTAACCAAATAGTTAGCAATATCTCGCATACCAAGGGGGTCTTAATAGTTACCGCAAAACAAGTATTCATCGTGAAACTTATCCTCTACACGAGAATCTTCTTTAGTATTCCGAATCCTAGATAAGAAATCGCCATCGTACTTCGTTTTCCCCGGTCTATCCAACACAATATTGAATTTTCGCAAAAAGTAAAAGCCATATTGTCACTCGCCATTAGTAACAGTTTGTTCATCAAATATCTAATTGCGTAATGGTCGATATGAATAAAAAGTTTCATAGCCCGTTATGTAATGTCTAAACTTATTAATCGCATGAACAACAACCTAAAAAATATTTTTCATTCACAAGATAATTCAACTCTCGGAGTCAAATTTTTACCGGTGTAATAAATGGCATAAGGAACTAAATCTTTTTGACCCAACACAGCCCTAGAGTCAGATCTCGAAGTATCCGTAGAAATATGGAAAGGAGTTTCCAATTTGGTCCTCTCAAGATAGGTTCTTCGATATTCTCGTTTTCAAAGTTTCAAAAGCCGATTGACAATCGCATCCCATTTAAATTCACAGTTTTTGTAAGAAATTTAAAGAGTGGAGATGCTATTTTATGTGAAGTTTTCTATAAATCTTCTATAGTAACCAAAGAATCCTATAAAACTTCTAACATCTCTTTTTGAAAATTTGGAATAGGCAACTTGGAGATAACTTCAACTTTGATCTATCAACCTTAATCCCATCTCCCGAAATATGATGTCCTAAAACAATCCCTTCGCAAACATCATAAAGAATTTTTCATGGCTTAATGAAAGGTTTGTTTCTTTACATCTTATAAGAACTTTTTCCAAGTTTTCAATGCCTCTTCAAAATGAATTACTACAACCGTAAAATCATCCATATAAATTTCTACACAATCATGGATTAGATCGGTAAAAAATTCCTAGTACCGCTGAATGTTGCGGTGCATACAACCCAAAAGGAAGCACTCTAGAGGGCAAAAGTTCCCTATGGACAAGTAAATGTGGTCTTATCTTGATCTTCGTGTGCTACTCGACTTGATTATAGCCAAAAGCACCAAAAATGAAAAGTACTTTTTACTTGCTAATGTATCTAATACCCGATCGATAAAAGGCAAAGGAAAGTGATCCTTCAAATTTTCTTTTGTTCAATTTCCCTGTAATCAATGCATACCCTCCATTTACCATTCTTTTTAGGTACTATAACCAAAGGAGAATCCCATCAGCTATCCGAAATTGGATAAATGAAGTTTACATTGAGAAGTTTTTGGAGCTCTTCTTTCACTATCTCCCTAAGATTTGATTCATCCTTCTTTTGAGGTTGTCTGATCGGGTTCATCGTTTTCCTCAATATAGATGTGATGGATGCAAGTCTTAGGATCAATACCTTTCATGTCGTATACTCCCATGCAAATGCAAGAGGAATGTTTTTGCAAGATTTTTGGTTGGTTCTTCTTTGTTGTGACTTTTCCAAATGTTTGTTGATATTCAATGTTTTTCCTGAAAAATCTCAATAGTAGAACTACCAAACTCTTCCATAGAGTAAAGAGACATTTGTCTCGATGATAAATATTCCATGTCGCATTCCAACTCGAAATTGTGTGGGGTCATATTTTGAAGATGTCTCAAAATTTTCTAATGTGTTCGTAATTTGACTATCCTCACCGATTTCGTAAATGGTAAAGACAAAGTTGTGGCGTTGTCCTCATCATCAACCCATTCATTGTCTCCTACTTCGTGATTGCTCTTTGGCTGAGGATACAAATTGAATTTCTTTGTCGAATTACCATTAGAAATGTACATGTCCCTCGCATCTACAACTAATAAAAGCATCGACTCGTGGCTAGCCAAGGTCTTCCTAAAAATAAGTGGGTGCTCCTCCAGATTTGCCTCCTTGGGAGTAAAAATCATAAAATCTACCGGATATTCCCAAGAATCTAAGGAGACTGAAATATCTTCTAATACACCATCCGGTTTAATAATTGATCGATCCGTGTTGCAAGAAAGTAGGTGTAAAAAGAAGGTTAGGAAGTTTTAGTTGGTCCATAGTCTCGTCTACTCATAATGTTGATAACAGCCCCTAAGTCAATCAATGTGTTTGGAATTTCTATCCCATTTATATGTGTCTTGACAATTGGACTTCCCGGATCTACATACTTCCGCATGGTAATTTTTCCCATCATAATATCCGCAATCTTTCCTACCAGGTGGATTCTTCGTGTCTTTTAGTTTCCTTCCCGGTCTTTTAAAACTCAACTCCTTTATGGTTTTTGTTAGAATAGGAATCTCTCGAATGGCTTGTAGCAAGGGAATCTTGATACAAACATTCTTCAATTCATCTAGAAATTCATAGTTAGGCAACAAGATTTGTTTTTTCCACCCTTGTCATTTTGTAGTCTTTCGAGAAAGGGAGGTGTAGATGAAGATGCAATATCGTTCAACTATAGGAGTTGTGGGTGTTAACTTTTTCTTTTCTTTTTCGTATGCTTGGATTTTGAAGAGATTCTTCCTCGAACCTTTATTGACTTGAAGAGAGTCCTCCTCGTAGTGTATCTTGCTCTCGAATATCTATAGAAGGTTTTTCTAAAACTCTACCGTATCCGAGTTGTACATCGTCGTAGAGGAACAATCATATAGGTAGGAAATTGTTGTCCCTCTACCATGTAAGTATTCTGAGGATTCTATTGTTAGGATTTGGCAATGGTCAGAAATGGAAGTTGATTTGTATTTTGTTGGTATGGGAGCATGAGTTGAGGATTTGGATTTTGTTGAGAAGGTTGTTGTTGTGGAAATGGCAATGAAAGTTGTGGATTTGGGGTTTCAAAGTTGTGGAGCTTGTTGATTTTGAAAAGATGGAGGATATTGATAAAATTGAGCAAATCTCCCATAAGGATTTTTAAATTCCTTGTACCCATGGCCGATATGAATTTTGATGTTGGGGCCAAGGTTGTTGCCAAGGATTCCAATTTGGTTGGGTTTGAAAATTCATAGGGTTGTTAAACCCTTGAGTTTGTTGGTCCTTGCCAAGGTCTCCTTGCGACAAAACAAAGTAGAGATTCTACCGAATTTGGGTCTTCTTGAAAGACAAATGAGTCCGGTGAATTGAAGGACAATCCTGATCTCATGATTCGAGCAAATCATACATGTTTCTACAAATTTTGCATCCAAGGGACATTCCCTAAAGCATGTTTCTTCCTACATTTCGACAAAAGATGGCTAAAGCATCCTGCTTCTCGCTTTCTCGCTTGTTTTGGATTTTAAGGGGTGTTCAGTTGTTTACTAAGGCTCCGTAAGATATCAGCTTGAACTCATCAAGCATGTTACCAATCTCTCGCCCTACTTACCGATCCAAATAAGTGCATTTGTTAGCCTCTAATAAGAGTAAAGGATCCCTAGGCCCTTTTCCCCGTTTTTAGATTTTCCTCTTCGAGAGATGGACACATAGTTCTGTTATATCACGAAGTGGGAGTTGAGAAATGCTCCCTTTTCCCATCATGTTTAAATATATATCCATTCATCTCTAATGGCTTTTAATATGAGGGATTTCAAGGTTTCATCATCTAAGTTGCTCATCTTTGCTCTTTTCTGTTGTATTGGAAATCTTTCAAGTAAGTCTTCCAAATTTTTCATCTTCTTTTTGCATCATTTTGAATACCTCATCCTCATGGATTGGGTGGGCATACATTAGTCCAAGTATCTATCCAAAAATGTTTGTTTCATATCATTCCAAGTCCTAATAGATTGAGTGGCTAATCCCATGAACCATTTCAAAGCAAAGATCCCTTCAAAGTTGAAGGAAACAAGCTTGAGTTTTTGAGAGTCTTCCATATAGTCATAGGTTCGGCACACAACTTCAAAACTCAAATGTAGTAATGTTTCAGGATCCTCACTTCGCAATCCATAAAAGTTAGGAGGACAAGACAGTGAGATATTTTTCATTTTTGCATGAGTTTCCTCATCAACTATAGGGAATCCAAACAAGTTGTCTCCTTCCCTATTTCTACCATTATTTCCTTCACCATCGTTGTCTCCATCGTTTCCTCCTTCTACCTCTACCTCTACCTCCATCTATTACTTCCTCTCGCCATGATAGTTTCTTTAGAGTCCTTAAAGTCCTCTAGTTCTCGTACTAAGGGAGGATGAGAGAGAGTCTCTTTGTTTTCTAAATGGGTTTTATGGTGTGGTATGTGAGAATCCTCTAATTCAGCCTATTCCTTGACTTCCAAAAATCTTAAGGCTAGGGGTGTATGGTGGTGAATCCGGTCTATGCCTCGAATAAGATGGGAGTTGTGAAAATCGAACTCTTGGCTTTAGCTATAAACCTTTCCCCTAGAATTCTTTGCTCTATGCATGTCATTTTTTTTATTTTTTTTAAAAGTTGGGCTAATAATTCTCTTCTCGATCTTCTAGGTCACACTAGGTGCAAGAAGAGAGCATACTTAAGAAATTACCGAACCAATAACTCTCTTCTCGATCCTCCGCATCACACTAGGTGCAAGAGGAGAGCATACTTCAAGAATTTATCAAGTTTTCCCTTCTTTTTATGATTTTGTGTAAAAGAAATTGGCTACCTAGTTACACTTCCGCGCAACGCGCCTCAAAATGTTTGGTCAATTTAAATTGTGTCCTAAATTGCTACATTAATTTATCAATCCGGGATTCGTAAGCTGATGAAGTGCGGCGCACTATATGTGCAAGATAACCTATTTCTTAGCTTTTTGTCGTTTTTGGTTTTCTATTGTGAGATGGAAATTCTAAAATAAAAACAAGTATGGTTATGATTTTTCAAGGAAATGATATCCTCTATAATGATTTACCAACTTGAAACTTAAAAAGGAATTTGAAACATAAAATGACAAAACTTGAAAGGAAATGAAAATGTGTTGCTGAAATGAAAATGTGCTGTTAGTCTAATAAATCAAAACAGCGAACTATTGAGCATGAAAACAAAACTATTCTTGCTGCTGTCTAAACACAAAAGAAACTATGCTGAAAGAAATCCAAAGTTGCAACAAAGTAAATCTAAATCAAATTACATCAACTTATCTTATGATCCCTCATCATTAGTCCAGCTATGATTTTCGGAGGTAACCATAAACAAATTGAGTAACCTGATATCTAACTTGCAGAAAGTAAACTAATATCAAACTACACATTCATGATTCAATCCCTCACCATCAGTCCAGCTGTGGCTTTCGGAGGTAACTGAAGATGTCATGAGCAATTTAATATTTCTAATTTGCAAAGAATAAACTAATATCAAACTACACATTCATGATTCAATCCCTCACCATCAGTCCAGCTGTGGCTTTCGGAGGTAACTGAAGATGTTATGAGAAATTTAATATATTTAAATCTAACTACTGAAGCAAATGAGCAAAACTGAAATAAACAAAGCAGTACTAAAATTAAACAGAAACTAAGAAAAACAAATTAGCAGCAGAACAATATTAATTCCATGTCATTAGTCAAAAAGTTATGCAAATGCCCGGGCTGCCTATTTATAACCTGAAACAAGAACACTGATCAGTTAAACAATAACATAAAACATGAAAGACAGAAGTAGCATGAAAGATTATAAACAAAAATGAAGCATATATACCATGAAGGATCCAATGTATAAACACATGAATGAATTATGGCACAATGAGCTTAAAGAAATAAAATAAGAACTATACAATAATGCACAAAACCTCAGCGTGTGCAGGGGCCCTCTACACCAGCCTTGGCAATGATCTTCAAGTACAAATTACGTTTGGAAACAGAGTCTTCGTATATATTAAAATGCAGTCATAACAGAAAGGTGATATTACGGCACAGTGGCAACGTAATTACATTACAGAGCAGACTAATAAAAACTAACAGAGACTAATCTAATATGCGTATGTAAACGCGTTATTTATAACAAAGGTAATATAACTAATTCCCTGAAGTTTATGCTGATGGAGAACACATAAACTATTACGTCCAAATATCTAGGATCATGGCCGCGTTGGAGAGTAAATCTATGCAGAGTGGATGTTTGAATTCGGCTTATGGAGCCATGTACAGGTGTTGATTTGCCTTCCGCAATTCAGAAACGGCCATATCCATCTCCACGTGACGAGAAACAGAGTCCTGTCACCGTGGGACTCTACGGTTGACTTCCACTTGGCCACCTTTGACCGTAGCCTCCTTAGGTGAATTTTCTCGAGCCAATAGGACACGATCCATGTCCACATCATTTCTGACTTGCCCATGTGGCTCGTTTTTCCTTAAGACACCTGTAACATAGAGTTTCACAAAATGGCTGCGGAAAGTTGCAGCAGCTGCGGAAAGTGGCAAGATTCCGCAGCTAAATGAGCAAAATCTAAATCAAACAGCAGACACAAAAATATAATTAAAAACCATGTTAGATTCTCTTTTTCAATTAATATACAATGATATTGACAACTTGGAAGGTTCAGGTGGATGAAAATGGTATAGAAAGGTGTATGGAAAAGATGCAGATTTGAGACTCAACATACCCCCACTGTGAAGGTGTTGCATGTCCTCATGCAACCAAAATTTTGATAATCCTTCTTCAGCTCATATGCCTTGACACTTCAGCCAGTACATCCAGCCCTCTCCTCTTCTTCCTTGGTGCTGCCAACATCCTGGGCTTCTTCATTAAGCATCTAAATTTGATATTAACTAGTGCTCTGCTTAACTTCTGACATTTCCTTTTCAATTTCTTGTTCTTCTTCTGCCATATTCCCAGATGTAGCATGGTATTATCATGAATGATTTTATCCAATTTACTTTGTTCCTTCAATGTCTCATTTTCATTTTTGATGTGTCTATTTAAAAGCTCTAGCTCAAAGACTTCCTATTTTAGTGATTGGACTAAATCATCTTGTACTGTGTGAGGCTGGATGGACGAAGTACTGGGACCTGTAGCTTCTTTTTCCAAAGATTCTATATAATCATATACTTCTTGCTGCTTGGGGTCTATTTCAGGTGTCATTTTTATTGGGCTGTCCCCAAAATGCCGTGAAGGAGAGTTATCTTCAAAATCTGGCTGAGAAGGGCTCACATCAACATCTTGTTGAGAATGGGATGGACTATGTTCAATGTCTGACTGAGAATGAAATGAACCAGGTTCACTAACTGACTGAGAGTGAGATGGACTATGGTCAGCTGGGGATTGTTCAGATGTTTCTTCTCCCAAATCAATGAAATGGGGTCCCTTCATTTGCGTTTTCCTCAATTTCCCCTTAAGTCTGGAACTTCTTCTCACACGTTGTGGACCACTGTCCTTTTGCTTTTGTTTTCCTTTCTCTGTCTTCTTGGACATAGATGATTGTTTTTGAAGATAAACTAATCTTTCAGATAACACTTGATGATATTCTTCTTCGGAAGAAGGGGTTTGATGTATAGCCTCAATACTTTTTCTCTCTTTTGGTGTTATTGGCTTTTTACCCTTAGTTTATTTCTTCTTCCTCTTTGACAGTCTCTCTTCCCTATCAGTTCTTTCAATTGTGGTAGTAGGAGTATTTTGAATCTCATCATTTGTTCTCTTTCTCCTACTCCTTCTTGATGTGTTACCTTTAGGAATTTCTTGAGTAGGAGTACTTTGAGTTTCATCATTTATTCTTTTTCTCCTACTCCTTCTTGTTTTGCTACCTTCAGGAATTTCCTGAGGTTCCTCAAAGAAATTTCTGATCAAAAATTGTTCCCATGTGTCTTTCTTCTCCTTTAACTCTTTTTCAATCAAAATTTTTACAAGACCGTGGTGATATAGATGTGGCTCTACATCTCCTAAATGCTTATGAACAGTCACAGACATTTTCTTCAAACTATTTAATAGAAAATATGGGAGATTGAGAGCTTGATTATCTAGAAAATTCATCAGCAATCTGGTGTGGTACATATACATGGACCCAAAACGGCCTTCACAGGTAATGAATTTTTGAACAACTAGCAGCAAAGTAGCCCATTCCTCTTTCAATGCATGAACAGGAATTCCTCTTTTAAAAATAGTTATGTCCATACCTTGGTTTCGTAAGATTTTTCTCCGGGCTTCATCACTAATGCTTTTATTTTTAAACCAACGCTAACCCTCTTGAGGAAGTTCCGTGGCAGTTGCTACAGATGCCTCGTTCACTGCAAACTTAAGGTCTCCAATCTCTACTTCTAGGCCATTGAACGACCTTGCAAATGCTTTTGTCACTTCTTTATGATAACCTCTGAAATTTTGGATAAACCGCAGCCACTTTTCTTTCTTCAATACATCCCTTACTTGCAGATATCCCTCCATGAATTTAGGACCTTCTGGTTCTGCTCTTAGCAATTTACCCATCCTTCTTTCTGCTCTTCAAAAATTTGCCTACGTGAGGGTTCAATGGAAATAGAACGGCTGAATGCACGGAGATGAGAACAATGACTATTGGTAGATATCAAAGAGTGGATATACAGGCTGTAGCGTAATAGAGAACGAAGTGGAGTGAGACAGAACAGAGAGGGGTTTCGTGAGCACGGCAGAGATACGGCTGTGAGATTAACAGAACAATAGGAGGAGTATAACACATCCGACAGTGTTTTGAAATTTGGTGGCTGCACAATAAATGTGAGCACGTTTAAACAACGGCTATGGATTTATGCGGCTGTAAGAGTCCGTGGTCAAATCAACTACGTCTCATTGTCACCAGTAGAATATCAGAGTATGAGTGAAGATCGGGGTTTTAATTATGGAAACATTTGAGAATGAATGCGGGAGGATCATATGGAGATCGTGAAAGGGTTACAGAATTTGTCAATATAATCATTGCACATAATGGATGGAGCTTATGGTTTAGAACTATATAAAAATGTGTTTTCAATGCTATTTGAAATTAATTTTACTCATACCTTGGAATCTTTTGCCTTTTTCCTTGGTCTTCAACTAGTTGTTCTTCATTGGTGTCTTGAATGCTCCATGTCTTCATAATTGATCCTCTCACCTGCATTTAATTTCATGATTATGGAAATAACATCTGGCTGTACATTCTTTTGAAAACAGAGTGGTAGCTGCGGAATCTGCTTCTGGCTGCGGAAACTGGTGTCAGCTGTGGAAACAGATGTCAGCTGCGGAAACTGACACAACTATTATTTTGGTGAATGGAAATGAACGGATGACAAATGACTAAATGGAAATGATCATGAAAAAGAATTTTATTGGTGAAAATGGAATGAAATAGAAAAAATGAAGTGGAATGGAGTGAAATGAAGTGAAATGAAGTGGAATGGAATGGAGTGGGTGGTCACAAAACTTGAGAAATGAAAGAGAGATTTTTTTTGGAAAATATAGAGTGTCAGGTGTTCCTGATTTTCACCCTATATTTTCTGTATAAGACTGCCAATCAGTGATTGGTTTTCAGGCTTATACAATTTTTGTTTTTTTTTATTTATTTCCATTGCTAAATATCTTGTCAATCTCATATGGCCCAAGCCAATGAGTCTGAAATTTTCCTTGAAAATATTTAAACTTGGAATCAAATAACAATGCCCAATCTCCTTCTTGAAACTTCTTCTCTTTGATGTACTTGTCATGCCATTTAGCTCTTTGATATTGAACTAGATAAGTTCTTAAAATTGCCTCTTGTCTGATCTCATCTAGCTCATTCAACTGCTCCATTCTATGCTTTTGGGCTTCTGATAAGTCCATCCCCAACTGAACTGCTATCTTGAAGGTCTTGACTTGGAACTCAATGGGGAGCAAGACTTCTTTCCCATTAACAAGTTCATAGGGAGAATGTCCTGTTGTATTCCTCCATGTAGTTCTGTAGGCCCACAAGGCTTCTGGAAGCCTTTCTGCCCAATCTCTTCTATGTAGATGAACAGTTTTGGTGATGATACTTTCAAGAACTTTGTTTGTGGACTCCACTTGACCATTTTCTTATGGATGGTAAGGAGTAGATCTTCTGTGCTTGATTTTGTATTCTTCCATCAACTTCTCCACCAAATTGGATGTGAATTGGCTCCCCTGATCTGTCACAATTTCTCTTGGAACACCAAAGCGAATAAAAATATCCTCATAAAGAAAATGAACAACTGAATTTTCAGTAGCAGATACTAATGCTTTAGCTTCTACCCATTTAGTAACATAATCAGTACAAACCAATATATACTTTTTTTGCTTAGATGGTGGATTAATAGGTCCAATGAAATCTAAAGCCCACTTTTCAAAAGGTTCAATGAGTACCTGTGTTTGCAATGGCATTTCATTTGAAAGGGTAGGTTTCCCTACTCTTTGGCAGCTGTCACACCTTTTGACATATTGTTTTGCATCTTTGAAGAGGGAAGGCCAATACTATCCTAAAGAGAGGATTTTATAAGCCGTCCTTTTGTCTGCAAAGTGTCCGCCGCATGGTTCATCATGACATGCCTTAAGAATATCAGGCATTTCATCTTCCCTGACACATCTTCTGATCACAAGATCTGGCCCTGTTTTAAACAATTCGTTAGAAATCCATGAATATTTTGAACTCTCTTGAATAATCTTTCGTTTTTCTCTTGGAAATAAATGTGAAGGTAGTTTCCCTGTAACCAAATAGTTAGCAATATCTGCATACCAAGGGGTCTTAATAGTTACTGCAAACAAATATTCATCAGGAAACTTATCTTCTACAGGAGAATCTTCTTTAGTATTCTCAATCCTAGACAAGAAATCAGCTACTGTATTCTGTTTTCCTGGTCTATCCAACACAGTAATATTGAATTCTTGCAAAAGTAAAAGCCATCTTGTCACTCTGCCATTAGTAACAGGTTTGTTCATTAAATATCTAATTGCAGAATGGTCAGTATGAATAAAAGTTTCATAGCCTGTTATGTAATGTCTAAACTTATTAATCGCATGAACAACAGCTAAGAACTCTTTTTCAGTCACAGTATAGTTCAACTCTGTGGGAGTCAAATTTTTACTGGTGTAATAAATGGCATAAGGAATTAAATCTTTTTGACCCAACACAGCTCCAAGAGCTGTATCTGAAGCATCCGTAGAAATATGAAAAGGGAGTTTCCAATTTGGTCCTCTCAAGATAGGTGCTTCAGATATTTTTGTTTTCAAAGTTTCAAAAGCTGATTGACAATCAGGATCCCATTTAAATTCACAGTCTTTTGTAAGCAATTTAAAGAGTGGAGATGCTATTTTAGTGAAGTTTTCTATAAATATTCTATAGTAACCAGTAAATCCCAGAAAACTTCTAACATCTCTTTGACAATTTGGAATAGGTAACTTGGAGATGACTTCAACTTTTGATCTATCAACCTTAATCCCATCTCCTGAAATATGATGCTCCAAAACAATCCCTTCAGTAAACATCATAAAGCATTTTTCATGGCTTAATGAAAGGTTTGTTTCTTTACATCTTATAAGAACTTTTTCCAAATTTTCTAATGCCTCTTCAAATGAATTACCATAAACTATAAAATCATCCATATAAACCTCTACACAATCATGGATTAGATCAGAAAAAATTCCTAGTACTGCTCTTTGGAATGTTGCAGGTGCATTACATAACCTAAAAGGAAGTACTCGGTAGGCAAAAGTTCCCCATGGACAAGTAAATGTGGTCTTATCTTGATCTTCAGGTGCTACCTGAATTTGATTATAGCCACTAAAACTATCCAAAAATGAAAAGTACTTTTTACCTGCTAATGTATCTAATACCTGATCAATAAAAGGCAAAGGAAAGTGATCCTTCAAAGTTGCTTTGTTCAATTCCCTGTAATCAATGCATACCCTCCATTTACCATTCTTTTTAGGTACTATAACCAGAGGAGAAACCCATCGGCTATCTGAAATTGGATAAATGAAGTTTACATAGAGTAGTTTTTGGAGCTCTTCTTTCACTATCTCCCTAAGATTTGGATTCATCCTTCTTTGAGGTTGTCTGATTGGTCTACTGTTTTCCTCAATATAGATATGATGGATGCAAGTCTTAAGATCAATACCTTTCATGTCAGTATACTCCCATGCAAATGCAGTAGAATGTTTTTGCAAGATTTTGGTTAGTTCTTCTTGTTGTGACTTTTCCAAATGTTTGTTGATATTCAATGTTTTTCCTGGAAAATCTCAATAGTAGAACTACCAAACTCTTCCATAGAGTAAAGAGACATTTGTCTTGATGATAAATATTCTATGTCAGATTCCAACTGAAATTGTGTGGGGTCATATTCTGAAAATATCTCAAAATTCTCTAATGTGTTCAGAATTTGACTATCCTCACTGATTTCGGAAATGGTAAAGACAGGTTGTATAGTGTTCTCATCATCGACCCATTCATTGTCTCCCATTTCTGTGATTGCTCTTGCTGGAGGATACAAATTGAATTTCTTTGTCGAATTACCATTAGAAATGTACATGTCTCCAGATCTACAACTAATAAAAGCATCAGCTGTGGCTAGCCAAGGTCTTCCTAAAATAAGTGGGTGCCCTCCTAGATTATTCTTGGGAGTCAAAATCATAAAATCCACTGGATATTCCCAAGAATCTAAGGAGACTGAAATATCTTCTAATACACCATCTGGTTTAATAATTGATCGATCTGCAAGTTGCAGTAAAGTAGGTGTAAAAAGAAGGTTAGGAAGTTTTAGCTGTTCCATAGTCTGTCTACTCATAATGTTGATAGCAGCCTCTAAGTCAATCAATGTGTTTGGAATTTCTATCCCATTTATATGTGTTTTGACAATTGGACTTCCTGGATCTACATACTTCTGCATGGTAATTTTTCCCATCATAATATCTGCAATTTTTCCTACCAGGTGGATTCTTCTTGTGTCTTTTAGTTTCCTTCCTGGTCTTTTGAAACTCAACTCCTTTATTGTTTTTGCTAGAATAGTAATCTCTCGAATGGCTTGTAGCAAGGGAATCTTGATACAAACATTCTTCAATTCATCTAGAAAATCATAGTTAGGCAACAAGATTTTTTTTTCCACCCCCTTGTCAATTTGTAGTCTTTCAGGAAAAGGAGGTGTAGATGAAGATGCAGGTTGCTCAACTATAGGAGTTGTGGGTGTTAACTTTTCTTTTTCTTTTTTAATGTTTGAATTTTGAAGAGATGCTTCCTCAGAACCCTCATTGACTTTAAGAGAGTCCTCCTCAGAGGTATCTTGTTCTTGAATATCTATAGAAGGTTTTTCTAAAACTCTACCAGATCTGAGTTGTACATCATTGAGAGGAACAATCATATAGGTAGGAAATTGTTGCCCTTCTACCATGTAAGTATTCTGAGGATTCTTATTGTTAGGATTTGGCAATGGCTGAGCTGGAAGTTGATTTGTCTTTTGTTGGTATGGGAGCATGAGTTGAGGATTTGGATTTTGTTGAGAAGGTTGTTGTTGTAGAAATGGCAATGAAAGTTGTGGATTTGGGTTTGGAAGTTGTGGAGCTTGTTGATTTTGAAAAGATGGAGGATATTGATAAAATTGAGTAAATCTCCCATAAGGATTTTGCATCCCTTGTACCCATGGCTGATATGGATTCTGATGTTGGGGCCAAGGTTGTTGCCAAGGATTCCAATTTGGTGGGGTTTGAAAATTCATAGGGTTGTTAAACCCTTGAGTTTTTTGTCCCTGCCAAGGTCTTCTTGCAACAAAACAGAGAGATTCTACTGAATTTGGGTCTTCTTGAAAGACAGCTTTGAGTCCAGGAATTGAAGGACAATCCTGATCTCATGATTCTCTGAGCAAATCATACATGTTTCTACAACTTTTGCATCCAAGGGACATTCCCTTAAAGCATGTTTCTTCCTACATTTCGGACAAAAGGTGGCTAAAGCATCTGTTTCTGCTTTCTGCTTGTTTTGGATTTTAAGGGTGTCTAGTTGTTCACTAAGGCTCCCTAAAATATCAGTTTTGAACTCATCAAGCATATTACCAATCTCTGCCCTACTTACTGATCTAGTTGCAGATTTGTTAGCCCTAATAAGAGAAGGATCCCTAGGCCCTTTTCCTGTTTTAGATTTTCCTCTTGAGAGATGGACACATAGTTCTGTTATGTCACGAAGTGGAAGTTGAGAAATGTCTCCTTTCCCATCATGTTTAAAATATCTATCCATTCATCTCTAATGGCTTTTAATATGAGGGCTTTCAAGGTTTCATCATCTAAGTTGCTCATCTTTGCTCTTTTCAAGTTATATTGAAATATTTCAAGTAAGTCTTCCAAATTTTCATCTTCTTTTTGCATCATTTTGAATACCTCATCCTTGTGATTGGTGGGCATACAATAGTCCAAGTATCTATCCAAAAATGTTTGTTTCATATCATTCCAAGTCCTAATAGATTGATTGGCTAATCCCATGAACCATTTCAAAGCAGCTCCCTTCAATGTTGAAGGAAACAGTTTGAGTTTTTGAGAGTCTTCCATATAGTCATAGGTTCGGCACACGACTTCAAACTCAAACATAAATGTTTCAAGATCCTCACTTCGCAATCCATAAAAGTTGGGGAGGACAGATGGTGAGATATTTTTCATTGTTGTATGAGTTTCCTCATCAACTATAGGGAATCCAAACAAGTTATCTCCTTCCCTATTTCTTCCATTATTACCTTCACCATTGTTGTCTCCATTGTTTCCTCCTCCTCTACCTCTACCTCTACCTCCAAATCCATCTATTATTTCCTCTGCCATGATAGCTTCTTTAGAGTCCTTAAAGTCCTCTGGTTCTTCTATCAAGGGAGGATGAGAGGGAGTCTCTTCCTTTTCTAAATGAGATTTAGTAGGTGGTATAGGAGAATCCTCTAATTCAGCTGCTCCTTGAATTCCAAAAATCTTAAGGCTAGGGGTAGATGGTGGTGATTCTTGTCTATGCCTTGAAGAATATGGAGTTGTGAAAATCGAACTCTTGGCTTTAGCTATAAACCTTCCCCTAGAATCTCTTGCTCTATGCATGTCATTTTTTTTTTTTTTTTTAAAGTTGGGCTAATAATTCTCTTTCTGATCTTCCAAGTCACACTAGGTGCAAGAAGAGAGCATACTTAAGAAATTACTGAACCAATAACTCTCTTTTCTGATCCTCCAGATCACACTAGGTGCAAGAGGAGAGCATACTTCAAGAAGTTATCAAGTTTTCCTTCTTTTATTATTTTGTTTTTTTTTTAAGAAATTGGCTACCTATTTACACTGCAATCTACACAAATGTTTGGTCAATTTAGTGTGTCCTAAATTGCTACATTAATTTATCAATCCGGGATTCGTAAGCTGATGAAGTGCGGCGCACTATATGTGCAAGATAACCTATTTCTTAACTTTTTGTCGTTTTTGTTTTTCTAATGTGAGATGGAAATTCTAAAATAAAAACAAGTATGGTTATGATTGTTCAAGGAAATGATATCCTCTATAATGATTTACCAACTTGAAACTTAAAAAGGAATTTGAAACATACAATGACAAAACTTGAAAGGAAATGAAAATGTGCTGCTAGTCTAATAAATCAAAACAACGAACTATTGAGCATGAAAACCAAACTATTCTTGCTGCTGTCTAAACACAAAAGAAACTATGCTGAAAGAAATCCAAAAGTTGCAACAAAGTAAATCTAAATCAAATTACAACAACTTATCTTCTGATCCCTCATCATTAGTCCAGCTATGATTTTCGGAGGTAACCATAAACAAATTGAGTAACCTGATATCTAACTTGCAGAAAGTAAACTAATATCAAACTACACATTCATGATTCAATCCCTCACCATCAGTCCAGTTGTGGCTTTCGGAGGTAACTGAAGATGTCATGAGCAATTTAATATATCTAACTTGCAGAAAGGAAACTAATATCAAACTACACATCCATAATTCAATCCCTCACCATCAGTCCAGCTGTGGCTTTCGGAGGCAACTGAAGATGTTATGAGCAATTTAATATATTTAAATCTAACTACTGAAGCAAATAGAAAGAGCAAATCAAATAAACAAAGCAAGACTAAATTAAAACAAACTAAGAAACAAATTAAAGGAATATAACAATATTAATTCCATGTCATTAGTTAAAAAGTTATGAAAATGCCCGGGCTGCCTATTTATAACCTGAAACAAGAACACTGATCAGTTAAAAATAACACAAAACATGAAAGACATAAGTAAAATGTAAAGCATGAAAGATTATAAACAAAAATGAAGCATATATACTATGAAAGATGTAATGTATAAACATATGAATGAATTATGGAACAATGAGCTTAAAGAAATAAAACAAGAACTATACAATAATGCACAAAACCTCAGCGTGTGCAGGGGCCCTCTACACCAGCCTTGGCAACAATCTTCAAGTATGAATTACGTTTGGAAACAGAGTCTTCTTATATATTAAAATGCAGTCATAACAGAAAGGTGATATTACGGCACAGTGGCAACGTAATTACATTACAGAGCAGACTAATAAAAACTAACAGAGACTAATCTAATATGCGTATGCAAACGCGTTATTTATAACAAAGGTAATATAACTAATTCCCTGAAGTTTATGCTGATGGAGAACATGTAAACCATTACATCCAAATATCTAGGATCATGGCCGTGTTGGAGAGTAAATCTATGCAGAGTGGATGTTTGAATTCGGCTTATGGAGCCATGTACAGGTGTTGATTTTCCTTCCGCAATTCAGAAACGGCCATATCCATCTCCACGTGACGAGAAACAGAGTCCTGTCACCGTGGGACTCTACGGTTGACTTCCACTTGGCCACCTTTGACCGTAGCCTCCTTAGATGAATTTGCTCAAGCCAATAGGACACGATCCATGTCCACATCATTTCTGACTTGCCCATGTGGCTCGTTTTTCCTGAAGACACCTGTAACATAGAGTTTCACAAAATGGTTGCGGAAAGTTGCAGCAGCTGCGGAAAGTGGCAAGATTCCGCAGCTAAATGAGAAAAATCTAAATCAAACAGCAGACACAAAAATATAATTAAAAACCATGTTAGATGCTCTTTTGCAATTAATATACAATGATATTGACAACTTGGAAGGTTCAGGTGGATGAAAATGGTATAGAAAGGTGTATGGAAAAGATGCAGATTTGAGACTCAACAATACTTTAGCACCAAATGTTTCTCTGAATCTTTGATACCCAACTTTGTGCCCAGGGTATGGAATAGATTCGTCAGCTCGTGCACATCTTGATCCCTTTGTTGTCGCAGCGTGGTCCATTGTATGTACTTTTCCTCATAGCTCCCCACGGGATAATACTGTTCCTTGACGGCGTCTCGGAAAGAATTCCAAGTCGGTACGGCCGAGAACAGAGAGGGTTATGTCTGGTCCTTGTTCTCATAGTAGGTTTCCCACCAGTCCTTAACATGGGGGGTAGCTTTGAGGAGTGAAAAAATAATCTTCTCCCGGTCTGAAAAGTCATGAACAGAGAAATATCCTAATAGATCTCAACCATTCAAGGATCTTTCAAAGCTATCCATCATCGCATTCTTGTTTTTCAGGGCCTCCTCGAGCAATATTTGATAGGATTCCCTGCCTCTCATCTTTTCTTTTTCATCCCCCATGGGCCCTGGGCTGAGGTTTATGGTAATGATCTTGCAAAGGTTCCACCTTCGTATCAAGCCTTAGCTCTATACCCCTAATTAAGTCAGGGATGAAAAGAAGGATCGAGAAAAAGGTATCGTTATGATACCACTGATCCGGGATTTATGGTGGGAACTTAATTAATAAACATATAACCATAACACAGATGCAATGGAAATAACACTTCATTTCATTAATATCAAAGAACTAAATTATTACGTAATGCAATGGAAACAAAACTAGCTAGCACGTAGCCAGCCCTCGGGAGAAGAGAGTGGCGCTTCTGAAAGCCTCAATCATGCTAAGCAATGAGAGGCGCGAGGGCCTATTTATTATTGAGAAACAATGGAGAACCCTAAACATCCCAAAACCTAACCCTAGGAGATGAAGCGCCAAAACTATGGGCCCCGTTTGGGTAAATTGGTGTTTCAACTTCCCAGGGACGTAACTTTGGCATACTATCTCCGTTTGACGCACATGATACATCATTAGAAAGCTCTATCCAAGTACTACAGCTTTCGGGATGAATTTGATGATCAAATTCATTGGTGCTTTTGATACCCAAAAAACGTCGTTTAGGGCCTCAAAACGGCTCCGGAAGTTCAGGACCCGAAAAACTGCTAAAAATAGTAAGTTATGCCGAAACTAAAAAACTGAAAGAGACAATGGTGGGGGGCCAAGTGGAATAGGTGGGTGGCCACCAATATCCACCTGGATCATTCCTCCCCCCTTAGGAAGCAATGGTCCCCATCGCGTTAAGTTCCTCCATGAGATGAGGAAATTTCTGCTGAACTTGGTCCCTGGTGAACCACTTTCCTTGGTGCAGGAGTTGGCCAGCTTTGACAACCCGATACAGTTGGATCTGCTGTTGACGAGTGTTCTTGATTTGCATGTCCATGATACAATCAGTGGTGGCCTGTTCCATGCAGTCTGGGTTTAACTCTGTTGGTGTGAGTTGTTCTGCAATGTCCGAGGTGTCCAGTAGAGGTGGAAAGTAAGGACGAAGGCGATCCACATTGAAGAATGGGTGGCGTACCGCTGAGGCTTGGTAATACTGCTTTTGAAATCATCAATCATTGCTCCTGCTACCTCTTGGATGTGGTGTATGGTCTGAGCTTCCAGCCAAGAAGCTATGTGAGTGTCCAAGTTGAGGCGCTTCCTCTTAGAATGCAAACTGTATACTCTTTGTCGCCCACCCGGAAGTTGTGTGGCACCCGGTGTTGATCATGGCGTTGCTTGTACTTGGCATTGGCTCTATCCAATATATCATGAACTTGTTGGCAGATGTGTTGAATGCGCTCGATGAAGCTACTTGCTTTGTCAACTTCAGACTGGACATGAGCTGAATTGGCCTGAGCAGCTGCAAATGGCATGGCTACGTCAATGGGACATAGTGGCTGGAATCCCAAGCCCACCTGAAAGGGGCTATGGCTAATTGAACTGTGGAGAGCCCTGTTATAACTATGTTGTACATAGGGGAGGCTCTCGTCCCATGTGCGTGGATGCTTTGAATTGTACATGCGCAGAATGTGTACAATCATTCTGCTGACGACCTCTGTCTGGCCATCTGTTTGGGGATGGAAAGCTGTGGACTTGGTGAGCTTTGTGTCCAACATTGACCAGAGGCTGGACCAAAATGTGCTGAGGAACCTGCTATCTTGATCTGATATGATAGACTGTGGGATCCCAAAGTGCACCCATACTCATTCAAAGAAGAGTTTAGCAGTAGCTTCTGCTGTGATATTCTTCTTACAGGCCGCCATAATGGCCATCTTCGAGAATCTATCAACGACCACGAAAACACAGTCATTGCCATTCTTAGTAGAGGGCAGTCCCGACATGTAATCCATGAAGATGGATTCCCATGGTCGACTAGGGGTAGGTAGTGGAGTATATAGGCCTTGCTTCTTGATGGTCGGCTTAGCAATGGCACAAGCAGTGCAGGATCTAATGTGCTTCTCGACATCCTTTCGTTGCTCCACAATAGAAGTCATTTCTATAGTGTTGCGCCTATTTTCTGACCCAAATGCAGAAATGGACTTAATTGAGGTGTGGCTTCCATAATCATCTTTGGCACGCTCACTGATGAACACAAATGTAACCTGTGTGACATGTGTCGATCTGGAGGTGAAAATTTGGAACTTGCGTGCTCCCCAAGAGTGCCTTGTAAGTGTGGCCGAATTCTGGGTCACTCTCATAGAGAAGCGGCCAATCAGAAGTCTCATGCCCACAAGAGTTGAGCACGGTGGTGAGCGCCACGATCGGTGGTCGGTTGAGGCAGTCTGCAACATTATTGGTGCTACCCTTTTTGTACTTGATGTTCAAATGAAACTGTTGCAGATATGTGGACCACTTCTGATGGCGATCATTCTGCAACTTCCCTTGTGTCTGTATGAACTGCAGGGGCCGGTGGTCTGTGTGGATGATTGTTTCCTTCCCCAAAATGTAATGCTTCCATTGTCGACAGGCTTGCACAATGGAATACATTTTTTTGTCATAGGTGGGATACTTGCGAACTGTCTCAGACAATGTCTCACTGTGATATGCCACTGGATGTCCCTGTTGAGTAAGAACTGCCCCAATAGCATAGTCAGAGGCATCTGTCTCGATCTCAAATGGCTGCTGCAAGTCTAGTAAGGTGAGCACTGGGGCAGAACAGAGGCGATTTTTCAATTCTTTGAATGCCTTCTGTTGAGGTTCCGACCAAAAGAATTTTTCTCTCGCTCCTCCTTTTGTGACTTGACTCAAGGGCCAAGTGATATGAGAGAATCCCAACACGAATCTACGGTAGAAATTAGCAAGACCCAGAAAGCTGCGAAGCTCTATTATAGTGGTTGGGGCTGGCCAATCCCGAATGACTTGGATCTTGGCTGGATCCACATGCACCCCCCTTTCATCAATAATGTATCCAAGATATTGAACCTGGGTCATGCCAAAAGTGCACTTCTCCAAATTGGCACACAACTTGTGTTGCCGCAGTGTTTGGAGGACTTGTCGGATGTGGTGAAGGTGCTCTTCCCAAGTCTGGCTGAAGATCATAATGTCATCCAAGTACACCACTACAAATGAGTTGGTGAATGGCCGCAAGATGTCATCCATCATCCTCATGAAGGTGGCGGGAGCATTCGCCAACCCGAAAGGCATGACCAGCCATTCGAAAAGGCCTTCCTTGGCTTTGAAGGCAGTCTTCCACACATCGGAGGGTTCAATTGGTACCTGGTGATACCCAGACTTCAGGTCGATCTTGCTGAAATATTTTGCACCTTTGAGTTGGTCCAGAAGGTCATCAATCCGTGGGATTGGGTACCTATTCCTGACAGTGATCTTGTTCAGCACCCGATAGTCAATACAGAGTCTCCACGTCCCATCCTTCCTTTCCGTGCATCAACACGACTGTGCCCACAGGCGATGAACTTATCCGATGTGACCTTTCGCAACGCCCCGAATCTACCTCTTGATTTATCATTTTCCTGCAACGTAGCCGATAGATCTGGCCCGTTGTAGCTTGCCAAGACTGGGTCGATCAATCGGGTGCTTGACCTGGCAGTGCAGAGGAACCCCTGTGGGTGAGGTGAATATGTCCCCGTACTCCTCCACGACCTTATCCATTTGTTGTCGTCGTGCAGAGGGGCCCTGTCTGGAGGTCGTGGCCACAGTCTTCTTCTTGCCCTGGGGGCGGATCATCAGAAAAACGAATTTCCTGGTTTGGGAAATGAGCTTACTACATTGTTTTGCAGTAACCAAAGAGATAGTCGTAGGAGGTGGTACCTCTGGTATCCTGTACAACTTATTTTCCAAAGTAATAATAACAGCACGAGGTCGAGACTCATACACAGCATGACGCTTCCACAAGTATGGTTGTCCTAATAATACATCAGAAACATCAATAGGAGCAATGCCACATAATACCTCATCCGTGAAGGGCTTGATGCTATAGGGAAGGCGGCACCGGCCGGGTCGACGTGAGATCTCGTCTCCTGCGCTTTCACCCATGGTGTGCTGGGATGTGGGTGAGCTATGGTCTGGCAGTTTCCACCGCTCTTCAGACGGTCACGAAATGAGAGGTGTTCTTTTGGCTCCCATTGTCGACAATGAACTGTACAGGGGAGCCCTTTACCCACATCTGGGAGTGGAAGAGACGTTCCTCCTCCTCTGGATCTTCCGGTTCCTCCTTCTGGACCTTTGTAGTGGCAACAATGGCGGTTCTTTTGGCTCCCATTGTCGACAATGAACTGTACAGGGGAGCCCTTTACCCACATTTGGGAGTGGAAGAGACGTTCCTCCTCCTCTGGATCTTCCGGTTCCTCCTTCTGGACCTTTGTAGTGGCAACAATGGCGTTGGGCTCCGCATCAATAATCTGTTTCCCTTTTTCATTCCCCTTTTCAGGTTCTGATTCGGAGTCGGAGCATGCATCTGACTCAGAAGCCCTCATCTCGGCCACTAGCGACCGCTTGGCCCGACACTCACTTGTGTTGTGAGTGGAGCTCTTATGGAACTCACACCACTTTCCCGTGTCCTTCTTTGGCTTTACGGTGTTGTTCTTTTCTTGTGGCTTTGACGGGTTGTCTTTAGCCGCCATGCTCTATCCTTTGTTCTATGGTTTGGAAGCACCTTTTCCTTGCTTTTGATTCACAGATCCAAAGTCTCGCTTCTTCTGTTTGAATTTCTGCTCAATCTTGGCAGCATACCGGTATGCCGTACCAAGCGAGGAGATGTCGAGCAACTCCATTTCCTCCTGAATGTATCTGTGCAGACAACTGCGATACTTTAGCACCAAATGTTTCTCTGAATCTTTGATACCCAACTTTGTGCGCAGGGTATGGAACAGATTCGTCAGCTCGTGCACATCTTGATCCCTTTGTTGTCGCAGCGTGGTCCATTGGATGTACTTGTCCTCATAGCTCCCCACAGGATAGTACTGTTCCTTGACGGCGTCTCGGAAAGAATTCCAAGTTGGTACGGCCGAGAACAGAGAGGGTTCTGTCTGGTCCTTGTTCTCATAGTAGGTTTCCCACCAGTCCTTGACATGGGGGGTAGCTTTGAGGAGTGCAAAAATAATCTTCTCCCGGTCTGAAAAGTCATGAACAGAGAAATATCCTTCTAATAGATTCAACCATCTATCTACGGCATCTGCCTCTATTTGACCCTCAAATATGGGAATGTCAAAATTTACTTGTACCTTAAAGGGAGTCGCAACTCCAGAGTGGCTACTGGATGCAGATGCGCCGCCGGTGGGCAGCCGTTGAAGGATCTGAGAAAAGCTATCCATCATCGCGTTCCTTTGTTTTTCGAGGGCCTCCTCGAGCAATATTTTGATAGGATCTCCTGCTCCCTCATATTTCTTTTCATCCCCCATGGGCGTCCGTTGAGGTTTGCGAGGCTGATCTTGCAAAGGTTCCACCAGATCAAGCCCTAGCTCCTTATACCCCAACCTCGTTGGGGACATGCAAAGAAGGATCGAGAAAAAGCAGACCCCTCTGATACCACTGATCCGGATTTATGCAGGAACACAATAGAATAAACATATAACCATAAATACAGAGATGCAGCGGAAATAACACTTCATTTCATTAATATCAAAGAACCGAAATTTGCTTACAGACAGAATGGAAATAAAACTAGCTAGGGCACTGGTAGCTATCTCTGAGAAGAGATGTGGCGGCTACAGGCCTCTGAACTGCGTTACAATGAGGCTTGAGGGCCTATTTATTATTGAGAAACAATGGAGAACCCTAAACATCCCAAAAACCTAACCCTAGGAGATGAAGCGCCAAAACTATGGGCCCCGTTTGGGTAAATTGGTGTTTCAACTTCCCAGGGACATAACTTTGGCATACTATCTCCGTTTGACGCACATGATACATCATTAGAAAGCTCTATCTGAGGACTACAGCTTTCGGGACGAATTTTTCATCAAATTCGTTGGCGCTTTGCTACCCAAAAAACGTCGTTTAGGGCCTCAAAACGGCTCTGGAAGTTCAGGACCCGAAAAACTGCTAAAAATAGTAAGTTATGCTGAAACTGAAAAACTGAAAGAGACAATGGTGGGGGGCCAAGTGGAATAGGTGGGTGGCCACCAATATCCACCTGGATCAAAGGGTGTCAAAATAAGTTAGAACAGATGGTTTGAAGTGGCTTGGAATCTTTGTGATTAGTCATAGCTCCGCTTGACATGGATTCTTTTACGTAGCTTGCAACTTTTGTGATTGTTCACAACTCTATTTCACATGAATGGTTTTATGTGGCTTAGAACCTCTATGATTGGTCATACCTCTACTTGACATGGATGGTTTGTTGTGGCTTCAAACCTCTATGATTGCTTGTACCTCTGCTTGAGGTTAATGGTTTGACGTATCTTGGAACCTCTATGATTTCTCGTAGCTCTATTTGATATGGATCTTTTAACATGTCTTAGAACCTCTGTGATTGGTTGTACCTATTTTTAATGTGGATAGTTTGGCATAGCTTGGAACTTGTGTTATTGTTTGCAACTCAATTTGATGTGGATGGTTTGACATGGCTTGAACCCTCCATGATTGGTCACAACTCTATTTGATGTGGATGGTTTGGCATGGCTCTAAACCTTTGTGATTGGTCATCAGTTATTTGAGTTGCAATTCCTAATGCCCAATCAAGGAATATAGTAGCGTAGTTGGTTTGGCAATATCCTAGCCCCTATGATTTCAAGGGTTTGAGCTCGATGGTAGGATCATTTTGTATTTCTTATTTGCACTAAAGGAAGTCCAATATTTCTAACATTTAATCAATTAAAGATGGACATTCTATAGAATGAATGCCAAACAAAATATGACTATTTTATAGAACGTGCTCCAGTTTGTTCTATTTTGCGAACCTTTAATTTAATGTTTGATTTTATATAGTTTTTGGGGTCACTATAAAGCCAAAATTGATTTTAGAAGAATCATAGTGATCATGATTCATTTGTGAACATTTATAAAGGCATGAAAAGCCTTGATGATAGAATTTTGATATACATAACACTTTTAAGTGTTTTGGGGGATTATGAGCATGTTGCAGCAAGTGTTGCATATATGAACAGAATAGGTTTTGGGAAGATTTTTATGTGACCAAATTGATGAACAGGTTGTAGTAGGGTATGAAAAATATATGGCAAGTGGATGATAGCAATGTTATAGTAGTAACATGATTAGTTTTGAAGACATATATTTCTTAAAGGGCATGTGGATCTAGTTTGTAATACTATGAAAAGTGGTCCACAAAAAGTTGGAGAATGAGGTGGGTGCCTTCACTAAGGTTGGTGCCTTAATCATGTTTAATCCTACAACAATTCAAAGCTTGCACATTTCTAAGGTTGGTTCCTCCATCAAGTTTTATCCTATTGTAAGTGGTTGGTTACACATTTTTCAAGGTTGGTGCCTTAATTAGGTTATAGCATATTGCAAATAGTTTCTTGCACATCTTGAGGGTGGGTGCCTCCAACAAGTTAGAGCCTACAAATTCATGTAAATTAATTGAATAGTAAAAGGAAAAATAAATTCTGGCTTTCTCCCGCAAGGGTTTCCACGTAAAATCGTGTGTCATCTTATGATGATGGCTTATTGATGCATGGTTTCATTTGATATTATGTTGCTTAACAGTTATGGTACACTGCTACATGATTATTTATTGATGAAATGTTTTGAAATGAAAGTTTTTCTATTACATTGATTCACCCTCCCATAGTGTGATCTTTGGTCTAATAATTGGTATCAAAGCGAGTGCCCTTAAGAATAGTTAACTACTAGAAGGATGATTTTAGGGAAAATAGACATTATCAAATCATCAGGAAATCCTACTTTGTTTCATGGATCCAAATATTATTTCTAGAAGATAAGAATGGAGATATATCTCATTTCTTTAGGTGTTGATTCTTGGACACCAATTGAGACATATTATGAAGTTCTTGAAACTCCTCCTAAAGATACAATCAATAAGGATCTTTATACATTCAATGCAGTAGCTAAGCATGTTATTTGAGTGGTTTGTCAATACATTTCAAATCAACCCATGATATATGGAACAATCATAAAACTTGTTATGAAGGTAAAAGAAGCCAAGACACAACCATACAAGGCTCAATTTGACAATTAGAAAATGGAAGAAGATGAGGATATCACTTCATATTTTCTTTGAGTAGACAAGATTGCCAACTTTATTGTAGGTCTTGGTGAAGAAATCAAGGATGATGTTGTTGTTCAAAAAATATTGAGACTCTTTTTTCGAGATTCAATCCCAAAGTGTTGGCCCTTGCAGAACTATCAAATATGGACAAAATGAACATGAATTTATGTTACAAAGTATTTTTTCACCGTCCCTGCAATCCCCATCCCAAACATTGGAGGACCATTTCAGTGACCCCTATGTACTATTATACATTTCCATAAATGTCATTGTATCCCTTGGCATGTCAATATCATAATATTTTTTGATCATTCCACAATAAAACCTTCAAAAGCATATGATTTTGGGTTGGCGTTGGTAGGCAGTTATTGCCTCACGCCCATGAATAAATTAACATTGAGCCTCGCACCCATTCATGCTCTATCTTAGAAGGGAACCCATGCCAAGCTGCATTTGGAATTTTTTTTAAAATAGAAATGAAGCTTCAATGCTTAAACCCTTCGTGAGTGGAGTCATCATGGTTTGTTCAATTGAATCAAGTTGATTTTATCCCTTTGGCTTATTAGTTCCTAAAAATGTGCAAATCCCCAAAGGGATAGACCTCTCCTCCATCTTATGTGGAATCCCAAACCTCCTCCTCCTCTCCTATAGATTCTTCATGCTCACATTGATTCAGCTAGTTGAACAGTCATTAGTATAGCTGGTGTGTTGAAGAAAGCAGATAAGAATCCATTGTTGAGAGAGAGTTTAAGCCCATTGAATCATTGAGTCTAATGTTGAACGAATGCTTGAGACGCGCCCAACTGAACTCATCAAATGAAATCTACAACGTCAAGGCATAAGGTTGTAAAATTATTTTTCATATATCAATAATACATGACTGGTTTCTGGTTCCAAATTTGTTTCCATTTATATGAAAAGTGTTTATCTCTCCTTCACTAGCTGAATAGTTGTTGATGAATGTATATGCTTGTATGATGTCATCGTTTGTTTGATCTTTCTGCAGGTGCATGAACATCATCACCAACACGGAGCACAAGGCGTGAAGACAAAGATCGAAGGATCAATTTCACGTGCCATGAAAAAATCATTGGACCCAGGTAGGATATCTTTTCTAGTCCATATTTCATTTATAAGCTAGGAATTTAGGAGTCTTGTGTGTTCCCTTGTTGCTAGACCCACCCTAGGGCTAAAGGGATCACCTCTATCTGCAGAGGGGATATTCCTTCTCAACAAGTCGGTGACTCTGCTTGGGATCAGTGTGTCTGTCATCTCTCGTTGATTTGTTTTGGAATTTTTTTTTTCTGTCCAACTTTTGTCGTACTGCCATTTCTCTACTTTTTTTTGCTTATCTGACTGTTTCAAGCCATCTCACCTATTCTCAGATTGATATGCTTGGTCTTTTCTCATCTACCTTTTCTCCTTTATTTGGTTTCCTTATTCGGTGTTGATATTTCTCTGACAGTCACACTGATTGGCATGGGTTTCCTATTTAACAGGTGTGATTTCCCCTGTTCAACGTGGATTACTACTGAACAGTCACGCCAAATCCTGTAGTTTTGGGTTTAGGCCTCTTTTTTGAGTTTTCCAGTGCATCTTACACTCTGGATTGGTTTTTCCCCCCTAGATTAGTCCACTTGGATTGTTTTTGACTTCCCTATCTCGTTATTTTCAATTGATTGTCTCTCATTTGGTCAGTGTGGCTTGTCATCATCGGGTTTCTAGGTGTCTTTGATTACTTGTTCGGCCACATGTTCATTGAGTTTTCGAGTTTTGTATGAGTCAGTTTAGTCTTTAATTTTTTCAGCCTGTTGTCTAATTGCTTGGTCTTTTCTTTTGATTCTATGTGTTGTAGGACTATCAAATTGCCATCCTGGTGTCTGTTTGACCCTCCATCTGTCACCCTGAGCATAGATCGCATTGCTCATTGAATTGATATGAAAGTAATTTCTCTGCTTGAATGAATTCCTGTCTATTTTTTAGTGTGTTTTATATTCGCTTTGGATTGGTCTCTTTGTGTTTTGTTCATTTCATTTGAGTTGCTCAAAACTAGTGTTCGTTTTGTCCTTTTGATGTAACATTGCATTAGTGCTTCTCATTCATATAAAAGAACAAAATTTGCATTCTTTTTTTCTATCTGAAAATGAAAAGTACTCCTTTTCATTAGTAGCTTTCTCATTAAAAAGTGAACAACAAGAGAAAATCCTTTCATTTTCTGCTTTGACTGTGTTAGTAGCATTAGGAAAATTCCTTCTTGCATTTGATTGATTAATGCTTTGTTGTGAACTTCTATCATTCTCTTAGCTAGTTGTTCATCAAATCGAAATGATATTATTCCTAATATAGTTGTGCATTAGAGATTTGAGATTACATTCGGTAAGGCCTTGAAACTGAGACATAATTTCAAGATAAAATTTAAAATGAACTCAATCAACCTAAGGAAGCATTGAAAATTAACGCTCACATTTAGAGGTCTAGGCTAGTGACGTGTTCGGACGTCGTTAAACCTAGTAGTTTTCGTTTCCCATCTAGCATTAGACAGCACTAGCACGGACTTGTGCTCCCCATACCATTGAGTATATAAAGGGAGACCCTCATAGGTTGCAATCCTTTATCCATAGGAAGTCGATTTTGTTTCCCTGTAACCGTGATACACCGAACACAGCATTCGGGGAGACTACTTGCACGTACGTTAAGTCCTTGGTCATTTCTCTTTCATTTGATCACCAAGGTGTATATTGCAGTTCACGGGAGCTTGGTACACCCTCTTGTTTAGAGTTCCTGAGTAGTCATTTTGATCTTTCCGTGACTCTCTAAAATTTGAAAATATTATCGAACATTTGTCCCTTCAATCTCGTCCAAACTGAAAGTGACTAGAGTCACCTTTTTTCCTTTTCTCGACTCTTAAAATATGAAAAGGCGAATTTTTGTTTCAGTGTCATAAAATTAATTACCCATGAACACACGCCCATTAATTTATTTTCTCGTTCGGTTCATGAGTAATTTCTTAGTGACTATTCTTAAAGCCTCGAATTTCTTATCTCTTTTCTCTCATATTTTTGAGACAAAGTCACAGTGGAGGAACCACCATTTGTGTCATCCCCTTCATTACCTCGTAGTGAAGAATCTCCCCCCAAAGTTTCTTGGGAGGTAGCTTAGTATTTTGGGACTCTAGGCTACTAGTGTGCCATTATTCCAAGTGTTCAACCTCTTACCACTCAATCTCCCCCTAAGGAACCATTTGATATCAATTGGAAACCTCTAGACGCTTGGGCCTTTCTAAGGGAAGATCCTTCACAACTGCCTGCATCTCCATTAACATGTGCTTTACTTGCCACTACTCGTCTCCTTTTTACTGACAGCATGTCTTCATCCGAGATGGATGCCACGAGTCCTATTAGTAGTGAAGAGACTTATGTTTCTACGGGAGAATATCAGTTTCCTCCAGAGAATTTTCCTTATGTCTCGAGTCGACCTTCCTCACATCCCTCATCTCTCCCGGTTGGTTATCGTTCATTGATTCAGATGATTTGTGGTGCTACATCTTTATATCATAATCCAATATGGTCAGGTACATCGGCTCCTTCTATGGGGTCATTTGTGTCAGGTCCATCCCCTTCGACTCCCATCACGTCGACGCTGGTTACATCTATCCCAACCCAGCCCATTATTTGTGTGGATTCTTCCACACCATCTACTAGTGTGATTCTATCACAGCCACCATCTTCTATTGTTAGTGGAATTCTTCCTATTGCTTCCGTGATACCTGTTGGACCCATTGTGAGTGGATCATAGCCTCACGTATCGGGAGTCCTTCAATCTATTGGTAGTGCACCTATCTCCTCTAATCCTATTCATGGAGGTTTGAAATATGACCGTATATGATGGCCATTCAACAACAGCGTTACTTCCCCCAGGGTTCTCAGCAGGTTCGAGCTCCCATCAATCCTCCACATTACTACGATGAGCATGGAAATCACATCTATCACTATGGGCCTCACCTGCAGGGTCCATTGTATGTTCAAACCCCTCAAATTTTGGTTTACCCCAACCAGTTCACATACCTCGAGGGACAACCCTCTCATTGTTATGCAGATTAATCCCTATTGCAGACAAGAGTGATCTCCCTAGTATCGTAAGGATATCTAGAAATAAACAACCAAATGCAAACCATTTTCTCTAGACCATTATGATTCAGAATTATTAATCAACTAAGTAAGAGGACATGCTCCTACCTGAAGTCCAACGCTTGCTGAAATATTCTATCCAGTCGCTTCAAAAGAGGCCACTTAAACATGTGAAACCTACAATCAAAGACAGATAAAAGGATTAAAAGCACCTGCAAGATATAATAATTGAGAAAACACTAATCTATCTCAGTGATCAAGGAATCCAAGAATTAAATTACTCAATAGATACATGAACAATTTAATGAGAAAATAGAATCCATTTGTATTATCTCGTATAATAATAAGTAACCTTACAACCTTTTGCCTTGATGTTATATAGGTTCTTCCGGGGTCCTGAACAATCATTCCTCCTTCAGATTGACAAGCCTTCTTCTCTCTGAACTAGCATAAAGTTATTGACATGAGTGTGTGATCATTCTCATATCAAAAATGGCTAGTATAGAGAGTATGCTCTCTTAAGAATTCTTCAACAATTACCACATATGTGTCTCTACAAGCTACCATCTACCCCTGAGACTGAAACATGAGTTAAATTTATAGGAGAATGAAGGAGGTTTTAGTTCCATAAAGAGGGGGATAAAGTCCTCTCATAAAGGGATTTTAGCTCCAAATACTAAGGGATAATCTCCATTAATGAAGGGATAGAGGCTCATGAATAAAGGGCTAAAGCTCGACCTAATTATGCTTCTACAAGCCTATAGCTGGGAGAATATTCAACCAGCTGGGCTTCTAGAAATTAATTTTCTTTTATTTTACCTTTTTGGGGGTCCGTAGTTTTAGTAAGCAGAACGTACGAGATGTGCCGCGGGTTATAGAGCAAGAAACCGTGGTACCGCAAGTAAGAACTAGAAAAAGTGTGGAGTTAGGATTTTTGAGATTTTAATGAGCTTTTCTCCAATTCCAAGACTTGGTTTAGAAACTTTATGGTTTTGGACCTCTAAGGGAGCATAATATAGGTAATGATGAACCCATATAGATAGCTAAATGTCATGGTGAAAAATTTTAGTGTAACACTCATCTATAGGGCCAACCTTCAGTTCAATAGAGAGCGTCTTATGTTCCTCAGTGGAAAACCTATCCATCTCAGGGATAATCCTACGATCCTACTGGTCAACCTCATGTTCAACAGGGAGCGTCTTATGTTCCCCAGGGGAAAACCTATCCATCTCAATCACAACTTTTTGTGAAAAAGAACCAGCCTTACATCCAGCAAGGCCTAACGTTTGTACAACAAGGTCAACCCTCCACTACTCATCCGGGCCAACCTGGTCTTTAGGGGAAACCTGGCTCATCTCAACCATCAGGTCAATATGTACCCCATGAGCAGCCTAGTGGATCTCAACATCTAGGACAACCTGCACCCCACAGCTTGTCCAACCTCAGTATCCAGGTCAACATATACCACAGGGACAGCACGTGTAGCCTCAGGGCCAACCTTTTATTCCTCAACGCCAACCGATGGTTTCCCAAGATCAACCTTCGATGGTACAAGGTCCACCCCAAGGAACTGCTTATATTCTGCAAAAAAATCCATATGTTGCTCAAACTTGGCCTCAGTGGTTCACTCATAATCAATATCTTAGTCCTCAACCAGTGTATGGGCAGAATTATAAAAATTATAACCCCTATGGACAAAATCCTCCAGGACAAAAAATATGGGGTCAGAATTTCTCCCAACCTGGTTGGAATCCCAATATTGGTCTCTATCAAAGGCCTGCAATGCCTTTCAATCCGTAATTTCCATTTCTTGCTATGTTGGAACTGCCTGATGTGTCAAATTTGATGAATAACCCCATTCTTCATAACCCATATTGGCCTCCAAGTACCACCAAAATCCCTAGCAATTGTCCCATGTTTGAAGGTAAGTCCAGAGAGGACCCCCAGGCACATTTTATGACATACCATCTTTGGAGTTCCTCTAACTCTTGGGTTGATGATTCAATTCAACTACGTCTTTTCCAAAGTACTCTCAGTGGTGCCGCGACAAATTGGTACATTGAACTCTCCCGTGGCATCTTTCAGCATTTCAACTCTCTTTCCATGGCATTTCTCACGCACTTTTAGTTACCAATTTGTTATGAAACTGGGATGCACCTCCTAACATCCTTGAAACAGGATTGGGCTACTCATATCTCTGATCATATTCATGAATGGAGGTGTCGTTGTCGTTTGATAAATTTTGAGATGCCTGATCACTTTCTGACTGATTGGTTCACTACCTCTTCTACCGATCCAATTGTGAAAGACATCGCTATGGGGGCATGTGTTATTGAGGAACAAGCCATCACTCATGCCCAATACCTAGATCTCGTGTACTCTCGATCAGGCATGCTTTATGAAATCTTGCCTAATGCTCCATGACATGGGACTACCAAAGCACCAGCGACGTCATCTATCAATGATATCATTGGTTCTGTGTCTCAAACTTCTCGTAAGTATTCTCCCAATCCTGCAAAGCAAAAATCCACTTCTTCCACTGATACTGCTTCTCAGCCACCTCCTAATCTTGGTAAGACCGCGGAAGTGAATGTGATCTAGTTCCAAATGTAAGAAAAAGGGTAAATTTAAAGCCAAGGCCAACACCCCAAAACAAGGTTCTCCTAAACCCATTGTTGATGATGGTTCGAAACGTAAACCAAAGTACCCTTGTCTGATATGTGATGACAAGTGTTCTAGGTCAATTTGGGAACCATTCCCAATAACCTGGTTAACTGAGCATCATCTCCAATACCAATGATCAAGGGTCTATCATTCCCTGTCATTTCAGTTGCTACATGCCCTAAGACAAGAAACAAGAAAAAATCAAGCAATACTTTCATCAAGCAAAGGTTTCCAAGGTTTGAAGCTTATTATATAACGTATGAGAGCTCACCAACGTAGGATCTAAGGGGCCTAAGTGTGTTGCATATGCAGGTAACCCCATGCAAGGCTACTCTGCAAAGAACTTCCCGACATTCACAAGTGTGTTGGTCACATTTGGAGCGAAATTCTCATTGTTCCGAAATCTCCACTTGTCTAGTGCCTTCTAGAAGAGTTCACATGTGTCAAGCTTCGGATCCAAGTGTCCATTTGACATCTACATGACTGGAAACATGTCTTGCCTATTATTGGAAAATAATTGATTGCAAAACAACCTACAGTTCATCTATAAATTGAGCACAGATCTAAGTGCTTGAGAAGGAAGAATTTGAGTAGAAAAATGCTGGAGAATTTTCAATTGAGAGATAGATTTGTGTAGCTGCTACTAGAGAGATTTATACTGTGATGAGGCTTGGGGATGTTGCTAGAAGGGTCACTTCAAATCAATCAGTTGGTTGTAACCTCTCCTTCTACCATCAATAAAGTATACTATGGTAGTTCGGCCACTGATCAACCTACTACCTCGACAACGAATCCATCTACTGAATCAGTACCACCTACTGTTATTCCTGAATTGAAAATTAAGCCACCAAAGGGAGTAATTCATAAATTGACATATAATGCTCGAGCAAGAGCTGCACAAAATTATAAAATAGTTGAAGATTTGGCTCAATCCCCTTCAACTATGTCTGCTCTTGAGGTATTACAAAATTTTCCCTCCCAGAAGCAAGCTTTATTGTCAGCCATTGGTGGAATCGATCCGACTGATTCTAATCTTGTCGTCTTTAATCATACGAGCTATGTACAGCAGCTACTAGCAGAATTTCCATTCTCCATACAAGTAAATGTTCTGAATCACCTTGTTCATCGCACTATTATTGATGAGGGATCATCTACGTGCATTATGTCTCTAAACTGTTGGAAGTCACTTGGCTCGCCATGATTATCACAATCATCAATGATGTTGAAGACTTTTGATGGAAGAACATATAAACCTTGTTGTATTATCAATAACCTACATGTTGAACTAGGGGAAAAACAGTAAATATTGATGTCGAGGTTGTTGACGAACCCCTTGACTATAATATTTTACTTGGAAAACCATGGGTATATGTAATGAATATCATTGTTTCTACATACTTTAGAATGATTTCCTTTCCACATAAAGGTACAATCAGATTCATTAATCAATTATCCTTTTTTTCCTCCGCTTCATAGGTAACTGGAAGCATTCTGTTTGTTCACTTACCTGAACTATAAATTTATAACATTGGTGGAGGACTCTTAAAGGATTCCAATCTTATGGGAACCTTTGCATTATCGCCACCCACGACATAGGCAAAAATTTCAAGTATAGAGACCTGCTACATGATCTCTTTCACTCTATCTAGCTTAAGGAAGAGTACGGGTGATTTTGATATTTCTACATTGGATGAATTTTTACCACCCAACCCTATTGAGCTGGTATAACAATCAATCTATTTGGCTTGGGCGGAAAATCCGAAATCAACGTCACCGAGTGTTTGGGTTGATCATTCCTTAGATTTTGGTACTCCATCTGATCCATTTTCCTCAAAAATTTTGATAGATGAAAATATTTTAGAAGCTATGATGTTAGAAGGAGAACCATGGGAAGATTACCATCATCGTTCCCATCTTCCTGATTATGAAGAAAACAATCTTAACGAACTATATCACCCATCCATCAAAAATTTATTTTCGAATTCTTTACCGATTAATGCAATTGATTACGAGTGAAATTTATCAAATATTGAAGAAACCATTTCTATCTATATTTCAACCAAACCGAGCGTTGTAGAAAATATTTATGTCAGTGTATTTTGTTTCCCATTAGAACTCGATTCATATCGTTCTTTATTTCATGAATTTCGTGATGTATTCGCTTGGTCTTACAAGGAAATTCCAGGCATAGGTACTAGTATAGTTGAACACACTATTAATATGTATCCTGATGTCAAACTGGTGTGCCAACTGCTTCGTCCTATTCATCCGAAGAAAGAGGCTGCCATCAAAGCAGAAGTTGAAAAAAAAATTCATGCTGGTTTTATTTACCCTGTTCCGCTAACTGAGTGGGTTTCCAATATCGTTCCTTTTATGAAAAAATAAGGAACCATTAGAGTGTGTGTCGATTATCAGGATGTCAATATGGCTTGTCCAAAAGACAACTATCCTACTCCCTTTATCGACCAGATTGTTGACGATTGTGCTGGATGCGAAACATTCTCGTTCACGGATGGATTTTCCTGCTACAATCAAATCAATATCTGCCTAGATGACCAACATAAGACAGCATTCATCTATCCTTGGGGCACATTCGCATATACGAAACTTCTGTTTTGTTTAAAGAACATTGGGGAAACTTTTTGTAATGTTCCTTTTTCGGATATTTCTGCAATATGGTCCTCAAGGACACTGTATAAGGAAGTAGATGAAAAAATAAGCTAAAAGGGGGCTTGGATCCCCTTTCTAACTCACTAAAAACTTCTGTTCTATAATTTTAACCCAAATAAATGACTCTAGCTAGGTTATTCAGATCTCCCCAAACTAGATCCCTCAAAGAATTCTCAAAGAGAGAGCTTACAGCAATATATGAACATAACAATTAAACTCTGCAAATCTGAATGCAACATAAGATGAAATATAATACAGCATCATGGTCATTAAGATATCAGCTACAATATCTAGAAATATCTTGAGGGACAAGCCACTCAAGCTACTGGAAACAATCTCCAATGATCAAACTATGAAATACATGAGTTGCTGCAACTGCACAAAATGCCGGAAAGTAGTCACAGTGCTGTCTATATCATGGTAGATACTGAAATAGATACATATACATGAAATGTGGCTGAAATATATAAAGAAATGCCCAAAATAGAATAATGGGCTCTAATACAAGATTTCTAGCCAATCTAGGAGAGATTGCTAGAGATGTCAGAAAATGTACAACGTGACAAATACTTGTCACTACAACTGAATCAAAATAAGAATGAAGCTATGGTAGATCTAAAATACTCATGCCCTCCTCTGATAATGTTCTTAGGCAAATGGTTGATCCCTTTCACTCAAAAACACTCCTCCTGCTAAGCACAAATGGCTCTCCCAGCTACTGCCTCTGAAAATAACGCATTTTCTACCCTTGAATGTGCTGTGAGAGATGGTGAGTGTTTGGCCTGATGCCAAAGATCTAAAAATAAGCCTGGGAGTCCTCCTCACTGATCCTCCAATGAATAGCTAAGCCCTCCACTGGAAAACAAGTCAAAGAATGACTCAATGAGTTCCTCTGTTGCTGCTCCCAGCAACACACCATTAATCTGCTGTAGAAATAACGTTGTAGCTGCAAAGATAAGCTTGGCCACATTCCAGAATGAGGAAATGAAGTCCAAATCCTCTCCTTCCTTAAGGATGAGGTAGGGATTCCCAACCGGGAACACCCTTGGGTGAAGAACCCTACAAACCCTACTAAACAGCCCAGGGATGCAAGTCTTTGCAGACCCTACGAAAATAATAAGCCAATGCATAATGAAAATGGGCTGCCATCTCCTCCTTATAAAGAAAAGGAACCTTTCTCACCATGGGTCCCATTCACACTTACTTCTAGCTCAAGCAAGTGAAGCCCCCACTAAAACTGCATTGTCCAAGTAGGTTCAATGTATCTGGATAGTTTTAGTTGACTTGGTCAAAATGACTAGATCAAGCATGATCCAATCCTGTTCACACCATGTGGTGCTCAAATCAGCTACTTTATTATGCCTCCTTTCACACAAGGAGTGTTATTTCTTCATCTAAAGGGTTCAAGGGGTCTCCTTACCCATTTTATTCAACAAAATAAAAATATGCAACCTAGAATGTTCCATTTAGCTTGAGGCTAAAAATTGGGAACATTACAGTTCTCCCCTCCCACATGTTGCTTGTCCTCAAGCAACTGCATAGAGAGAAAAAAATGCTTCCCCCTTCTTCTCTTGTGGCCTCCTCATCAACAATCTCCACCACTGCTCAAGATATGTTGCAATAAATATGTCCTCCATGTATCCCTCCAAGTATGTAAAACCGAAGTATACATCATGAGATAATAGGTGTAAGTGGAAATATCCTTGTGGTTCAATGGCCTCCTCAAGCTAAGAGTGATGAAAAACATGGGAACTCTTATTCCCAATGAGTGACTCCTTCACCCATGCAATCATCCAAATTAAATGAGCCATCCTATGTAGCTCAACAAAGTAGTTCTCAACCCTGGATCTATGCAACATGTTGGGGCTGAATGGAGAGTTTAGTTTGTCCATCCAAGCAGTTTCTCCCTCCATTTATGATAAGTATGAGAAGGTTGCTGATATTGGGCTGAAATTTCATGGCCTCTACAATTGGCCCAAGCCTCCCCACAAAATAAATCAACCATGAAGTGCCTCCTCCAATAACACATTCTCTCCCAATAGCTCTTCCTACATGGAGAGAAAAGTAGTGACATGGAAATCATGGTGTGCCCATGGTTTCTCCTGAAACATACAACATGTGAAAAAGAGAGAATCATAATCCCAATGGGCATCTCCAACTCCAAGCCCACTCTCCAATCAAAGCCTCCCATGGGTATACAAACATCAGCAACATATGGAAGCAATATACAATGAAAACAAGCTACCAAATGGCAACCAGAGAGTGAATCATAGTTCCACGTGAGGAACCAGTGCAATGCACCTTTGGCCTGCATCAAATAAAAAATCAACAAGTGCCTTTCCAGCCACTTTTTTGCTGCCACAAACATCTCATAACGTGGAAACATGTAAGTACAATTTGGTGCCAATGGTGCACACCAAGAAGTATGTGGCTTCCCCCACAAACCACCATTAAGGTAGCCAAAATCAATGCTACAAGTAGCTGCAAGTACATCATACAAAATTCAAGAAGGGATGATCCTCCTTGATACAATATGCTACTCATATAAAGTAAAGAAGCACAAATTGTAATGTGAAATTATACCTCCTCTACCATGTAATTGGGATCTTGAGCTGAAATGGCTCATCTGAATGCTCTCCCTCACCTCAAATGGGTAGGGAAATGGTTGTGAAAACCTCTCCAAAACCATCTGGGCTATGCATCTATCCATATGTTGATATAAATCATGCTAAATTCCCTCCCAAATGAACTCCTCTAGCAAAGCAAAATATGCATCCCAGTCCATAGCTAGGAAGTCCTCATGTGATGCATGCAATAATTTCTCCTTGAGACTAGAAACTATAGCCAAGAAGATTCTGCCATAAAAATAGATGACCATATCATCCACCATGTATCTGTCATCTCCCTCTGGTTCATCCGAAATCATGCATGCACCTAGATCCTAGGAGTACTCTATAAAGAGTTGAGACCTCCAACCCGAATCAATCCTCCTCATAGACAACGATGGTGATCTACAATGTGATGCTCCCCTCATGTTGTTGCCTGCTACTTTGACATCCCCCATGCCAAATTCATCCTCCAAAATTCTGCCATGCCCATCATGCAGCTACTCATGCTTAAATAATAATGGTGATCCTGGGAAGTTGGCCTCCCATGAGAAGTTTTCATCCAACAGGAATCTCCCAAGCTAGGTCAAAGTAAACATGAGTGGCCTCCATCCACTCCTATGTATGAAAGAGTCCTCCCTGAAAGGAAGTATCCTCCTGCTCATCAAATATGTGGAGCAGTCATCCTACATCATGAAGATGCAATCCTCCATCCCTGCAACAAACTCTGTCAGCGTAGTATAACTGGTGAGAGTGGGTGATAATGAAAATGAGAGAGTGTCTCTCTCCTCCTTGGGTTTATCCCAAACTCTCTGTGCTGTGCTAGACTCCTCCGATGTCTTCACCTCTCCGGAATCCAAGAGTGGTTAACCAAATGACAAGATGCCTCTCATCAACTCTAGATTAGGTGGCCTCCCAGGTGGAATGCCTCCATATAGTGAGACATCAAGCTTGGAAACGAACTGTATATATAAAAGGACTGATTTTTCCCTATCTTCACTGTGTTGTACAGTCTCTCTCCCTTGTGCAAAGAATTTTCAGAATAGATAAGGGTGTATCAACCCTTGTTGCTGATCCTTCTCTTCCTCCTCCATCTCACAATCCACAATAGTTGCTACATATGACACCGTAATTGTGCCAAGGTTCCCACATGTTAAAATATTTGGAATCCCTTGCATAAAAACAAGGACTCCTCCTATGGAAGCAATGGATCCCCTCTCATCTCCATGTGGTGATGGATCTTCCTCCAATATGACAGCGCTGTGGATTCTTTCATGCACATTCTCTTCAAAAATATGTGAGTATGTCGCCCCTTCAATGAGAGACCATGGATTTTGGTCTTCTTCTAAAAGAGGGATCTCCATGTTATCACAAATAGAAGAGTTCCCTTCATATAATATGGATCTTGCCTTTAGCAAGTCATCATACACACTTTCATCCCTTTCAGAAATATGGAATGGAGTTTGTTTCATGGTTCTCTCCAATGCATGAAAAGTATTTGATGTTTTGACACATAGAGATTCACAGTGATTTTCATCAATTTTCTTACCAACCCTTTAGTGAATCCATCATATGATTCTCCATTTGCATGACAATATGAAATAAAAACAATCATGAGCCATACCTTTGAGTTGCAACGCTGCTCCTCCAATGGCCTCATCTTCTTCCTCCATCCTTCCGGCAGTGCAAGTGGGCAATGGACTGCACTGTGGATCTGCATCTGTGGATGAATGCTCACACCCATCATAAAAATAGCTAAGGCTTGCTTCATTCACAAACCCTCTCAGAAAATCTTCCCAATTTTCCCTTTCTTTCTCCTCAAGATCTTCAACGATACCCTCCAGGGTCTGGAAAAGAAGAAGGGAAACCTCCTCTTCCGTCATTCCTCTTCTTCTTTTATTATGTACATCTCCTCTTCCAAATGAGGAGCTTCTCCTTCTAATGGCATTTTATCTTGGGTTGCACAGCTATAAATTTCCCTTCTCATGAATATCAAAATTATATTCTAGATATTGACTGCAGGGGCATTTACTGGATATGTCACCTTTGAAAAAAAGATGAGATCTAGAGGCTACCTGGCCATCTGGAAAATCATTCTATAGATATTGAAATATTCCCCTTTAGGGCTTCAGCACTTTGTCTTGAAGCCATAGGCTGAGCCAAAGATCATGCTCTAATACCACTGTAATGTTCCTTTTTCGGGAATTTCTGCAATATGGCCCTCAAGGACGTTGTATAAGGAAGAAAATGAAAAAATAAGCTGAAAGGGTGCTTGGATCCCCTTGATAACTCACTAAACTTACTTCTCTTCCAGAAGTTGAGCCCAAATAAATGACTCTAGCTGGGTTATTCAGATCTCCCCAAACTAGATCCCTCAAATAATGCTCAAAGAGAGAGCTTACAGCAATATATGAACATAACCATTAAACTTTGCAAATATGAATGAAACATAAGATGAAATATAATATAGCCATCATGTTCATTAAGATATCAGCTACAATATAGAGAAATATCTTGAGGGACAAGCCACTCATGCTACTGGAAACAATCTCCAATGATCAAACTATGAAATACATGAGTTGTTGCAACTGCACAAAATGCCGGAAAACAGTGACAGTGCTATGTATATCATGGTAGCTGCTGCAATAGATACATATACATGAAATGTGGCTGAAATATATAAATAAATTCCCGAAATAGAAGAATGGGCTCTAATACAAGATTTCTAGCTAATCTAGGAGAGATTGCTAGAAATGCCGGAAAATGTACAATGTGATAAATACTTGTCACTGCAACTGAATCAAAATAAGAATGAGGCTATGGCAGATCTGAAATACTCATGCCCTCCTCTGATAATTTTCTCAAGCAAAGGGCTGATCCCTTTCACTCAAAAACACTCCTCCTGCTAAGCACAAATGGCTCTCCCAACTAATGCCTCTAAAAATAACGCAGTTTCTGCCCTTGACTGCACTGTGAGAGATGGTGAGAGTTTGGCATGATGCCAAAGATTTTAAAATAATCCCAGGAGTCCTCCTCACTGATCCTCCAATGAATAGTTGAGCCCTCCACTAGAAAACAAGCCAAAGAATGACTCAATGAGTTCCTTTGTTGTTGCTCCCAGCAACACAATGTTAATCTACTGCAGAAATAACGTTGTAGCTGCAAAGATAAGCTTGGCCACATACCGAAATGAGGAAATGAAGTCCAAACCCTCTCCTTCCTTGAGGATGAGGTAGGGATTCCCGACCAGGAACACCCTTGGGTGAAGAACCCTACAAACCCTGCTAAGAAGCCTGGGAATGCAAGTCTTTGCAGACCCTACGAAAATAATAATCCAATGCATAATTAAAATGGGCTGCCATATCCTTCTTATAAAGCAAAGGAACCTTTCTCACCATGGGTCCCATTCACACTTGCTTCTAGCTCAAGCAAGTGAAGCCTCCACTAAAACTATGTTGTCCAAGTAGGTTCAATGTATCTGGACAATTTTAGTTGACTTGGTCAAAATGACTAGATCAAGCATGATCCAATCCTATTCACACCATGTGGTGCTCAAATCAGCTACTTTATTATGCCTCCTTTCACACAAGGAGTGTTATTTCTTCATCTAAAGGGGTCAAGGGGTCTCCTTACCCATTTTATTCATCAAAAATAAAAATATGCAAACTATAATGTTCCATTTAGCTTGAGGCTAAAAATTGGGAACATTACACTTTTCAGAGAGAAATCGATTATGCTTTCAACGACATCAAACATGTTGTTCAACCATATCTAGATGATTTACTAGCGCATTCACGAAATCAGATTGATCACTCGATGCATTTAAGAGCCATTTTCTTACGCTACCGACACTAAAAAATACGCCTCAATCCACATAAATATGTGTTTTGTGTTGGTTCTGGTCAATTGCTCGGATTCGTAGTCTAAAAAGAAGGAATTCGAATATATCCACTGAAGGTACAGGCCATTCTTGATTTTCTTGCACCATCAAATTTACTTCAGATATAGAAACTTCAAGGAAAGGCTAACTTCCTGAGAAGGTTCATTCCAAACTATGTCGAAATGGCTAAAGGATTTACTCGATTATTGAAAAATGGGGTTCCCTTCCATTGAGACCAAGTTGCGCAAGCTTCTTTTGATGTTTTCAAGGACACTATTGTCCGAGCGTCATTAATGTATCCTCCTAATTATCAAAATGATTATATCCTATATATCGTCACGGCTGAAACGACCATCGCTATGGTATTGGTCCAAGTAGAAGATGGAATTGAACATCCGATATATTATTTGAGTCGTAATCTCAATGATACAGAAGTTAAGTACTCATATGTGGAAAATCTTGCCTTGACATCTATTCAATTTGTCCAAACATTTCGTCATGATATCCTACTCCGAAAAACAACAATAGTTTCATATTTCAACCCCATGACTTATATTTTATCACGTCAATTGTTGGGGGGGGAATATTCAAAATGGATTGTCATTTTGCATGAATTTGATTTGGAATTCATTAAATCCAAGTCAAAAAATTCTTTAGTTTTGGCTGAGCTTCTCTGTGACCTTCCCTCTGATAGCACTGAAACTACGTTGGAACCATCAATTCCTGACGAGTCTCTGTTTCTGATCCGATCATCTGATCCTTGGTATGGGGATTTCATCATTTATCTCCAAACCCAAACTTTTCAACCTAATACCTCTCGCTTTGAACATTGACATATTCTATACCAAGAAAAATATTATCTGATTGTCGGCGATACACGTTATCATCGTGATGTCGATATAATTTTAAGGAGGTGCCTCACTCATGAGGAGGCCAAAAAAGTATTAAATTATTGTCATGTTGGTTCTTGTGGTGGAAATTTATCTGGATATGCTACCACGCAGAAGATACTCCACGCTGGTTACTTTTGGCCTACTATTTTTTGAGATTGCATCCTTGCAGTCAGAAGTTTTCATGCGTGCAAGATTTTTTATCATAATTTCCGCAAACTGCAAGCGCCAAAGCATCTTGTTGTCTCTGCGGGACCATTTGTGAAATGGGGTATTGACTTCATGACCTGTAACCCTCCTTTATCTGGGGGGCATGGTTATATTATTGTCGCAGTCGACTATTTTACCAAATGGGTTGAAGCGATGCCTACATTCAACAATACAAGACAGACAACTGCATTGCTTTTCTTTAACCATGTTATTGCACGATTGGGATCCCATAGACCATAGTTATAGTTCATGGGAAGCATTTTCACAACCACATGATTTCTGAATTGACTGCTAAGTTAGGATTGTCACATGATAATTCTACTCCTTATTATCCACAATCAAATGGACAAGTTGAGGCTATTAACAAAGTTATTAAATGAATGCTTCAACGAATGATAGGAGTCCGTAAAAGGAACTAGCATTTGATCTTGTACTCCGCCTTGTGGGCGTATCGAACCTCGGTAAGAAACACAACCGGATTTACTCCTTTTCAATTGGTGTATGGTCTGGAAGCTATCTTACCAATTCAATGCAAAATATCATCGTTAAAACTCGTAATAGGCTTGTTACCTGACACCTTAGAAGAAGAAGCGTGTCTCATTAACCTCATCCATATTGATGAAACATGTCATGAAGCCCAATTGGCCAAAAAAGCACATAAGAGATGTATTAAGGCACAATATGACAAAAATGTACAGCCTCGCATCTACTCAGAGGGCGACTTGGTCCTTCTTTACGATCAAGAAACTAATGTAATATGTACAAGGAAATTCAAGCCATTGTGGCATGGCCCCTATATTATCAAAAGAGTTCTTGCTAAGGGTGCCTATGAGTTAGTTGATTACGATGGAATTCCATTGGCACGGCCTAGAAATGGGTTGTATTTGAAACGTTGCTATGCTTAATCATGAGCGTAGTAATTTTTTGTATTAAAATGTATATATGTTGTTGTTTTGCATTCACTATCTTAATTTGTTTTTAGAGTTTTCTTGACGTTAGTAATCCACTTTACAATTTCATCACAGATGTCTGAACCTTCGGAACCATTTGTTGGATATGTTGATGGCGCTAGTCGTATTATGCAGAATCTATCCTCTGCAGCGTGGGCCATTTTCACTCTGAACGGCAAGTTAGTGAGCTTTAAAGGGATTTGTATTGGTAGATCAAAAAATAATATCACTAAGTATAGCGCATTGATCGAACTTCTCTCTTATGCCATTTCATTTAGTATTAACCACATAATCATAAGGTTAGACTCACAACTTGTGGTATTACAACTTACTAGTGTTTATACTATTAGAAATCCAATGCTTCTTAGATTGTTCCTAAGAGTTCGACTTTTGAAAAGAAATTTTGATTTCATTCAATATCAACATATTTCTAGAAATTTGAATGCATTTACTGCTTCATTAGCTAATCAAGTCTTAGACATACATTTGCAACATATGTAAAGAAAACATTCACATCATTTAATAGGATTGCACAATAAACATAGGAAAAACTTTGAAATCATATAGATAGATAGTTAAATGTTTTTAAAAAAAAATTGCCCAAGACACATTGGTCATCTGACCTCAAAATGTATGCAAAATGTCATAAGTAAACTAGTGGTGTTCATGGTAAAATGATATAGATTTATCAATCTTATGGAGCAACCGCATCCAACAGTTAGGAACCCCAATAGTATGACACTGCACTCGCATGGGTAACTATTCAATCCGACAATCTGCAATTATGAAGTTCAAACCCTCTATGTGTTGTTGAAGCTTAGCCATGGTCTCAGCAATATCAAGATCCTGAAGGACTTCTCTCCTGACATCCCTCTCTGCTGGCGCATCTGCTTCACTCTCTGGTTCCTCTACTAGTTGAACACGACTGATATCTGCATTACAACAAACATGTAGTTTAGTCTTGGGAAAAAATCAAAAGACAAAAAAATTGTATAAACCTTAGAAAAATCAAAAAATATGGTCAAAACATTCTTACCCATTACACCCCACTGAGCACCTTCTGGTAATACTAAATCTGGATCTCCTCAGAAGTCAACGCCTGCGTATGCATAGTCATCGATGGCAATGATCTATCATCGGAACCAGGCAAAGAAGGTAGTGGATAACACAATGATCGATTGGCCTGCATGCCAACCCATTAGTTCTACCCATCTCTACATTTGAGGATCTCTAGGACTAGATATATCCAGTGTTACATGTTGTGGTTGCATCAGTAGAATTCGTTCCAAAGTGAAGGAGATAAGGGTTGAACTATAACTAAAATTATTCTTCCTTCCTCCCTTTTCTTTGTTCATTTGTTCCTTTATATGAGATAGAACAACTTCAGACCAGTTGAATATTGTTGGCTCTAAACACTCTAGCGCATACTGCATATATGATCTGTTCGCTACATGTAGTGTAACGGTGCCAACAATTTTAGCAATCGTGAAAAGGATGGCTCTCAAAGGCAAATCCCTGACATCACGGATGTTTATTTTTCCATATTTGCTAGGTTCCTCCCCTGAATAGCAATATTGCATAACATAATCCCTCACTGTCTCTCCTCCAACGGTAGACCCTGTGAGAGAAATGGGCAAACCTCTCCTCGACAAACCTGTGATAAAATAAATGTCCTCAACTGTTATGGGAACCACTTGATTTTTAATGTGAAATGCCTCTATCTTCGGATCCCATGCTCGAACTAAGAACTCCAAGAGTTCTATTTGTTACCTCATTCTCGACAATTTGAAGTAATTAAGTAGTCTACAATCTCTTAGGGCTCTTATAGTACCTGGATCATTCAAGGAAATCATATATTTTTCTTCATGTTCTCTTTCCCTCCATGTAATCATCATTATAATCCGATGGAAACCTAAAATAAAACCATGATATCCATTAGATTCCATTCATTACAAAAAAGTAGGCAAATTTTGAGCACAACATGAAAACCAAAAACTTGAACTACGCCCAACACACTCCCTGGGTTGAGACAATGAGTTGCATATGCAGGTACCCTTCACTTTACCTGCTATGCAACACAGGTTTTGACATTCAAGGGTGTGTTGCCCTCATTTTGGGCAGAATTTACCCTAGGGGCCTTAAAACCATAAATATCTGCAGAAATTGGAGATGAAATGAATACCAAAGGGAAGAGGGGGTTCATGCTACTAACCTGGATCAAATGGCAACAAAAAACATCCACAGAAATGACTGTAATCGATGACTGAAGTTCGGGGGAAAAATCAGGTTCAGAGCTCCAAAATGTAAATGGTAACTATGGAATGGTAAAAATGAATAGTGAAACTACTTTTTATAGTCATTTAATTGTTTGCAAGTTAAATTTATTGCTATGACTATGGTTTTATTACGTTTTTCTTATGAAACAGTTATTTTTAATCCATTTTATGTTGCTCTAAAACAGGACATACAACTGATGAACAGATTAGTCGTGCATATTTATTCAGAGAATGACTTGACCACAAAGCATACTTTTCCTCCTTATTTTTCGAGCTTTGATAAAAAGGAAAAAGGATTTGAAGCACAATTTTGTCTCTTTTTTGAGCTTCGATAACAGCAAAAAAGGAACCCTTGGAGTCTTCTTTCAACTCTTTTTAGACTTTGATAATGTGAAAAGATTAGCGAGCACTTGTATTTTAGAGCTCATTAAAGTAAATGATTTGATATCTACTCAATATAAGTTTAACCCTTTTCCGGACTGAGATAAATTATTTATGAAAAAGGAATACCTTGGTTAAACATGACCAAAGAGGTTCTCTCAGATATTATTTTACACTTTTTCGATTTTGAGAGACAAATTTACGAAAAAGTACTTATGGAATTTTATTTTGTCCTCTTTTTTCAAACTCATTAAATATGAAAAATGACCGGGCTATCACTGTCGTTAAGCTCGTTAAAACATAAAATAGTGATGAGCTTGTCGATCATGGCAAGAATCGAGTTTCATTCATTGCTAGACTCATTAAATTATTAAATAGCAATACTTTATTCACCCGAAGGGTTTAATTATAGATTAATAAAATTTTATCCTCCTCAAGCTTGTTAAAAAATAAAGAGGTACTGGTCGACAAATCATCGGGGAAAATTTGGGAAAAGTGAGAAAAAATTTATTTTTGGTAGCAAGTCGCTCTTGAACATGACACTTCATTCACTCCATGTTCGTGATTGTTTGGGTTGGGTAATCATCTTGACGGTTCATTCATACTTATGGTTCATCATACCTTCACTTCAGTTTGGGTCAATGTTTCCAACTCATCACAGTGTCGCCGATATGTTCAAGAGAAGTCATCTAGTTATTTAAAACTCATCCTTCTGCAATACTCATAAACCTTCATTCTCATGACCGTCATCCCTGAAAATTGCTATATCAAGTCATGCCCTTGTCTCTGAAATCAGTAACTCCTGTTTTGCAATAAGGTGACTTCCTGTCGACAACAAATCAATATCCACGAAGTTCACTTAGAAACATCTAACTCCAGTACCATGAGGCTTGTTACAACATCGACAAGATCCTCACTTCCAGACCTTTGACCGAAAGATTTTGTTTAGCATTCGAAATCAAATCATCTATTCACGCCTTACGAAATGTACTGCAGTACCTTGAGGGCCATTGACATTAATGGTGGTTCTCTCGCGTTTGTTAATAGCTCACATCATTGGCTGGTAATCAAATGATGTCTTTCCATGTTCAAGTACACATCATATATTCGCATGGCTAGACTGTAGGTTTTAACCTTGTATAGAAATTATCTACGAACGAATCTTTAAAACAAAAAAGAAACAATAGCAAGAGCATAAAACATAAAATAGATAAACATAGAGATTTTCCCCTGGATCCTAAATCGGGATGACCAGCTTGATTTTTCATTATATTCCTTTTAGTGTTACAACACATATATATACATGTCGAAGCATACATAAGCCCCAATCCATTAACCCTGGATTAGAACATAACCGTAGTTCCCTTGACTGGATCTACAAAATACCAAGGGCCAAAAACCATCATGCCCCAAAACCATGTGCAAACTCATGCACAAAACCATGGGCAGGTCCACCCACCAGAAAATAAGGACCAAAACAAATTTTCCGGGGCGCTACCCTGGACCTCAACAGGGGGGGCTATTGCCCCCATGCATGACTAGTCATGGAAAGAATATAACACAAACCTAAAATTCTCCCACTTGTTGTTTTCTTTCCCTAGGGGGCCACAAGAGAGCTGAGTCATTAGCCCAGCTTTGCAACACCCATTGTTTCTCTACACCAAGAGAACTTTTGATTGCTCATAGACTTTTTCAATGCCTCTGCAACATTCTTCAAAGTGTCCACCTTTACCAGCAACACCCTTTTAGCTTCAACCATATATCTCACAAAGTGATATTGAACATCAATGTGCTTTTTCTTTGAATGATAAGCAGTGTTCTTAGCCAAGAAAATTGCACTTTGGTTATCACAGTCTATTATTATCACTTGCTACACCAACCCCATACTTGAACACAATCTCTACAACCAAACTGCTTCCTTGCTTGCATGAGTGGCTACCATGTATTATGCCTCTGTAGTTGAAAGAGCCACTACAGTCTGTCTTTTACTCATCCAACTTGTTGGGTTTCCCATGTTTTGGCCAGGTTGGCAAGACCAAAAGATGAGACAACATAGAACCACTTTAGAACCTCAGGCTCTAGCCCTTCTGGGTTCAGAGAGGGATCTCTCTATGGGAGTCTAAGGATGTATCTTTGAGGCTCAGGTTTAAGATGTTAGGATAGTTGTATGTGTAGGGTTTGTTTGTTTGGTTAAGAGTTTGGTTGTTGGGAATCAGGAATGAAGGGACCATCATAAGACAAGGGTTAGCAGCAAGGTATCCCGGCAAAGGTAAATGACTCAGAGAACATCAAGGCCATTGGGAAATGGAGTCAAGAAAGGATTTACTTGTGTTCAATGTGCAGGCTTCCAGTTGGGCTAGTCATCTAGAGCATTTGGATCTTAAAGATGATAGGTGGAGTGGAACATTGAGGACTGAAAATGAGAGGAGAAAGACCAATACATTCTGTCTATAGATCAGGTCAGAGGTCATTTAACTCCAGACCTGCTTGGACAAAATCAGAAGGCAATACAAGGGTTCTTAGAAAGGTTAACTGGTCACGCAAGGATCCTAGTGGACAGGGCTAACACTAATCCCCAGTGTCCCAAACCTTCCAGCTAAATCCTATCAAGAACATCTGAATCTAGATTTCATCAACTCATACATCAGAGAGCAAGAAATAACATCTACTACACTGGTTAAATCAATTGAAATCAATATTCAGATACACATATAAGCAGAAAACATTAAGTTAGGGAGAGCAAGAAATATAGGGCACCTATCGAGGGTGAATCATATATTATACTTCTATTGCCTACCAGCAGAAATGAAATGAAATGGAGTACACAATGAGAGCAAGTCAATCACAAATACAGAGAAAAAGGAAACATCACCAACTGCTTTAGATCAGGATCCAAAGAAATGTGCTTGTCATATTAAAAACAAAACCAATCAGGTACAACTTTGCCCACAGGCTGAACATTCAGCCTGAATACATCATAGCTCAGCCTATCTTACAATATTACACAGAGAACTTGTCTCAGAAGGAAAACACTTGCGTTTCACTGATATCTCATCAACAACCATTACCATGTTTCTTTCTGTGCTTTATAGCAGATGATGAACAGAAGATCGACTGAGAAGATAGGTGAATACTAAATGTAACGTTAAATACACAAATGAATGCAGAGCCAAGACCCATTCTGTTTGAATGCTTGAGTATTTAATCTTTGTCACCTCTTTATGCAGGAGTGATCTTCTTCAGTTATGACTTTGACATAATTTGGCTGTAGTACTCCTGGTGCTTTCAACAAAAATAAAATAATCTGATGGAGAAAAGCATTCTGCTGATGCATAAACCCAGATGGTACCTGCTACTGTGCTCAAGATCCTTCGGATCGATCCTCGGGGTCTTCAAACTACTGCTTTTCCTCTTAAAACACTGATCTAAGGCTTAATATCCTCATTAGCTGGCCTTAATCTCCCTTTTCTCTGTACTGGAGCGCTTTACTGCTTCAATTCTACCTCTGACAGGTTAGTTCAGGTTTTAATGGTGATGGGAGATTCTCAAATTTTGGAATCCCGCTTTTCCTTAGTGCAAATCCCGTCAGCCACTTTCTTTGACAATTTTATAGCAGCGCCGGCCCTTGGAGTTAATCCTGTCTGCAAACGTCTCCATTAAGATGGTACGACCGGAATATGGAGTTTTTCACCTCTAGAAACCCTACAAAACAACAAACTGGATGAGGAAACAGACCTAGGGGTGGCGGACATGATGAATATGATGAGGGTGACCATGTAAATTTCCGAGGGGAAAAAATGCTTAGGTTTATGGTGAGGGTTCGACGACAAATGGTCTGAGAGGTGGATGCACAGTGGAGGAAATTTGCATGGAAAAACAACGTAAAATGACTTCGGAAACAAATATATGTGGAGAGACGTGTGGACGTATGGCAAGGATACGCGGAGGTGATGTGGCGAGACGGGGTGACGGTGGAAAAGTTAGCGATGAAAGAACAGATCTGGGCTGTGGATTATGGTGGAGATCGATGGAGGGGAGTAACGGATAGTGGGCCAGCGGGCGCGATGGATAGGGTTTAAACAGTGCGCAGCTTCCATGAATGACAGCCCTTGGATGGGCTCCCTCAGATCTGATGGCTCTAAACGATTCCGCTGGGCGTCCCGCACCGGAGGTTAATGCGCAAAATGAGGGCGGTTTTGGAACAGTGAGGAGGACAGGTGTCAGGAGCTAAGTGGAATCGTTGGGTGTCGGGGCAAAACCGCTCCGCGCTCATCGATGGTGCAGAACAAACCGGCGGGTTTTGAACTGTGAAGGCGGGGGTGGGGACCACCGGTTCGAGCGAGCTCCACGCCATCGGATCATACATTAATTTGGACGGCGGAGATCCATCGATCCAACAAAACATATTAAAGCCTGAAAATGCGCGTTTGCAAAGGTTTTTTAATGAATTTTTCGCACGGGGAAAGGTTTGGAGGGGCTAAGTGCCTAGCAGATTAGGTGTTGGTCATGGCGTTGGGTCTCATGGGAGAGGAAAGTGTGGGGGTTAATGGAGAAAGGGGCTAGGACAAATATAATGTTGGAAATGGGTTTTAATCCATTTCTAAGGTATATCGAAGCCTTTTAAGGGCAACGATAGGGGAATGAAGGGTGGGAACGGTCAAAGTAGGGGCAAAAACAAGATTTAGAGAGGATTTAAAGGGATAATGGGGGGGTTAAAGGGGAGCTTTGACAAAGGGAAAATAGGGGTAAAATGGGGGCTTTTGTAGGGGTATAAAGGGAAATAATGGGCCTTTTGAGAAATGAATTAGCAGAGGGACTATATGTTAGGTACATCACACAGAGACTTCAAGGAGGATGAATTTTCAGGGGAAAGAAATTCCTTGAAGGCTCAAAAACAATCTAGTCCCCCAGCTTGCTTATCAAGAATTTCATAGGGGGGCTAACAGTGGCTCCACGTGGGGATGGCTTCTGCTTGGAGGAGTCAAGAAACTAGATATGATCTTTGAAGTAGGCCAGATGCCTGGTGCTATAAGCCATCCTTCTTCTTACTTTGAATTCAGCTGCCACAGTTGTTAGATACACAAATCAGCAGAAACATCCTCCCAACCGATCTACCTACCCAAACTACAGTCCTAACAATTTTCCCTTGGGTGCATTTGAGCTAGCATACGCTTTACATCATTTATTCTTATAGACATAAAAACAGACCTATTCTAAATCTACCCTTATTGCTCCCTGAGACCAGATTAAACTGTTGGTCTCATGTGATTCTCTATCTATACTACTACCTGCTGGGATTAAACTGTCCAACAGGTTTCTTCACCTACATTCTAAGACAGGAAATTTAAACACAGGCAAGTCAGGATTAGACGCTCTGACTTACTGTACAGAAGCTTATAGAAGACAAAACTGTGAAGGCATGTGATTCTGCAATTTTGAAACATCCTTCTTTCTCTGTGACTCAGTTTTTTATCATATTTGAGTCACTTTTTTTTCTTCGATTTCAGCTCTGGTTTTGGGCATGTTAGAGCTGATTCTTCTTTTCCTTGCTGGTCCAAATTTTGAGCATATTGGGACCAGCTATTCTTCTTCCTTTGGCTCAGATTTTGATCTTGTTTGAGCTATTCTTTTGCATTCCAGAGGTTCATGTTTTGAGCATGTCTGAACCTCTTTTTCCTTGAAAATAAAGACTGCAATGGTATGTACAATGGAAATGAAACTGGAAATGGAAATCAGTAGAAGTATTTTTTGAGCATCCTGCCATTGATAGGACCCCCAAACAGCTCTGTGCCATCAAGTTCTTGTAGAAAAAACGCATTAGGACCCACAGTGGCTTGTATGATATATGGACCCTGCCACAAGCTATCGAATTTGCCATGTTTACCTTTGTCCTCTCGTCTTGAGTCCCACTTCAAAAATTTGTCTCCAACTTGGAAATTAGCAACTTTGGTTCTTTTATCATATAACTTCTTTATATTATCTTGAATTTTGACTGCTCTATTGTAAACCTGCTCTCTTGTTTGCTGAAGATGGATTGTTTCATTTATCCTTCTTATCATGATGTCTTCCTCTAATTGGATCTCCTGGACAAGCTTGATTACTGGAACTCCAAGGCTGGTGGGAAAAACTGCTTCTGTTCCATAAACCAGCTGGAAAGGTGACATGCCAATAGATTTCTTCGTGGTGAGCCTGTCAGCCCACAAAGCATGTACCAAATTTTTATGTCATGACCTTTTGTTTTCCTCCAGTAGCATTTTAATGATTGTAACCAGGCTTTTATTTGATGATTCAGCTAGGCCATTACCCTAGGGGTAATAGGCAGTTGAATGTCCAAGTGTTATCCTGTACCTGTGACAGAAATTCACCATCCTTTTGGATCCGAAAGCAGCAGCATTTTCAGTGATTATTTTCCTTGGACAGCCAAACCGAGATAAGATGAAGTCTTCTAGGAACCTAATGATGACAGAATCAGTGGCATTCCTAGTGGGTATGGCTTCTATCCATTTAGTGAAGTAATCTGTAGCAGTTATGATCCATTTATGTTGTCCAGAGGAGGCAGGGTGAATTTCTCCTATAAAGTCCAGGCCCAATTGCATGAAGGGACCTTCTATGGTGATAGGTTGCAGGGGGAGGGGGAGGAGCTTTCTTTTGCCCTCAAATATTTGGAATTTATGGCATGTGGTTGTCACTTTGTGGACATCATTAAACAGAGTAGACCAATAATAACCAGCCCTGAGTATTTTATTTGTTGTGGATTTCCAACTTAGGTGGCCTCCACATTCTCTAGCATGAAATTCTTGTTTGACATTTTCAGTTTCAGTTTCAGACAAACATTCCAGCAATAGGCCATTTGGGCCTTTCTAGTATAATTTTTCATTTAAGATGCATTAGTTTCTAGCTTTAAGTTTTGTGAAACTGGCCTTTGTTTTGGATAGTTCTGGAGGGGCATTGAGATTGGTGAGGACATAAAGGATGTCAGAATACCATGGAGAGTTTTGGAATTTCTCTTGTATAGTGGGATCAGGCAGGCTTTCTTGCTCATCCAAGGTATTCATCATGTTAATGTCCAAGGCCTGCAAATTTGTCTCAGCCATTAATTGGGCCAGACCTTGACCTTTAATTAGCTTGGTGGGTTTAATTTCAAGGTCATATTCTAGGATGGTAGCAATCCATTTGCCCCTTTTTCCATCAGGGTCTTGGGACAAGATATCTCTAACCACTATATTTGGCACATAGGAAATGGTATGAGAATGCAGAATGTACACCCTAAAGTCTTTTAAGGCCTTGACCAGGGCATAGGCCTACTTTTCCATGATGTTGTACTTTAAGGGTGCATCTCTTAGGGCTTTACTAAAGAAAGCTATAAGTTGTTCATTTCCTTCTGGATTTTTCTGTAGCAACACCGCAGCTATTGTATGTTGGGAAGCAAATGAAAAGATAAAAAAATCCTTTGAGAAATCAAGGTTGATAAGGATAGGGGCTTGGGTGAGTGCAAGTTTTATAGATTCAAAATATTTCTTAGCTCCTATAGTCCATTTAATTCCTTCACCTTTCCTAAGCATGTTAGTCATGTTCCTAAGGTGTTCAACAAGATTGGGAATAAATCTCCTAAGGAAGTTGATTTTCCCAATGAAGGACTTTAATTCCTTGATGTTTCTTGGGTGGGTGATCTGAAGTATTCCCTCAACTCTCTGAGGATCTATCCTAATCCCTTTCTCAGATATAATGTGACCAAGAAGCTTACCTTCTTGCAGTCCAAAAACAGTTTTCTTGGGATTTAGTGACAGACCATACCTTCAACATTTTTCAAAAACTTTCCTCAGATGTTTCAGGTGTTCCTCTTCAGTTTTAGAAAAGACAGTTAAGTCATCCAAGTAGATAACTATGAAGTGTCCTATCTCATATGAGAAAGCTATATCCATCGCTCTCTGGAAGGTAGCTCTAGCATTCATCAGTCCAAAAGGCATCTTCACATACATGAAGGTGCCCCACGGGGTGGTAAATGTTGTTTTGAGTTGGTCTTCTAGGAGTACTAACACTTGGTTATATCCTGAAAATCCATCTAATAGGGAAATCCTCTTAGAGCCCACTACTTTCTGTAGGATATGTTCCATTCTAGGAAAAGGATAGTTGTCTTTTAGTGAGGCTCTATTAAGGTTCCTAAAATCTATGCATAATTTGATCTCCCCTGTTTTCTTCCTTACAGCCACTAAGTTTGATACCCAATCAGAAAACCTAACAGGGACTATTATGCCTGCCCCATACATCTTCTTGATCTCTTTTTCAACTGCAGGCAATTGTTTTGGATTGATCCTGCGCAGTTTTTTTCTAAAAGGCTTCTGATTTTCTTTCAAGGGTATTTTGTGTTGAATGATATTGGTGTCATAGGCCTTTAAGTCCTCATAGCTCCATGCAAACACATCGATGAATTCCTTGAACAGGTCAATGTATTTCTTCTTCATGTCTGCAGGTATAGACTTAGCCAGTTTGATCATTTTGGGTTTATCTTCAGTACCTATGTTGCATTCTTCTACATCTGATTCTGCATGTTCTATGGTGGGCTTCTTTGCTACATCATCGAAGTCAAAAAGGTCCTTTAAGGGTGCCAGGCCTCTGGGTATATTCTTGTCTTTGTCCTGCAACACTTCAATCTCTTCGGTATCTGCGTTTTTGCTGTGTTCATTTAAATTTTCAGTTCTATCAGAAAAAAAGGTTTATCTCTATGTTACAGGGTGTTTCTTTCTCATCTGAGGAATCTTCATTCAGGTAGATGTTGTCAGAGTTAAAGTCTGAATCAGAGAATTCAAACTCATTTCTGCCTATCAGGAAATCCTCAATCTGTTTGTCTCCTTCAAAAACCTGCCAATATTTTTCATTGTCTGGCACTGCAGGTCTGAATTTGGTTTGAACGATGATCTGCTGGTCACTGGGAGCCTTGGGATATGAGCTAGCTAGGTGAGCTAATCCGTTAGCAACAACGTTTTGACCTCTAGGAATGAACACTAAATCATATTCAACAAACATTTTCAGCAAATCCAGAGTGTCATTCATGTATGCCCTAAGCCTAGGGTGTTTTGTTGAATACTCACCACTCACCTGTTTGACAACTAACTCAGAGTATCCTCTCACAGCTATCTTACAGGCCCCTGATTTCTTCAATAAATTCAGACCCAGGATGAGAGCCTCATATTCTGCAATGTTATTTGTACACTTGAAATGCAGATTAACAGCATGACTCTCAGCATGGTGACTTTCTATATTACGTAGCCACATCCCTACCCCAACAGTTTTCCTAGTATAGGACCCATCAAAGTTCATTTCCCACAGGGGTTCGTCGTTTATTTCATCTTCATTCCCTCCCCTACAGCTGGATTCGCCATTACGTTGAGTTGAGATGTTTGTGCTGGGAAGGGGGTCATTTTGTGGTTCATTATGGGCGTGGAGATCAGGGAGGTGGCTAGCTTGATGTTTTTGTTTTGTTTTTGTTTCATTCAGAGTTACGTTTTCTATACCCCGCCCATGGTTTTCTTCATCGTATTCTTCTACGGTAGCCATTACGCTAAAGTCCATGGGTTCTACGTTGTTGTTCATGTCTCTATTTTCTGACTCCGTCTCTCCTGGAGATTGATCGTTGTAAAAAATGAATGAATCCAGGTCTGTGTGCACAGAGTATAATGGTGAGCTTTCAGGTTTTTCGGGGCTAATGACTAGAAATTTCATTTGGGACTCTCTATACAATCTTCTAAGTTGGCCAAAGATAGGGATAGTAGCATATGATCCATCCATCTGCATTGTTCCTTGCAGCTTGGCTCCCCATGATCTTGACAATAGCATGCCATACTTGGGTGGCACATCTGCTACCACCACATCCATGACCATAAATTTAGTAGGAATCTGAGTCAAACTCACACATAAATCTTTGATCAGGCCTAGGCATTTCACTCTGCTAGAGTCAAATGAATATATATCTTTGTAGGGTTGTGTTATCTCTAGACCTAGCTTTTCCATCACTACCTTAGGCATTAAATTGTGTGATGCTCCAGAATCATGCATGGCGTTGTGAAGTATCTTGTCATGAATGTTAAGACTGATATAGAAAGGTGGAACTACCCCTTCCTGAAATTTTCCTTCAATTTTTGGACCAAAGAGTAGGGTTGGTTGATCATCATTCAAATTTACAGAATAATTCATTTCTCCCAGATTCAATGCTTTCAAAAATTGGCCTTTATATACATCTTGAGTGGCCAGCTCGGATAATGGTACAAATATTTTTATCTTGGCAATCTCACTCTCTAAATTGAAAGTGTATTTTGTTAGTCATCAGTATTTTTTACTTGTTAGTGATGACTAGATCCATAGCTGAGTTTTCTAGAAGCTGATCTCCATATATCAATTTTTCATCTAGAAAACCCTCATAAAACTTTTTCGCCCTCCTACTTTTTAGTCCGCCCATGTCAAGGTTAAACCTCATTATCACTACCCTATCTAGCTTTAGCCCTACTGGTCTTCCCATCAGCTCTAAAAGGACAATCCAATTCTGTTTTAAAAGCCTCCCTTAAGTTAGGCAGTGGCGCTTTAAGGCATTTTACGCTTGGCAACCATCAAAAGGCCAAAAAACCTCCATCTGCTACAGACCAATCATGACAGACCTCCCACTCTACAAATGAAATTAATCACAGCCCTAAGTCGCGCCACTTACACGCCCCTAAGTCTCAGCACTGCATAGACCACAGTCCTAAGCTGATTATTATGTGTTTTGCAGTGTTTTATAGATTTTACAAAGACAGGAAATATATCATCATCTCAGGAGAAAATTCTTGAATCCACATTTAGAAGAACGGCTGCTTCTCAATGTCAACATGAGCCTGAGATACAATCTGCAGGGCAAGGAGTTTCTCATCAAACCCTTGCACCCTCCATTCAGCATGAAAAAACAGTAGAAGAAAGATAACACTGTCAAACAGACTAGTAATTTTTCATGGCCAAGAACCTCCTTCATCTATAAGCAGATTGTTAAGGTGCCTCCTTCATCCACAATCAGAGGGTGATGGCCAATTTTGACTTGAAGAATTGCAAAATTGACTGTAAGCATAGGTTTGTTTTTACTAGACAGTGAAACAGTGACTCAAGGTTTCTGAGGGAAAGTGATGATCAAAACAGGGCTAAGATCTGAAATTGTGAAAGACAAAAGAAAGCAGAGTTTTTGGTCTTATGCCCTAAGAAAGAAGATAAATTGAAGTTTCATACATCATCATCATGGCGAAACAAAAAGAGATTCCATTGATCAAAGCCATCATAACAAAATACCTCTGCAGGGGTGTTAATATGAGTGACTCAAATCAGTGTTGAGTATGAAGATACTTCAGTAAAAAGGACCTCTGTGTACCCTCTTATGTTTCTTTTGGGCTGTGGGATAAAGTCTATGGTTTCCAGATAAACATAGAGAAAGACAGGCAAGTAGTACACAGTCCCAGACATGAGACATCTTGATATCATTCAAAGCACCAGTGCAAGTTCAGGTGTTGCTATCTACACTCCACCACAAAGACAAATGTGTCCTTCAGATGCAATAGGGTTGGTGTTTTCAAAGTTTCATTAGGAAGAAGATGGCTAATAAAAGCCTTGGTATCTATGAAATATTCCAGCAGTCATTCCACATCTCATATACTTGCCTCCTCAACACAAAGACAGAAACAGGTTATGATATGAGTTTTAAAACCCTGGAAAACCATGGAAAGCTAATCAGGCATGTCATTATTTTCCACATGAAAGCAACTCCATTTATAAACAAGTGCCTTTTCAAATAGGTTTATCATAAGTTAACAGAGAAAATCTGAGCCTGGTTCTCCAAGAGATACTGCAGCTAGTATACAGATTCATAAAGTATAAAAGGACTTTGGCATACTCTCAGATTTTGAAGAGGTTTTCAAAACAAGTATAAACATGTCATTATAAAAAGTTAGAGGCATCATATCAGCACACTGTGAGCAGATGAAGGACTGTAAAAAGAAGGCTCCTTCTTAGAAAAGGGATGATCTAACATGGGTGAGTACAACTACATTTTACACCTATAGTCAAATTTCAGTTCACAATGGGCATCATTTAATTCCAAAAAACACTAAGAGAAAAGTGTTGGTTTATACTGCAAAAAGGGAAAAGGACCTCTGTCAAAATGTCAAAAGACATCCCCTGCAGCATAAAATATCTTCTATGGATGGCCTCTTTCATAGCAAAGCACCAGAAATGTTAAAAACATGACAGTTTACCTTCTTCCTCCACAAAAGGAATTGTAAACAGGAATACAAGCTCATGAAAGGAAAGAAGGAATGCGGCATATTTTTCAAGGTTTTATAAATCATTGAAGGCAGAATCTACATGCCACTGTTACAAAAGGAGACTTTTTTCCCTTAAGTAAGAAACAGTCAGAAGTCTAAAGGAAAAATTTCCCAAAAAAGGTTGTGTCACTTCAAAAAGGAAGGTTTGGCTTATTTAATGAGAATTATCACCATGTTCTCATTTAAGAAAAAGAAGAGAGTCATAACTATGATCTCGCAAAGGGGTAAGAACTTCACGTTTTAAGTATGAAAACAAAGAGCTTTGCTGAGTGTTTTTTTTTTTTTTTTTTTTTTTTTTTTTAAGGGGACCCTTGGTAAAGTGCAACAAGGGTTTTATCCCTTTTCATATACAAGGGATAAGGGCTATTGCCCGCGCATTTTTCAACTTTCAAACATTCCAACTGGAGCACCTTTGCTGCCCTCGAGATCAAAGAAGAGGATTCAGATCAAATTGCACAGAAGTTTTCAGTTTTAAACCGCGCGGCGCGCCTGTATATGCGCGCGGCGCGCTCAGAGGGAAATTTACACGGGCGGATAACCGTGGCGCAGCGCGCCTGTGCGCGACGGTCGCCGTGACCCGACAGCCCATGTGCACGGCGCTTTCTCGTTCAAACGCGCTGTGTTTGTTGTTATGCCTCCAACACGCTTTCAAGAAGCTTTCAAAGCCACTCCAACTCTCCAATAAAGCCTGCCACCTTTTGTAAAGGTATTCTATGTGCCTTTTTTCCCTTTGCAAAACTGTTGAATAGGGTGAAAGAGATAAAATCTCGGTGTGAATCTTAGTTCTGAGTTGTTGCAAGGTAGAGATGTTTCTTCTTAAAGAACGAGGTTTTCAGTAGTCATTTTGGCTCGAAGAAAAACATCAAAGAGTATTGAAATTGCATTGATATAAAAACTATTGTGGCTACCTTCAAACTGTATTGAAAGAAGAAGCACAGGGTTTGGAAATATGAAACTATGGGTCTGTGTTCAAACAGAATTGGTCATTACATGATGTTTTCACCTTTTCAGAAGTTCCCTCTGTGTTAACCAGGCAAGAAACAAGGTTTTGATGGTCCATTCCATAGAGCAATGTCAATGAGTGAAAACTGTCGTTGCGGTCTACAGGTGTGTGTGGGAAACTGGTATAAGGGACAGTAGGGTTTAATGAGGTCGGTGTTCTGTTTAAAAAGGAGTTTTGTTGCTACTTGACTGACTAAAAAACCTGTGTTGACACATCAAACACTGCAAGTTTGATCACCCTGCCCTATGAATAGTCAACTTTGGACTATGCATACATTTTGAGTGACTGTGTTTGTCGTGATAAATTGATTGGTCGAAAATTATATCAGAAGGGAGCAGTGTCTTGATTAAATAAAAGTCTTGATTGATTGAACTGCTGTAGATTTTTAAAAACTCTCACCAAACATTGTAAACCCTGTCACCACATCTATAAACACAGTAACCTTTGACTGTGTGGATGCCTGTTTTGACTGTCTATTTTCATATTTCTGAATACACTGGTGAAGTGGCCTACAAGGAAAAAAACAGTGTCCTGAAGCTCAGAAGTTTGTGTGCTTACCTTTGTCTAGGATACAAGGTTATACTGTATCATCTAATCATCTAAAAGCAGGGTTCTCTTACCACCAACACAGGAAAGTACCTTCACTATGTTTTCTTTGATTGACTATGTATGCCATTATAAGTGTGTGCTGATTAATATACAAAGGCAAGAAAGGGTTTTTTTTTTAAAGGACAGGGTCTTATATCAAAGGAGGGCATTTCACACTATCCTCAAAACCATTGCTGCTTTATCAAACAGTGAAGTGACAGAAGACTGAGACAGATTTTAGCTCCAAGAAGGCATTTTAAAGACAGTCAGACAGTTGGGTGCTTCAAGAGCTTATTTAGCCCAAAATGCCTCCTAGGCAAGACAGCAGAAGCGGTTTACACAAGAGATATGAGCCAATTTCTACTGAGGAGGTCAATGCACATCCATCCATCCCTTTCAATTTTCATGAGGTAGGTTGTTTGGATTTCTGCCAGAGAGTGCAGGAGGTCAAAATTTTCTCGCCCTTGACACACCTATGCACCCTGAGGTTCCAAAGCAAACATTTCCAGGTAGCAGACCTTGATTTCAAGTTTTCCCCGAGATCAGTGTCTAAAGCCACAAAAATTCCACATCATGGCGAGAAATGGTTCAAGCAAACCCATCTAGACTTGGATGACTACAAGCCTTTCATCAAGCCCGAGCACAGGGAAACATGCACTGCTATTTTTCCTTTCTCTCATCTTCTTGCCAGCTATGCTCCTCTTATGAAGATCATAATGAAATATTTCACCTGTGAAGGGAGATTCTCCTGAGTATATGCATACCACATCCGACTGTTGATGCACTTCACTAGAACCAAACAACTCAATCTTCCTTACTTCTTGTGCAAAAGTATTGAGAAAATGGCCTCTTCTGTCCAGAAAAAGCCTCCATCACAACAAGTAGCTTCTCTATGCCATCATTCTATGATTAAAATCATCATCCTCCACTAGCTAGAGAAGAAAGAGGTTCCATGGGATGTTTTCATTAGTCACCCAGACTTCTCCACTGTTCCTCTGGTCCATATATCTCCCATCCCACCTGTTCATCGCCCTTTACCTTTGTCCAGCAGGCCTACTCCTAGAAGGCTCAAGATTACTACAGAACAGTCAGGACAGCATGAAGAAAAAGGACATGAAAAGGTAGAAAAAGAAGAGGACAAACATGAAGAAACTGATGAAGACCATCAGCATCATTTTGATGGTCAGGGGTAGCAGCTTGAGCCACAAAGTGAGCATGAAGTTGAAACACACCAGCAGCTTGATGTTGGTGAACAGGGGCAGCATTTTGAACAGCAAGAAGAAATAGGTGAAGAGCAGCAAATTGAAGATGAAGAGCAGCAGCAGTAGCAAGAGGAAAAGAGTGTTGAACAGCAGCATCTCAGTGAAAATGAACAGCAGGGACAAGAGGAAGAGCAGCAGCTTGATATTGAAGGTCATGAACAACAGTTTGGGCAGGAATTTGAGCAGCAGCTTGAGCCACAAAATGAACAAGAAATCCAAGCACAACAGCAGCGTAATATTGATGACCAAGGGCAACAAGAATTTGAGACAGATCAGCATCATGACATTGAAGAGAAAAAGCAACATGAAGAAGACACACAGTAGCCTCAAGGAGAGAAACAGTTTCAAGAAGATGACAAAGGCAAAGAAATTGTGCCTCCCTCTCCTAAAAAGACAAAGCCCAGCACAACAAGAAAGAAAGGGCCTAAGGCTGCCACTCCAAAAGTAACAAGAGTTGTCCCTAGCAAAAGAAAATCGCCAAAGAGGTCTCCCACTAGCATGCCAAGAAGGAAGAGTGCAAGGATAGCTTTCAAAGGCAAAGGAAAAGGCAAGATAGGAGAAAGTCGAGAACATGGAGGTGCATTGGCTGTCATTCCAATCCAAAGTGATGACAGTGATAATGAAGCCCTCATTCTTGAAAACCTTCTAATCCATCGAGAGGGTCAAATTGAAGCATTGGAGAATGACCTTCATCGGGCAAAGACCTTCAATCATTTCTTGGAGATCCAAAATAAACAAATGAGTGTCCATATGGCTGTCCATGAGGCACGAGAAATCAAATACAAGAATGAGGCTGCTAAAGCACAAGTAAGGATAGAGGAGCTCATCGGTGAGTTTGATGAAGATGAAGAAGAAGACCAGCCTAGGCGGAAGAGGCCTAGAACCATAGGGCTTAAAAGAGACCTAGAAAAGCAAAGGGAAGAAGAACAGTCCCATCTTCAATCCTTTCCCCTCACTGCACTACTTGAGCAAGAAATTGAAGAAAATAAGGAGGCATGGCTAGAAAGAGCCAATACACACTTGGAGATGAAGCTTGAAAAGGCAAACAGAGACCTAGAGCTGCAAAGGAAGATGACACATCACTATCAAAAGTTGAATCAATTTGCCCGGCGCAAGCTAAAGGCCACCCAAGAGAAACTGAAGGAAGAAAAGAGGAAGCGCCCGGCACGGAAAGAGAAGAAAGGCATATCAGCACTTGACATTTTGGCTTCAGCTTCGGAACATGTTGCCAAGGACCCTTGAGGGTCATGCACCCCAATTTTGAGCTCATTTTGACAATTTTTGGTTTTTTGGCATTTTTGGGTTTTTGGTCAAAAAACTCATAAATTCGCCATTTCATTTTGAGGATTCGTCAAGGTAGGAGAATGGTACCATTAGATGCCATAATTTCATGAGCATGTCCTCAGCAATTTTCAGAGCATCTAGGGATAATTTACCCCTTCAAAACAGCGAAAAAGGCTCGCATTTTGCACACTCTGCCCGGTCTATCAGCAGACTGTAATTTTCTGGCTTTTTACACACAGGTGCAGATTAGGAGGACTTCTAGGTATCAGATTGAAGAAATTTTAGTTGCACCGGAAATTAGACACTCAGAGCTTTCCAACGAGCTATCATGAGCCTCGTTTCAACATCAGGAAGGCTACCAAATGTTTCGGGAAAATCAGGGGACCTTTTTCTGATGTAAATTTGAAATATTTTTGTAATTTTTGAACTTCTAAAATCTGCTTTTTCCAAATGTGCGTTTAGCTATTTTTACACTTGGAAAATGATGCAAAGTCAATTAAATTCCCTTTTTTAGCAATTTTTAGATATTTTATGAGATATTTTTGTGCCTTGGGCTTTGCAAAGCCTCAAGGACAAGTTTAGATATTTTGATTAGGCCAATGAGGATGCAAGTTGAACCATGAGGTTTTCCTCACTTTAGCCTATATATTCCAAAGGCTCTCATTGTAAACAAGGCTGAAATTGAGAAGAGAAGCAATATATTGGTCATATGAGCTTTGGAGAAAATACTTGTGTTATGCTTTTGGATTGCCTCTTGAATGTTCTTGGATGGATGATGAAGGATTGTTGATGGATTCCATGACATGGTAGAATGGTATAGTGTCTCTTGCTTTGTTGTTGTCTTCTAGTTTTCATTCATGATACATGTTTCTTGTTTGCTATAGATCAGTAGAGAAAAAATTTGAGATATGCCCATGGAGGCACCTCAAAATTCCTGAATCTTCATAGCTTTTATGTTTTCTTCTTCCTTAGTTGCATTAAAGAATTCTTAACTACTCTTTAATAACTTGAGGATATTGTTGCTAGTTTCATTAATAGTTCTATGCATGTTGAGTAGGATGTATGGTGTGCCCTACTTACCTATGACTGTCCATAGTTCCATCCATGAAACTATCTCTTTGACTGATTAAGATTATCATTTTGTTTGAACCAAGGAGGCCTAGTCCCGATCTAGCCCTTTGCCTAAAACTATGCAAATCTTGTTGTTCAAAGTGCCCAATAACTTGAAGTACTGTGTTTAGGCATTCCGGCATAGTGTTTTGAGTTGTTAGTCCATCTTATGTGTTTTCCCCAAAGTCTGATAGCCATTTCCCAAATTTAGAGGGTCTTATACTTCTATGCATGGCTTGAATGTTTGTTTCTATGTGTTGATTAGTTTATAGTTACATTTTGCATGATTAAGGGTTTTCCTTACCATTTTTATGCTATCTATTGAACCAGTGATGCTTGAAACTCTTTGCTGTTCACAAACTTGATGTCCATTTACTCCATTTTTCCCTAAGATCCTTTCTACCTTGAATCAAATCGGCCCTTCAACAGCCTTGCATCGTCATCTAATAGCTTTCTTGACCTTTTGACCCCATAGCCCAGTTAATCTACATCTTGTTATCTATTTTATATCTTTGATCAGTTTCACCCCTCACAACTTAAAAAACCAAAACCAAAAAACATACTCCATAACTAGCCTAAAATCAGAACATGATAAGCAAACACATAGATAACCCTTACACATATAGAGAGAGCCCTCTCTAAGTCCAGGAATTCTAGGTACTCGGGCTCCAAAGCTTGGTTTGATGTTACACTGTCATTTGGCTTGCCAATCAGCCAAATCACAGGACCCTAACATAATGGAGATCACGGTGGGACCTACTGAGTACATGACAGTCTAGAAAACTTTTATAGACTCCTTAGTCCTTCAAATTTTAACTTAAACCATCAGCCTTTAGAATCATTTAGTGTAAACTCTCTGTTTCACCATCTTAGCAAAGTGATGAATCAGGTTTATAACACTCTTACATCCTAGGCTGCACATAAAACTCAGGTAAAACCACAAAAAACTCCCTTAGATTGGTTTTTGACAGTATTGGTGGTGGACCATACAAATATACCTCAAAACAACTGACAATCCACCTGGCAACTCGACTAGCCTCCAGTAGGCCTTACTATTTTACCAAACTCTAGGTTACTATCTGATAGACCTATCCCATCACTCACTAACATAGCGGGAGATGGTGGGACATTGAGTACATGACAGTCTAGCAAACTCTTATAGACTCTTTGGTCCTTTAGATACTTAAACAAGCAAGCAGCCCATAGACCCATTTAGAGTAAACTCTTTTTGTTCTCATCACCCTAGCAAAGTGTTGAAACAAGTCTAGGATACTTTAAACCATAGGCTGCACATAAAAATAGAAAAACCTTAAAAACATTTCCAGATTAGTTACTGGTGGTGGACCACAGCTATATCTTCACAAAAACAACCAAGTTCCACCTGGCGACTCCACTAGTCCATCCCTTTTATTTTTACCATCCTTCACCTTAGTAGAACTTTAGAGAGACCACCCATCCAAAACATTCGTCAATACCATCCTCTCTAAACTCTAAATCCAAAATCTGGCTTCACGAAGAATCAACACCAGATCCCATCCAGACCCAAATCCCCCTATCATAGTAGATGACCCAGAAAAGATCCTGTGGCAAGCTTCGAAAACTGACCATCTAGCTACTGGTAGATCCATCCGTAAAACAAGATCAGTACCTAAACATCTCACTCTCCTACCAGATTCACCTTTTGAATTAGAGTCATCAAAAACTCTTCTCAGAAGCAAATCATATAGTAAGATAAATTTTGACGATCTTGAACCCCTAGACCCACCACAGAGTCCTAGTATAGAAGCTTCACCTTCCACACCCCCCGATTTTCAGCTTCTCCATCACTTTGGCTCCCACCATCCCAGATCTGCTCAAAACCAGATCACTAGTCCAAGTTCATCCACCACACCTGTCCAAACCGCCACTGTTCAAACCACCTCAGCTCATCCCACTAGTCCTCATCTTGTACATCATCCATTACCTCCCGTCATGGCAGCCTGGTACGCACCTTTGGTGTTGCCACCGCCTTTGGCTCCTCTCCCAAATAAATATCAAGACAAAATCCCACACTTTACTGGAGAAGACACCACCACACCTCAACAGCATATAAGTAGGATGAGTGATGCTTATGAATACCTGGAGGTACAAGACGAGACCGTCAGAATGAGAATATTCGCCCAAAGCCTGGGTGGTGAACCCAAAACATGGTTCAAAAGCTTGACTCCAAACAGCATCCACAACATCCCAGAACTACATCAAATCTTCAGAAATAGGTGGGAAGTCTGAAGGAACCCTATTCAAATCCTATCAGAATATAACAACCTAAAACGGGAAAATGGGGAAAGTGTCCAGGCTTACTGCACTAGGTTCAACAGTGTGTATAACTCCCTCCCACCTCATTTCAAACCCCCACTTGGTTTAGCCTTGGCAAAATTTCCCGAGGGTTTTGATCCGGACATGACATATCATCTAAGAGACAAAGATCCCCCTACCTTAGAAGAAATGCAACAAATAGCAATAAAAGCAGATGCCAACTTAGCAGAAAAAAGGGCTAGGACTAGATCAGAAAGAAAGGTCACATATAAAGACGAGGTCTCCACTTCATCGCCTTCCCTAGATCCTAGAATAGATGACTTAGTCAAAACCATGGCCAAAATGTGGGAAAGGATAAATGAGAAGGCCCCTGTTAGAGACAGCCAGCCAAACCCTCCAAACAGAAACCGGAACCAAAACTTTAGGAGGGAACAGCCTCAAAACAGACCAAGGGAAAATGACCAACAAATTAGGCCACCATTTAATGAAAATTATGTGGAAGAAGATGATAGGGATACAGAACCCATTGGTGAAAGTCATTTGAACCTTATAGGGTCTGATAATGAGAGTGAGGTGTACCTCATAGAAGAAGAACAAGCGTTCTTTTCTCCTAATCAGGATGAGGCCAACTATGAAGATCTCGACGACCCTGCCATAGATTTTCAAAATGCCATAATAGAAGCTCACCGGCAATATGACCTTAGAAGCAAAAGAAGCCAAGATAATTCCAAGAAAGGTAATTCAGATACTGCTAAAACCCCTGATACCATCCTTAGGAAAGCAGTAAACAGTAACAAAATCATGGTCGAGAAGAGTGACCAAAACAAAACTAAAGTTACCCAAACTAGTCCTGACTCAAATGCTCCTAGTACTTCCACAAAAGTTACCGAAGCAACTATGGCAAACAAAATCCCAAAACAAGGCCAACAAACTCAGAACATAGAGAAGGTCATGGCTGAAAAAGCTGAAACAAACATATCCAAACTTCAGCTGCCTTTTAGTTTTGAAGGCGAAATCGCCAAGATCAAGATCACCATGCCTCTTACCGAACTCATCGCCCAAAACTCTTATAAATCCCAAGTTCTAAAGGTCCTAAACCTAGGGAATGATGCGAACACTGTTAATCTGGATGATGACACTCCTGAAGTGTTGTTTGGTCCAAAGATAGAGGGAAAATTCCAAGAAGGAACTACTCTTCCATTTTACATTAGCCTAAACATCCATGACCAGATCCTCCACAATGCCATGCTAGACTCCGGCGCCTCGCATAATCTTATGCCGAAGGTAGTAATGGAAAGACTAGGCCTGGAAATCACAAGACCATACAAAGACTTGTATTCATTTGATTCGAGTAGAGTCAAATGCCTGGGTTTGATCAAAGACCTTTGTTTTAGTCTGGCCCAAATACCTGTGAAACATCTAATCATGGATATAGTAGTGGCAGACATCCCTCCCAAGTACGGGATGCTTCTATCCAGATCTTGGGGAGCCAAACTCCAAGGGAATATTCAACTGGACATGTCATACGCCACCATTCCTGTGTTCGACCAGACAAGAATACTCTACCGAGAGTCACACATGAAATACATGATTAGTAGTCAAGAGAGGCCAGACAACATTCCAATGTATTCCTTACATTCTGACCTGAACTCTTTCATTATGCATATTGATGAAAACATGGAGGAAGAGTCAGAAGAGACTGAAATAAACTTAGATCCACCACATCAGCTGCCCCTGGTACTCTATGATGAACTAGACACTCAAAACTACCATGATCATGAACAGCTGTGTCATGAAGAAAGTAAGTATGTCCCTTCTAAGGTGGGATTAGAGCAAGAAACGCAAACCCTTATGTACTATCAAGCGAATTACTCTAACCCTAGTCAAACACCAGTAGTAACCTGCGGAAATTTTTTCCGGGCAAAGGCTTTAGAAGACTTACACATCATAAACCTGTTCAGAACCTGGGAGCAAGGGAGTTTAATGTTTCTACCATACCTCAAATATTTACCATCATATGGATCATCCACTGCAAATGAAACTTTGACTATAGCCTCAGCAGCTCAAAATCTAGAAAAAATACCTGATAAACTTCTTATAAGCAAGAATGATAGATGTAGTCCCAGCATACCTGAGCTACTAAAATTGGCTCATATTCTATCTTTTCATGAAGAACTCATAAATGCTAAAATCATAAATCTCATGCAGAATACCAATTTCTACAGGAAAAACAAGGGAAAATGTTGTGATACTTTTTCTTCCTCAAAAAATAACCTTGACAAGAGAAAACATAACAATCTGAATCAAACTATAATAATCAAGGATAAAACAGCTGGTCATAGAGTCGGTTTCGATTTTAGAAATACTACTGCATATCCCTATAACAGAAATTCTATTTTTTCTACCCAAGACCATGATATACCAATTAAAAGTGCTTTTAATCATGTGTTTTCGCAAAATGATGTTTCAGGTCATGTTCAAAAGATTCCCTTGCAAAGTAGACAGCTTAAATATTTTTTCCAGTTTGCGGGAGGTAGATCTAATTTCAAAATCAAAATTGCAAAACCACCCAATATCAGAAATCTGTTCATGAAGGTCATGTTCCCAGTTTTAAATTTCTACATTTTTGCATACCTTGATGATGTCATTATCTATTTCAAAAATGACCAAGAGTACATGCATTACTTGAGGAAAATGTACAGTAAGGAAAGGAGTGGAAATCAGATATTCAAAGAGGTACAGCGGGAAGATACCGATCTATTCAAAGATTCTTGCATGAATCCCTACGTCATGTTAGAGAGAGAAAACTTTCCAAATTTCTCTTTTCAGGAGTTAAGTGGGCCAAGGGTGAGAGGAGATCCTTACAAGGATAAGATGCTTAAATTTCGTCATTTCCAAGATTTCTGAGTTTGAAACACTTTCATTCATTGTACATACCATTGTTTGAAATATTGAAAAATAGGAAAGTCAAAAACAGTAAAAGATATAAAAGAGGGCAAGTGAAGATAGAAAAAAGCCCCATGTTCCAAAAAATAGTCTTTCGGAAAGCGAGCAAGTCTAAATGCCGCTACTAATACTTCAATGTCTTGTTCAACTATCTGGCCTAATCATAGCTGACCATGTTTAAATTTATTTGCTGATAAGTTAGTGAGTGAAAAAGATGGTCAACATTGTGTAAGATTGACTTATCACAGAGTTTAGATTAGGGATAGATTCTGGTTCCACATGCCTAAAACAGAACCAAAGAGAGAAGCGAGGGATGAAAAATACATTGTACATCTTAGCCCCGCTTGTCTAGTTTTCCTTTTGTTGCAAAATAATATTTGTGTGCAGCTTGTCTTTTATGCCGCAAATACATGACAAATCAGATTGTCTAATCCTGATTTGATCATCTTTTAAATTTCCTGTTTTATATTAGAGAACAAAATCTTGTCAAACTGCTTAATCTTGACAGTCGATCTAGCATAGGTAGAGTAATGAAGGAGATCATCAGTTTAATCTGAACTCACGACAGATATAAGAGTAGAAATAGATAGGTTCAATTTTTCAAAAAGAAAAATATACATTGTCAAAAGGCTGCTAGTTCAAATGCGCCAAAGAGAAGAAAAAATGTTAGGAAAGATAGTGGGGTAGGTAGAAATATCATTGATGTTAACCATGCTATCACTTTTCAAAAATAGCATCAAAGAAAGGTGAAATTTTGCACCAATGGGTAAGGCACTGGTCTTCATAAGCCAAAGATCTGAATTCTGGACACCTCCTGACGAGGAGCTGCCCTCCCCAAATGGAGCCACTGTTAGTCATCAGTATTTTTTACTTGTTAGTGATGACTAGATCCATAGCTGATTTTTCTAGAAGCTGATCTCCATATATCAATTTGTCATCTAGAAAACCCTCATAAAACTTTTTCGCCCTACTACTTTTCAGTCCCGCCCATGTCAAGGTTAAACCTCATTATCACTATCCTATCTAGCTTTAGCCCTACTGGTCTGCCCATCAGCTCTAAAAGGACAATCCAAGTCTGTTTCAAAAGCCTCTCTTAAGTTAGGCAGTGGCGCTTTAAGGCATTTTACGCTTGGCAACCATCAAAAGGCCAAAAAACCTCCATCTGCTACAGACCAATCATGACAAACCTCCCACTCTGCAAATGAAATTGATCACAGCCCTAAGTCGTGCCACTTACACGCCCCTAAGTCTCAGCACTGCATAGACCACAGTCCTAAGCTGATTATTATGTGTTTTACAGTGTTTTATAGATTTTACAAAGACAAGAAATATATCATCATCTCAGGAGAAAATTCTTGAATCCACATTTAGAAGAAAAACTGCTTCTCAGTGTCAACATGAGCCTGATACAATCTGCAGGGCAAGGAGTTTCTCATCAAACCCTTGCACCCTCCATTCAGCATGAAAACACAGTAGAATAAAGACAACACTGTCAAACAGACTAGTAATTTGTCATGGACAAGAACCTCCTTCATCTATAAGCAGAGGGTTAAGGTGCCTCCTTCATCCACAAGCAAAGGGCGATGGCCAATGTTGACTTGAAGAATTGCAAAACTGACTGTAAGCACAGGTTTGTTTTTACTAGACAGTGAAACAGTGACTCAAGGTTTCTGAGGGAAAGTGATGATCAAAACAGGGCTAAGATCTGAAATTGTGCAAGACAAAAGAAAGCATAGTTTTTGGTCTTATGCCCTAAGAAAGAAGATAAATTGAAGTTTCAGACATCATCATCATGGCGAAACAAAAAGAGATTCCATTGATCAAAGCCATCATAACAAAATACCTCTGCAGGGGTGTTAATATGAGTGACTCAAATCAGTGTTGAGTATGAAGATACTTCAGTAAAAAGGACCTCTGTGTACCCTCTTATGTTTCTGTTGGGCTGTGGGATAAAGTCTATGGTTTCCAGATAAACATAGAGAAAGACAGGCAAGTAGTACACAGTCCCAGACATGAGACATCTTGATATCATTCAAAGCGCCAGTGCAAGTTTGGGTGTTGCTATCTACACTCCACCACAAAGACAAATGTGTCCTTCAGATGCAGTAGGGTTGGTGTTTTCAGAGTTTCATTAGGAAGAAGATGGCTAATAAAAGCCTTGGTATCTATGAAATATTCCAGCAGTCATTCCACATCTCATATACTTGCCTCCTCAACACAAAGACATAAACAGGTTATGATCTGAGTTTTAAAACCCTGGAAAACCATGGAAAGCTAATCAGTCATGTCATTATTTTCCACATGAAAGCAACTCCATTTATAAAAAAGTGCCTTTTCAAATAGGTTTATCATAAGTTGACAGAGAAAATCTGAGCCTGGTTCTCCAAGAGATACTGCAGCTAGTATACATATTCATAAAGTATAAAAGGACTTTGGCATACTCTCAGATTTTGAAGAGGTTTTCAAAACAAGTATAAACCTGTCATTATAAAAAGTCAGAGGCATCATATCAGCACATTGTGAGCAGATGAAAGACTGTAAAAAGAAGGCGCCTTCTTAGAAAAGGGATGATCTAACATGGGTGAGTACAACTACATTTTACACCTATAGTCAAATTTCAGTTCACAATGGGCATCATTTAATTCCAAAAAACATTAAGATCAAAGTGTTGGTTTATACTGCAAAAAGGGAAAAGGACCTCTGTCAAAATGTCAAAAGACATCCTCTGCAACATAAATATCTTCTATGGATGGCCTCTTTCATAGCAAAGCACCAGAAATGTTAAAAACATGACAGTTTACCTTCTTCCTCCGCAAAAGGCATTGTAAACAGGCATACAAGCTCATGAAAGGAAAGAAGGACTATGGCATATTTTTCAAGGTTTTAAAAATCATTGAAGGCAGAATCTACATACCACTGTTACAAAAGGAGACTTTTTCCACTTAAGTAAGAAACAGTCAGAAGTCTAAAGGAAAAATTTCCCAAAAAAGGTTGTGTCACTTCAAAAAGGAAGGTTTGGCTTTTTTAATGAGCATTATCACCATGTTCTCATTTAAGAAAAAGAAGAGAGTCATAACTATGATCTCGCAAAGGGGTAAGAACTTCACGTTTTAAGTTTGAAAAAAAAGAGCTTTGCTGAGTGTTTTTTTTTTTTTTTTAAAAAGGGGACCCTTGGTAAAGTCCAACAAGGGTTTTATCCCTTTTCATATACAAGGGATAGGGGCTATTGCCCGTGCATTTTTCAACTTTCAAACATTCCAACCGGAGCACCTTTGCTGCCCTTGAGATCAAAGAAGAGGATTTAGATCAAATTGCACAAAAGTTTTCAGTTTTAAACCGCGCGGCGCGCCTGTATATGCGCGCGGCGCGCTAAGAGGGAAATTTACACGGGCGGATAATCGTGGCGCGGCGCGCCTGTGCGCGACGGTTGCCGTAACCCAACAGAGCCGCCCGATAGCCCATGTGCGCGGCGCTTTCTCGTTCAAACGCGCCGCGTTTGTTGTTATGCCTCCAACACGCTTTCAAGAAGCTTTCAAAGACACCCGAGCTCTCCAATAAAGCCTGCCACCTTTTGTAAAGGTATTCTATGTGCCTTTTTTCCCTTTTCAAAACTGTTGAATAGGGTGAAAGAGATAAAATCTCGGTGTGAATCTCAGTTCTAAGTTGTTGCAAGGTAGAGATGTTTCTGCTTAAAGAACGAGGTTTGTAGTAGTCATTTTGGATAGAAGAAAAACATCAAAGAGTATTGAAATTGCATTGATATAAAAACTATTGTGGCTACCCTCAAACTGTATTGAAAGAAGAAGCACAGGGTTTGGAAAGATGAAACTATGGGTGTGTGTTCAAACAGAATTGGTCATTACATGATGTTTTCACCTTTTCAGAAGTTCCCTCTGTGTTAACCAGGCAAGAAACAAGGTTTTGATGGTCCATTCCATAGAGCATTGTCAATGAGTGAAAACTGCCTTTGCGGTCTAGAGGTGTGTGTGGCAAACTGGTATAAGGGACAGTAGGGTTTAATGAGGGCGGTGTTCTGTTTGAAAAGGAGTTTTGTTGCTACTTGACTGACTACAAAACCTGTGTTGACACATCAAACACTGCAAGTTTGATCACCCTGCCCTATGAATAGTCAACTTTGGACTATGTATACATTTTGAGTGACTGTGTTTGTGGTGATAAATTGATTGGTCGAAAAGTATATCAGAAGGGACCAGTGTCTTGATTAAAGAAAAGTCTTGATTGATTGAACTGCAGCAAATTTTTAAAAACTCTCACCAAACATTGTAAACCATGTCACCACATCTATAAACACAGTAACCTTTGACTGTGTGGATGCCTGTTTTGACTGTCTATTTTCATATTGCTGAATACACTGGTGAAGTGGCCTACAAGGAAAAAACAGTGTCCTGAAGCTCAGAAGTTTGTGTGCTTACCTTTGTCTAGGATACAAGGTTATACTGTATCATCCAAGCATCTAAAAGCAGGGTTCTCTTACCACCAACACAGGAAAGTACCTTCACTGTGTTTTCTTTGATTGACTGTGTATGCCATTATAAGTGTGTGCTGATTAATATACAAAGGCAAGAAAGGGTTTTGTTTTGAAAGGACAAGGTCTTATATCAAAGGAGGGCATTTCACACTATCCTCAAAACCATTGCTGCTTTATCAAACAGTGAAGTGACAGAATACTGAGACAGAGTTTAGCTCCAAGAAGGCATTTTAAAGACACTAAGACAGTTGGGTGCTTCAAGAGCTTATTTAGCCCAAAATGCCTCCTAGGCAAGACAGCAGAAGAGGTTTACACAAGAGATATGAGCCAATTTCTACTGAGGAGGTCAATGCACATCCATCCATCCCTTTCAATTTTCATGAGGTAGGTTGTTTGGATTTCTTCCAGAGAGTGCACGAGGTCAAAATTTTCTCTCCCTTGACACACCTATGTGCCCTGAGGTTCCAAAGCAAACATTTCCAGGTAGCAGACCTTGATTTCAAGTTTTCCCCGAGATAAGTGTCTAAAGCCACCAAAATTCCACATCATGGTGAGAAATGGTTCAAGCAGACCCATCTAGACTTGGATGACTACAAGCCTTTCATCAAGCCCGAGCACAGGGAAACATGCACTGCTATTTTTCCTTTCTCTCATCTTCTTGCCAGCTATGCTCCTCTTATGAAGATCATAATGAAATATTTCACCTGTGAAGGGAGATTCTCTCGAGTATATGCATACCACATCCGACTGTTGATGCACTTCACTAGAACCAAACAGCTCAATCTTCCTTACTTCTTGTGCAAAAGTATTGAGAAAATGGCCTCTTCTGTCCAGAAAAAGCCTCCATCACAACAAGTAGCTTCTCTATGCCATCATTCTCTGATTAAAATCATCATCCTCCACCAGCTAGAGAAGAAAGAGGTTCCATGGGATGTTTTCATTAGTCACCCAGACTTCTCCATTGTTCCTACGGTCCATATATCTCCCATCCTACCTGTTCATCGCCCTGTACCTTTGTCCAGCAGGCCTACTCCTGGAAGGCTCAAGATTACTAGAGAACAGTCAGGATAGCATGAAGAAGAAGGACATGAAAAGGTAGAAAAAGAAGAGGACAAACATGAAGAAACTGATGAAGACCAGCAGCATGATTTTGATGGTCAAGGGCAGCATCTTGAGCCACAAAGTGAGCATGAAGTTGAAACACACCAGCAACTTGATGTTGGTGAACAGGGGCAGCAGTTTGAATAGCAAGAAGAAATAGGTGAAGAGCAGCAAATTGAAGATGAAGAGCAGCAGCAGGAGCAAGAGGAAAAGAGTGTTGAACAGTAGCATCTCAGTGAAAATGAATAGCAGGGACAAGAGGAAGAGCAACAGCTTGATATTGAAGGTCATGAACAGCAGTTTGGGCAGGAATTTGAGCAGTAGCTTGAGCCACAAAATGAACAGGAAATCCAAGCACAGCAGCAGCATAATGTTGATGACCAAGGGCAACAAGAATTTGAGACAAATCAGCATCATGACATTGAAGAGCAAAAGCAACCTGAAGAAGACACACAGCAGCCTCAAGGAGAGCAACAGTTTCAAGAAGATGACAAAGGCAAAGCAATTGTGCCTCCCTCTCCTGAAAAGACAAAGCCCAGCACAACAAGAAAGAAAGGGCCTAAGGCTGCCACTCCAAAAGTAACAAGAGTTGTCCCTAGCAAAATAAAATCGCCAAAGAGGTCTCCCACTAGCATGCCAAGAAGGAAGAGTGCAAGGCTAGCTTTCAAAGGCAAAGGAAAATGCAAGATAGGAGAAAGTCGAGAACATGGAGGTGCATTGGCTGTCATTCCAATCCAAAGTGATGACAGTGATAATGAAGCCCGCATTCTTGAAAATCTTCTAATCCATCGATAGGGTCAAATTGAAGCATTGGAGAATGACCTTCATCGGCAAAGACCTTCAATCATTTCTTAGAGATCCAAAATAAACAAATGAGTGTCCATATGGCTGTCCATGAGGCACGAGCAATCAAATACAAGAATGAGGCTGCTAAAGCACAAGTAAGGATAGAGGAGCTCATCGGTGAGTTTGATGAAGATGAAGAAGAAGACCAGCCTAGGAAGAAGAGGCCTAGAACCATAGGGCTTAAAAGATCCCTAGAAAAGCAAAGGGAAGAAGAACAGGCCCATCTTCAATCCTTTCCCCTCACCGCACTACTTGAGCAAGAAATTGAAGAAAATAAGGAGGCATGGCTAGAAAGAGCCAATAAACACTTGGAGATGAAGCTTGAAAAGGAAAACAGAGACCTGGAGCTGCAAAGGAAGATGACACATACTATCAAAAGTTGAATCAGTTTGCCCGATGCAAGCTAAAGGCCACCCAAGAGAAACTGAAGGAAGAAAAGAGGAAATGCCCAGCACGGAAAGAGAAGAAAGGCATATTAGCACTTGACATTTTGGCTTTAGCTTCGGAACATGTTGCCAAGGACCCTTGAGGGTCATGCACCCCAATTTTGAGCTCATTTTGACAATTTTTGGTTTTTTGGCATTTTTGGGTTTTTGGTAAAAAACTCATAAATTTTCCATTTCATTTTGAGGATTCGTCAAGGGAGGAGAATGGTACCATCAGATGCCATAATTTCATGAGCATGTCCTCAACGATTTTCAGAGCATTTGGAGATCATTTTCCCCTTCAAAACAGCGAAAAAGGCTCACATTTTGCACACTCTGCCCGGTCTATCAGCAGACTGTAATTTTTTGGCTTTTTACACACAGGTGCAGTTTTGGAGGACTTTTGGGTATCGAATTGTAGAAATTTCAGTTGCACCGGAAAGTAGACACTCAGAGCTTTGTAACGAGCTATCATGAGCCTCATTTTGACATCAGGAAGGCTGCCAAATGTTTCTGGCAAATCAGGGGACCTTTTTCTGATGTAAATTTGAAATATTTTTGTAATTTTTGAACCTCTAAAATCTGCCTTTTCCAAATGTGCGTTTAGCTATTTTTACACTTGGAAAATGGTGCAAAGTCAATTAAATTGCCCTTTTTAGAAATTTTTAGATATTTTATGAGATATTTTTGTGCCTTGGGCTTTGCAAAGCCTCAAGGACAAGTTTAGATATTTTGATTAGGCCAATGAGGATGCAAGTTGAACCATGAGGTTTTCGTCACTTTAGCCTATATATTCCAAAGGCTCTCATTGTAAACAAGGCTGAACTTGAGAAGAGAAGCAATATATGGTCATATGAGCTTTGGAAAAAATACTTGTGTTATGCTTTTGGATTGCCCCTTGGATGTTCTTGGATGAATGATGAAGGATTGTTGATGGATTCCATGACTTGGTAGAATGGTATAGTGTCTCTTGCTTTGTTGTTGTCTTCTAGTTTTCATTCATGAATACATTTTTCTTGCTTGCTATAGATCAGTAGAGAAAAAATTTGAGATATGCCCATGGAGGCACCTCAAATTTCCTGAATCTTCATAGCTTTTATGTTTTCTTCTTCCTTCGTTGCATTAAAGAATTCTTAACTGATTTTTAACAACTTGAGGATATTGTTGCTAGTTTCATTCATAGTTCTATGCATGTTAAGTAGGATGTATGGTGTGCCCTGCTTACCTATTACTGTCCATAGTCTCATCCATGAAACTATCTCCTTGACTGATTAGATTATCATCTTGTTGAACCAAGGAGGCCTAGTTCCGATCTAGCCCTTTGCCTAAAACTATGCGAATCTTGTTATTAAAAGTGCCCAATAACTTG